>JAHWFO010051442.1:684945-828382 GCA_023313115.1 Rhysida immarginata | reverse complement strand
AAAAAAAAAAAAAAAATCATCCAAATCGGACCAACGGTTCCCAAAAAAAGTTAAATGCAAATGCTAATTGGCACTCACATTGCATTTGCATCTTCCTGTCCCCCCCTGTTGGGTTTTATCCACTAGCCCTTTAAATGCTGAAGCTTTTTGATGAATGGGGAAGAAACTGCCAATCAGGTCTGAAAAATGGCAGAATACAGTTGAGAAGAAATGGTTGGTATGGTTTTATGTTTTGGATTTGCACATAATTACAAAGGTGCAGCCAGGGAATACCAAGTTAGATATCCCAATGCTAGAGTTCCCACTTCTAAGACGATTCGCCAGGTTGTTCAACGATTTCAGCAAACAGGAAGTGTCAGTCATCAGACCCGGCAAGGTAGACCAACAACTGTCACATCAGAGGACTCCAGCACAGCCATTTTAGCTGCTGTTTATGCTAATCCTCATTGTAGTACTCGATCAGTTGCTGAAGAAGCTGGCTGCAGTCATCAATCAGTATTAAGATTACTTCATAAGCATGGATTCCACCCTTATCATGTCCACTGCCACCAAGGATTGAAGCCAACAGACTACAATTTTCGTCTTGAGTTCTGCAATTGGCTGCTAAATCGCATCGACGATGACCCAGGCTTTCTCAATTGGGTCTTGTGGTTAGACGAAGCCAGCTTCTCTCGAGATGGTCTGGTTAATAAACACAATCTCCATTATTGGGCAACAGAAAACCCTAGATGGTTACGAGAAGCTGTGCACCAGGTGAATTGGAGAGTGAATGTCTGGTGTGGAATCATCAATGGTGGATTGGTTGGTCCATTGTTCTACGAAGGGACGTTGACAGCTGCACGATACAGAGACATGATAATAAATGTTGTAATGGCAGAATTTGCAGATGAGCTTCCTTTAGCATCACTTCGAAGGGTATGGTATCAACATGATGGGGCTCCCAGCCCATTCAGCGGCAGCTACTTGTGATCATCTCGATACAATGTTTCCAGGTCAGTGGATCGGCCGAGGTGGCCCAATTCATTGGCCTGCACGCTCACCAGATCTTTTCCCTAATGACTTCTTTTTGTCGGGTTACCTTAAGGACAATGTTTATGCCACTCAGCCAATTTTTATGCTGGATTTGCAAAGAGAATTCAGACTGCCTGCCAATCCATTACATCTGATATGGTAACAAGAGTGATGGCATCTTTGAAACTACGTGCTCAGTTGTGCATTGGTGCTGAAGGGCATCATGTGGAACATACCCTTTAGAGTGTTACCAACATGATTCGCTTTGGTTTGGCCCAGTTGGCTTTTTTTAGTTTGAGATGGTTATTTACTTTTTTTAACTTTTTTGGGGAACCGTTGGTCCGATTTGGATGGTTTTTTTTGTTTTGTTTGTTTTTTTATGCTGAACAAGTTTGCAATTGTTTTTTTTTCTCTATCCCTTACGGTTTTTGAGATAAATTTTGAATGTGTCCTAATTTGCATATTTGGGACGATGAAAAGGGCACCATGGGATAGGCCACCCACAACTTCCTATTCATTGGATTCATCAAAATTGACATATCTGCTTCGGTTCAAAAAATAAAAGGGGGGGGGGGGACAGACTTATGGACCACCCTGTATATGAACAGAAAACTGTGGACAAAATAAATCAATAGGAAGAATATGTTTTTTCCACAACGAACAACCATTCCCTTCTCTTCCGTTTACTGATTGAAGAAATGAAAAAAAAAGTGATACTTTTATTTTTTATGTATTTCAAATTTTTAATCTTTCTTTCCGGTAAGGAATCCACTATTAGCATCATGCAAAACGTTCATGATCTTTTGGAAATCGGAAATATTTGAAGTTTTCTTAAAATTATTGCAAAAAAAAACACAAACACATTGGATTACCAGGCGCCATGTTCGTAACTGCAACTAAAGTCCTGCAGTAGCTGGTTGAGTAATGAGTTTAGGATATATTCCTTACCCGAGAATGTAATATTCATAAGAAAGTTCTGCTATGCATCTGATGGGATCAGAAAGGGGTACCATAAGCTTCTCCCATCAGGGCAGACAGTCACAGCAAACTGTTATGCACAGCAACGGGTACAAAGTCACCATCGAGTGGTGAAGGACTTGTCCTGAGGTTACTCAAGTGTTGAAGAACGTCCTTAACAAACTTCGAGATGAATTCCAGCCTCATATGGCGTACTTTCCAGATATTGCTTCTTCGGACTAACGGTCGTTCCGATAAATGCAGAATCATCTCCCTGGTACCCGTCTTCGAAATGCAGAAGTACAAAATTGGGTCATCGACTAATTCGATTTGAAGAATGAATTATTCTTTTGCCTGGACAATCGGCAAAGGTGGTGGCAGCCGACAGAAATTATTTCATATACGTAGACATTTAACAGTTTCAGAAATAAATAAAATTAAAACCGAAAAAAAAAAATCCGACACAATTAAGTTGCACACTCGATATTTATACAAATTTGATTGGCGAGTCCTTTCTGTGTAGTGGTGTGATATTATTTAAGACATTCCATTGATCATTGATTTATTATACATGAAAATGTAACCCTGGAAGAATTTATGGCTGGCAGGGTACGTCACTACCTTTTCCAAGAAAAATTTGCAAACCTACTGGAAGGCCTTTTCATTGGTGACGAATTGGAAAGTGACGTTCAGAAAACCATTTCCCAGCCCCTAACCATCTCGCATCATATCCTGGTCCAGTACCATCTCCTGGAAGTTTGTTATATCTCAAAAGACAGTAAATAAGATCATTTGAAAGGATCTACGACGTGGCAAGAGATTTAAGCCACGTATTCATAAATTCCTTGCTTGACACTTGTAGAAGAACGCAAAACAAACTGCAAGAAACTGTTCAAAACATATTTAGCAAGTGATTTGATGGAGGTTTGTCGCCATACAAGATTTGGTCTGGGATTACAGGAATAATAGCAATAAAAAGCTAGTCATGTTCTTTCGTCCGCATGACTGCTGATCTTCTAACATGGTACCATCAGTTCAAAGAAAACAATAAAGGAATCTATGATAGTTGCTGGGTTTTTGTGTTATGGTAAGTTCATGCTTCACAAAATTTCCAGAAAGACAAAGCTTCCTAGACGTTTTTGTGAGATGAGCGTACTATACTGTACAACACTGCATATGTATAATCTCCCATAAAATTTTTCACCAAAATACATGACGAAAATGGTATCTGCAAAATCCCCTTCAGACATCTCCACAAAATCAACCGACTGCGGACTGTGTCTGAAAACTGCTGAAAATGTCGTCCTCGAACTGCTTAGAAGCCTTTGGAAAGCTTTTCTTTGGATAGATAGTATGGATACAAGGTCATCACATTGAGCATAATTGGCGAAGATGCAGCGGCATTTTGCAATGAGAAAAATTACTCTGCGTCATTAAACTAGAGCCCCACAAACTAAATTTACTTAGATCTTTAATAGTGTCACGCCTCAATCTAATGTAGAAAACATGTCTAAATTTATGTTATATTAACCGGTAAGAATACCATCAACTAGATGAACATTAATTCTAGCTGTAATCTCATCAGGACTTAATGCAAAGGAGAATTAATGTCTCTTCTATTACTACCAAGTCAAATACATATGTGAGAAAATTAAGTGGAAAATTTTAAGTGTTTGACTCCCAAGGGCAAAGTGCAACCAGGTAAATCCTGGCTAAGTGTCAGTTTATCAAATAATTGACAATATTGATTCCCAACAGTGACTTATTGTATTTTCATACCCAACAGTTATCAAAAAATTGGCTTAATATTAATGTTACCACTCTTCATACACAGTCCCATTTCTTATCAGTGATCACCATAAAGAAAATTGGATCAGCCTTCATCATTCCTTGGCCATTATCCGAGAACACTCTCTTTAGTCCTTCCTCATTTCACTCTTTTTTCCAATGCTCTGTTTATTTCTTTAGTTATTTCCCCAGCAACTCAATTTTTGCCCACATCACAGCATTGTGTACACAGTTATAATACTGAGAAGATAATCTCCTTATAATAAAGGACTTCTATGAAAAGCAAAATTAACAGTACACATCAAGTGAGAATTAAATCACAAGCAAAACTAAAATATATAAAGTGGTGACACACAAGAACGCCACAAGTGCACCAAATACCAACTCCACATTGCAGGATAAAGATTGTAGGCTACTCCAAAGTTTCTCAGTGTACATTATGTTTTCAGCAAAAATCAAGTATTTCCATATGCCTCCCGCCCTTGGCTACGCCATGACTTCAGTATGATTAAACTTACTTTGTTCGAATTTATTCCGATCAACGGGGGAAAATTTCTTTCGACTATTTAATGAAACACAAGGACTAGCAGTAAGTATTTTTCATCATGTGCGTAGCCGAAGGGGGGGGGGGAGGATTTGCCCTACCTAAATAAACTAAACCTATATACAAATATATGTACTTGATTTAAAGATGGAATTCGTATTTGGTGCACTTTTTCACAAAATTTTCTCACAATTATATTTGACTCCCCCCCCCCCATCTAACATAAATCTTGGCTACACCCACGTTTTTCATTCCAAAAAACCGATGCATATGTTTAAAAATGAACAAATAAATTAAAATTCATCATGCTTTTGTAAGGAGCCACTCGTAGGAGCCACTGTAGTGTAAACGTCACAAATTTTGTCTGATCCGAACATTATGACTCAATCACGTCTCATATTGACTTTATCCATATCGACATTAGCGACACATCGATCGTTGTCAGGGCAAACGTACTCCTTAATTTCTTCGTAAAATTCATTAAAAATAACTTCAATTTTCCTTTCATCCCATTATATTTTCACGGCTGAGACGAATCGCTCACACTCCACATCTTAGCGTTCCAGGCACTTCTCTCAAATGATAAGATTCAGGAATTTATCCTACTGGCAGGAGTGAGACGACTAACGAAATCTTGGTCTAAAGGAAGACATGGCAACAGTGGGAACTGGAGAGAAAATGCATCAAAACGGAACTAGTTATGCTAAATGTATAAAAGGTAAACCGGATATTAAAAATACGTTCATATATTGACAACATTGTGGTCGGGTTAAGGTTGAACAAGAAACAGCATATTTTTCATTAGTTGCAAATAGTTGTTGGGAATTGACTTGTTAGCAATTTGATATAAAATCTGCGTAAGATCCGATTTTTAATATCGAAAAAATGATATTCGTTGATACCTTTATAAGAGGAATGTAAAATAACAGTTATTTATAAAATATCAGTTGGTGATTTTGGCGGTATTCGGCGCTAGTGTTCTATGGTTCAAATTTGTTTCAGTTTCAGATTCAGTATCTGTTTCTTTCTACGACTCTGGTGTTTTATTTATTTTTTTATTTTTAAATTTATAAAATTTTTATTCTTTGACTTTTTTTAATAAAAATTTTAGTGCGCTTAAATTGATTTAATTTTTAATAATATTAAATAATAATAAACATTCATCAATTTCTTAATAAACATTTTAGCTATTGTCATGATTTCGGATGAATCTTGAATTTTTTTTAAATTTTAAATCTTTTTTTTATCTTTAATATATTATATGATTATTATACTGGGCTACAAAATTCTTAAATGTTTTTAAGATAAAAAAAGTTGTGGACAAGAGGTTGTCGTCTTAAAGATTATGTCGTTATCCACAGTAATTGAAGAATTCTCAATTTAGATTATGTTTAATTATAATAATTCGTATATGCATTTTATAAAAAAAAAATGATGGTAGAAAAATTGGAAAATCAGAAATATATTTACTAAATGAATTACACATTCCCATACATGTTAAAATAAAATTTATAAAGGGGATAAAAACTTTATCGAAGATGGGATTGTTACTATGCGCTGTCATCTGAATATCGATTAGACTACACTGGTCGGCAAAAAAATAAAAAGTTTTCCTCCCTGCAAAAAAAAAAAAAAAAAAAAAAAAGTGAACTATAATATATAAAAAAAAAGTGAACTATAAATATGACATCCAAATTGCACCATCACGTACCATTTTTAAGAGAGTTTTATATTAATAAAAAGACTAATATTTTATCAATTAAAAGACTAATATATTCATTTACAATCTATCTTCTATATATATAAAGAAGGATGTTTGTTTGTGGGTTTGTTTGTTTCTTTCTTATGCAAATCTACAGTTTTATTCCGATCTTGATGAAATTTTGCATACTTGACCTTCAAAACATGAGGAAGGTCACTGTCTACCTCAGATATCGGACAAATAATAATTATCGATAAAAAAATCGATATTCATGGTTATGGAAGGGCATATTAATTAGAAATACCTCATGACCACAATGAAAGGAAAAGTTTGTGCAACAATAGGTATCAACAATAGTGTCAACACGCAATTCACACTACGCTCGGACCAGCAACAATGCAAGGCAAAGTTTGTGCAACAATAGGCCCGTAGTGTTCGCATCAACAATGGTCTCAATGCGCAATTCACCAATAACAATGAGCACAAAAGAATTATAACAATGAACATAAAATGATGATGTAATGACAGAAAGTTCTTTTCAACGAATTATAACAATGAACATAAAATGATGTTGCAATGACAGAACATTCGTTCCAAGAATTATTAATAATGAACAGGAAATGGATATAATAGACGATATAGATAGGGCAGTCTCTCTTGATGAAGCAAAGGAGGTACACGTGTCTTCCTTCAGCTCCCTAACAAGCGTTCAGACGACTGGGAAATGTGTGTGTGTTTCTTTGTGTATGTGTGCGTGTTTACTTACAAGCGTAATTATCCCAGGCAACGCCGGGTCCTCTGCTAGTCTATATAGATAAAGAAGGATGTTTGTTTGTTTTTTATACAAATCTACAGTTTTATTCCGATCTTGATAAAATTTCGCATACATGACCTTCAAAGCATGAGGAAGGTCACTGTCTACCACAGATTTCGAAAAAATAATAATTATTGATAAAAAATCGATATTCATGGTTATGGCAGGGCATATTAATGAGAAATATCTCATGACCAACAATACAAGACAAAGTTTTTGCAACAATAAGTATCAACAATGTTATCAACACGCAATTCACAAACACTCTGCACGGACCAAGAATATATATCTCATGACCAACAGTGCAAGGCAAAGGTTGTGCAATATAGAATTCAATGCATAGAATTCCTGTTATTCAGGCTTTTCTTTGAAAAGAGAAGTCTTAGTACTTAACAATTTCTTGAAAATCTTTAAAAATGATCAGTAACTGGAGATAATGAGTTAGCAGACTATTGAGAAAGAGTGAAAGACGATAGAGGAAGTACTCCTTTAGCTCCGTGCTGTATTGAGCAAATGGTAAGCAAGTAAATAGAAGAATCGGCGACTGCTAGACTACACAAAGTGATGAATGGCCAATTTTTGCTTCAAGACATCGAAAGAAGAAAAGAAATTGCAACAACATCAAGTGTACGTTGAATAATGATCTATTCATTTATTATCATTCATTATGATATTCATTTTGCGTTGAATAATGATCTCAAAGAGATCGAAATACGTATTCGCCTATTAAAAACGTTTTGTGGACAAGAGGTTCGTTTTTTGCATCATAAGATTACGTGAGTAAAAAATTATTTAGACTAGAAGGCATCATTGGAGAGCATCCATCCATTGTGAGCATCCGTCCATTGTGAGCCTTTAAAAATTTTTTTTTCGGTAAATCAAGTTCCGGTATATCACCTAGAATGGATTTTTTCAGTGAAGAGGTAAATTCCTGTCTTTCGGATTTTTCTTAGAATGGATAGTCCCTTCGCTCTATATTGTAGTGATTGAGTTATTATTTAACCAATCTGGAGGTTTAATTTAGCTTTTTGAGGTTGTTCTGTTTACCTACAAGCGTAATTATCCCGGGCAACGCCGGATCCTCTGCTAGTCCTATATAAAAAAGAAAACATGAATAAAGGTATTATTTTATACCATCTTATTAACAAATCAATGAAGTGTCTCATGAAACCTTATTTTGTTGTCTTTTGTCTCTTGTGTTGCGTTTTTGTCGTCGTCTGTAGAAGTGTCCAGGAATAATCCGCTAACATATTTTGATTACTTTGCCACTATATCGCTTTTCAATTTGAGCTTTTATCCTGGTGGAACCTTTCTCCATGTTAAGTAAACCACGCTTTCAGAACTAATGTTTTAAAAAGCAATGTACTGTCATGGATGAAGAAAAGATTGATGGGACACTCCTATGCGTCGAGCGTGAGTTTTTTTTTTTTTCAGTGGCGCTCTCTGGCGATTGCGTAGTACTAAACCAAAACTGTCTGGAAAGTAAAAAAAAAAAAAGTTTCAGTTTCTGCTTTGTGTAGTACTAAACCGAAACTTCACCACCATCGTTTCGATTTGCGTAGTACTAGAAATTTTTTAAAAAAGAAATTCATATATTAAGTGGCTTTTTAAGATAAAAGTGTGCTTAGAAAGCTTTTTTATATTTTTTATTTTATTGTTTTTAGCCTATTTTTAATTTTATTAACCTAATGTAAGCAGACGATTATATTTAGTACTACGCAAAGCTCCAGATGTCCCCCCAAAATCAAACTCACTGAGGAAGGCAATGGAGTGTCCCATCCATCTTTTCTTCATCCATGGTACTATCAGGGAAGAATTACAAATTACAATGGTTCAACCTCTTCCCTAGTACTATTCAAGAGTCGTTCGCGCCCCCCTCCCCCGCGACACTTTACTATACGCCCCTTTTCCCAGTATTAGACCAGTGCCCTATGCACCCCTCAGTGTCATGCGCTCTCCCGTCGTTGCCTGGGTTGCGGGGGCTGTAGCTACGCCACTATACTATTTTCAATTTATCAGCAACCTTCCCCCCCCCAAATGGTACGTGATACAGCAATTTAATTATCATATTTGAAATTAGTAGTGTGAAATCTATAAGAATAAACCATTATTTTTACAGGGAGGATTTTGATGCCGACCAGTGTTATTATCGATAATTTTTATTTTTTCGAAATCTCGGGTAGATAATGACCTTCCTCTTGCCTTGAAGATCAAGTGTGCAAAGTTTCATCTCAATTGGACGAATGCTAAAGGAACGCCTGCAGGACAAACAAAGAAAAAAAACATTCATTTTTATATAGATATTATTAAAATTAAATTATTAAAATTAAAAATAAATTATTGACACTTTAATACCATTAAATGTAATATTAAGAATATATGAAATTTGGAATTGTGCCTCAAAAACGTGGGTCTCCAATTTGTTTCGAAATTTTTTTAATTACATGTATTTCATATTGAGTTTATACTTTCTTTACATGTGGAATGTGAACTTTTTTGTTTAATTAAAAAAAAAAAGCTACTCAAAATTTGGGAGTTGTTTAAACGTTACCAGCATTTATTTATGTTTATTAACGTAAGAAAAAAAATGAGGTGCTAAACCATAATCTCAATAAAACGTTATTGCATTATTCTGAGAGCGTTTATATTTTCTTGACAAAGTGTATGTGGTTTAAGATATACAATAATAAGATCATATCAATATTAATATATTCTTTTCATTTGTAGATTGCAAAGCCATTCTAATGGATAAACTTCTCAATCTGACTGAGGAGAAGAACAAGGATGCTCGTTTTCGTGAGAAGTTTTACGAAGATCCATACAAGATGCTGGTGGAAACCTTATTATTTACAGCTCTTGACATTACTATCGGGATTGAAAAAGTAACAAAAACTATTATTAATAGCAAACTACTGGAATTCAAGATAGAAATGCCTAAAGTTAATGCTAACGTTATCGTTCAGTATGACTTTATAGCAGAGGAATCAAACAAAGAAAATAGTACTTTAAATAACGAATGTGAGTTGAATATGGATTTTAAAATGATCCCAGAAATTCTTATGGAAAGAGAAACAAAGAGTGGTTGCTCTGAACCTAAAGCTGATTCAGTGATTGAAGAGCAAAACAATTTTGAGAAACAAACAAAACCTCAATTTATAACAAACGAGAACGCTAAGGTTTTGAACAAAGAGCACATTCCTTATGACAGTATGCTGATTTCAAGAAACGTGCCCCAAAACGAACAAACTCGTACTCTAGAGGACAATTACGGAATTGATACTTGTGGGAAATATTCAAGGACTAAAGCCTGTAATGAGAGGATCCATCCGGGTAAGACGTTGCAACATTTGTTTAATTTGGAGGTAAAAACTTTCTCCAATTCACCAGATAAAATGACGCAAGACAAACCTCACCGCAATGACAGAAACTTTTATTACAATGCAGGAGAGCATTCTTTTCCAGCAACTTCCCATGTTAACAAACGTTATTCATCGAATATCGGTGAGAAAATCTTCCCAGGTCCACCAGAAAAAATCAATCCTGAAATGACTCAAACTATGGAGAAAATGTATTTTTGCAAAATGTGCGGAAAGGCTTTCTCAAGTGCTTCAAATAAAATCAGACACGAAAAAAATCATAATGGTGCAAAACCTCATGCATGCAGTGCTTGTGGCAAATGTTTTTCAAGAGAATCAGATAAAATTAGGCATGAAAGAACTCATACAGGTGAGAAGCCGTATACCTGCACTGTGTGTGGAAAATCATTCACAAGAGACTCTGATAAAATCAGACACGAACGAATTCACACAGGTGAGAAACCTTATTCTTGTAATGTGTGTAGAAGATCTTTCTCAAGACCATCACATAGAATTGTACATGAAAAAAATCACAATGGTGGTTACTATAATCATACAGACTCTGTTGAGAACCTATCTAAACTTCAAGAAATGATTTTAAACGACGGAATTCATATAAGTGTTTAGAAAACTGAAGTTTAATGTGCTTGTTGTTTAATTATTTTGGTATTAAACGTCTCATTGTTAATGGCTATTGTTAAATGGCTCTTTTTTAAAATTCAGTTTATTATTTAAAATTTCAAGTTCAATTATGAAAGAGTGCTGTCTTTATCCTATGCATATTCGAGAATACCTGAAAATATCCTGGTCCTGTATATATATATCTCTTAAAACTTAATATGATCTATGAAAATTTATTATACAGATCAGAACACTCTCTCTCTTGGGAGGTGGATGTTTAAGAGCAGTAAATAAAATATGCAACGAGTAGTCAAGACTAATCAGATTTTAATGAGCAGATCTCTTATAAAGCGTAGTTCTTCTGTAAAAAGTTGATAATAGAATAGAGGAGTCTGTCCAATGAAAGAAAGCGTGTTTAATTAAATATCCAATTTTATTTGTAAAACGTTGTTGTCAAAGAAAAGTACTAATGTCTAATAGTTGAACTCGGAAATATAAGTGGGCATGCCTGTTTTTTCTTTTGTTGAAACTGCTATAGTTGGTAATTCAGTTCTGCAGCAAAAGCTTTTCTCAGAACCTCAAGGAATAAATTGAATAGGAGTTTTTAGGTTAGGTCCACGTACTTTACGGACACACATAAGTTTATTCAACTTTACTAAATAGAAAAAAAAAATTTTAATTACGTTTTTTTTAAAAATCTGGAAATGTTGAAAGTATTGCCATGAGATGGCAGCACCAATATTATTCTTTCTTTGATATTGGAAGAGTACTTTTTTTTGGAAGAATCGTTTTCAGCATGTGTTGGTCAGAAAAGAAAACCAATCAAAAGCAGTGCACAACATTTCATGCACGGTTCAATCCATATCAAGTGATCCAAAAGAAAATGGTTACTCAACTTATAAGTATATTTACAGGGTGTCCTTTGTGGGTGCTCTTAAAAGTAAATATCTCGGAAACTGAGATCGACAGAATAATAAAACAAGTGGTGTATGTTTATTTCGAAAGCCGTAAAAATCTAATACGGGTGTTTCAAAATTAGTTACAAATATTGCCGACAGGTGGCGTTGCACGCTGTAATTGCAGTACGGAATTCGAGATATAGGATATAAACTGAGCTTTGCAAGCAGCCATTGCAATCATATCACAATCGATTCAAAATGTGCACCTTTCGCAACACAGAGATGGCGCAAACGAAGAATGAAATTTTCAGTCGCTATGTACAACGCCATCGGTCAGCAACATTTGTAACTAATTTTGAAATTTCCGTATAAGATTTTTACGACTTTCGAAATAAACTTACCACTAGTTTCATTCTTCTATCGATCTCCGTTTCCGAGATATTTACTCTTAAAATCAAGTAGTCCCTTTGTGGGACACCCTGTACAAGTGAATGAATGGTAAATAAACGAAGAAATGGCAGTTTCCCGCCCTACGGGTGAAACTTGCGCCATTAAGAAGAGCAATTGTCCAAGTTTGAGATGCATTATTCATAATCCTTCAATGTCTGTATCTTTGGACAAACAGCACACATCAACACGATAATCAAGTTCCTCTCACATCTCCGATCACGTGTTTTCATTCCTGTAAAAATGGGAGGAGTTCCGTCCATTTGAAAAATCCAGTCGTAAGGAATGTGCGAGTGCTCTTCAATCGTGTTCTTCACTAGAGCAGAATCGGCTGTGCTACAAAGGGAGCCATGTGGTCCGGTCAGGGGAGTCGGGGAAGGGGTTCGGTAAAAAGCTATGCTGGGATACGTGAGGGGAGGGGGGAGGGTCTGTGCCCGAGCTACGTGGTTTTTCATTTATTTTATTTGGTACAGTTAGACAAGGTACGGAATACACAAGAGCATTATGGAGTCTCATTGAGTCTCCAGTTACAATTGACAAAGACCTTGACTTAAGAAATATTGAATCCACTCGGAGACATTTGCGGAAGAATGGAACAAGATGCTTTTAGATGGATATCTAGTTAATGCAGAGTATGTAGAGTGCATTGCTCAAGAGCCCGTATCGGCTGAATGAAAGCCGATTCGAATCCAGCTGAGGTCATGGATGTTTGTGCTTGTTCTTTACTAATAAACGTGGAAGACCAAACAAAGCCACAGTAGTCTGATCCCCTGCTAGGCTAAATTTCCAATAGAATCAATGGATATTTAACATCCTCGACACCGGAAAGGTAAACGAGGAATAGAAAAAAGTGATAATTATTACATAAAAATTACATTAAACAAACATCAGTCGTGTATACCCAATAAATTTAACGATAGCTCTGGCAACAGAAAACAGCACAAATGTCTTTTGGAATCAATAGGAAACCATCCGAGGAGGAAAGGGGTTAAGGCAAAAGCCACGTTAGGTTACACGAAGAGGGCAAACCTAACCTAACCTAACCTAACTAAACCAAAATGGAACTACGTGGTTTATGAAACCTCCCAAATTACGACAACGGGGTGTTCGCCAGAAAATTTTATTCACATGACTTTAAACTTTGCATATGACATACATGTATTTGCCTTTTTCAAAGATTAGCAGTGACTTCATTATCTCATTATCTTTGACAAGTCCTAGGAGGGATTTCAAATATTAAGAATTCTAAGCAACTTTCAAATAAAAAGTTTCAATTGAGATCAAGCGATTTAAGAAGTAAAGTGTCTTTAAAGGCGTGCTCAATTATGTCTTGGAAAAAAGTCATAAAAAATTCAATAATTAATATTTTTTCTATGTGCTTGTTGTCATAAAGCTTTAGAAATGTAAACAAGCCTGATTATATGAATGAGAAAGCATAATTATCACTACTTGTAAAGCTCTATGCGTATCTGAACAATACGCATCTATTTATACATATGGTTGACCAATTTTGCAGATTTGAACCAATCATTTCTGGGAGATTCCATATGTAAGGCAATTGATTGTATGAAAACTGAATATATAAGTAACGCTAATCTCGTTGAAATTTACTCACAATTAAATGTTTCATTTTATAGTTGATTATCACTCTAAGGTTATCATGAAGAACAATTAAGTGAGAAATCGCATCGGTAGTCAATCTGATTCGTTGTAACTTGTACGATCTCAACGTATGCCAATAGGCAATAAAAATTGTCTAGTCGGTATCTATGATTAGACACCACATTCGCAAAAGAAATATGCAGACCGTATCTGACCAACTTAAATAAACATTAATTTTTGATCCAGTTGACTTTTGAGTGCCAGCCCTTCATTCGATACACACTGCCTACTATTCGATCGAACCCGCTAGTGATGTTATCGCCATTTTTTCATTTTACTCATAGCAATACACAAAGCATTAAGAAGGTTTCGATCATTTCTTCATTTAAATTAATTAGATTAATCCCGATGGCTTGTGATAAACATATTAAAAGTATAACGATAAGACACACGATGATAATACTTCATCTTGCTACACAAGTACAACCGGAAATATTGAAACTCGCACATGCGCAAATTTGAATCGACCAAACGTGGAAACCAAAGTTTCCATGACGGATTAAAATGTCCATCGCACTGAAACTTAGTTTTTGAGTAATGGAATCTAGCTTTTAGGTTTTTCTGCATAGCCGCTTCTTTTGCAGCGATTAAAGAGCCCTGAAGACAGCGTTAATAAAGTAAGTTTAAATTCAGAATATCTATATTATAAAAGATATAAAATATCTATCTTTAATGACTGACTGACTCGTCAACGCCCAGCTCAAACCTCTAAACCTAGAAACATGAAACCTGGGGGGTATACCCGATGGATATACCTAAGCACTTACTAGAAGAAAGCTTTAGTTCTAGTTCCTTTAATTTCCATTATACTTATTTTTAATATTTAGTTAATCTGCAGCTGAATGGAACTTTTACCAGAGTAAAACACATTGTGACGTCATTGTTTGCCTTGCTGTCGGTTAAGTTTTAAATTGTTTTGTTTTGCGATTGATTTGTGAAAAAGCAGCAATAACAAGAGCCGCTTCAAAATGAAGCGTTTATTTATGCGCTCAGCAAGCAAAATGGATGTCGCCATTATTGTTTATATATATATTTAACAACACCCGAAAATCGATAAAACCGAATAAAACTATAATAAAAGGGTTAAACAATAATTAGATACTATCTGTCTTCTCTACTTCCATTTTATATCTTCTCATTGCCCTTGCTCTTGTAGAGATTTTCAGCCAATGCTTAACAAAAGCAGTAGAATGATTTGTCGACCAAAAAGCTTAAGCCAATCCCTTCAGTATTCGTTTCGTCATTATAGTATTTAACTTGTGATGGCTTGGTAAGCCCTCACATTTTGCCCTCAAATTGTATTCACTTGTTTGCTCTTTATTTAGCTGTGTTTTTTTTTGTTTTTGTTTTTTTTTGAATTTCTGTTTTGCAATTGTAAATTCGCTCTGTGCTTTTTGCAATTGTTTTTTGAATTGCATTGTAAAGGGGATGCTCTTCTAAGAAAACTGGTAGTAATATAATATACTGCTAGATGACATGATAGGCGATTGTTAAAAAGAAAAAAAACATTGTATCTTTGATGCTGTTCCAGGGTAGATAAATATTTTTGATGAAGAAGGGAAGAATGGCTTCCAAGTTGAATCAGAGTGGAGATATGTAGTTATCAAAGACTTGCTCTAAAAAAAGGGCATTGTCCACTCTTTCTTCAAAAGGGCCTTACTCCGATTGATAAATGTTCGATGTTTGCAAGTAAAAAAAGAACGGGGCTACTTATGGGTCCATATCGGTTGATCTTCATGTTTTCTATAATATTTGGCGTAGAAGATTGAAATTCGAAATGTAGCTTCTCATGGGCATGTCCTATTTCAAAATTTAGTTTAGTTTTGATTGGCTCACTGCGGTCAGAATTACGGGGGTGAGTGTTAGAGGGGTCCATTTCCCTATATGATCTATAGCAGGAGTGGGCAAACTATGGCCCGCAAGGCTTTTGATGTGGCCCTCTATGAGTTTCTAAAAATTTAAAATTTTTTGTATGTGTTGTAGTGCTTGTTTAAGCACCTTCTCGTTAATATCACTGGTCAACAGAAAAATACTTTTCGTCAGCTACTTTGACAAATGCAGGTGTTCTAGACTAACTTGAGTGTGCTGATTCCAAATCTGAACTCCAAATTTCTCTATCAGGTCAGGATGTACAGTTATTGCCATCCTGCTGTTTTTGTATCTTTAAACATTATACAGTAACTACTATAGTGATAACTTGTAATTTATTTAATTATGATGCTAAATTCGTGTTAAAAATTTTTTAGGATCACCATGAATAGCTAGAGTATTCGTGAATTGATGAGGGACATTGAATTCAGATTGAAACTAAATGAACTGGTAGCTTGGGATGCTTTTATCATAGTGGTAAAGAACTTTCCTGGAAAGTACAGATCTCCTCAGTATGTTGAGCTAATAGGCAATATGCTTATAGCTTGCAGGCAAATGGGCAGTAGAATGTCGCTAAAAATGCATTTTCTCCACAGTCATCTGACTTCTTCCCGTTGGACTTGGGGCTGTTAGCGACGAATTTGGTGAAAGATTTCACCAAGAAATTAATTTAATGGAGACAAGATAGCAAGGCCGTTTCGATCCAAATATGATGAGCGACTTTAGCTGCTTTCTGAACAGGGAAACTAATGCTATGGAGAAGCGCCAGAGCAAATCTTTAAAACATTTTTGAATAAATGCTTTATCTTCATCTACTGTATGGAAATATTTTTATGAAATCTAAGCTATGTTTAACACCATTTTAAATGTTTAAGTAAAATAATATTGCTTAAGTTTCATTTGTGTAAAACAATCTCATAATGTCAAATTTAAACATTGGTAGTTTCTACAATATAACTCGAGATCCTGAGAAAAGGAAGTAAAGAGAAAATTGTCATCAACGTAGCTGAGAATATCGAAGTTGAAACAATGGTTAAAAAGCGAAGCCGTAGAAACCGTAAATAACACTGGACCCAATACAACATTTTACATGAACTAATTTTGAAATATTATGACTTAAGTTAAATCAAAAAGTAATTTGTTGGCATACTGTTGGGCACGTCCACTTAAACTTCTCATTTCAAATGTTAGAAATTGTTGCAAGGTAAAGTTAACAATATCTAACAATTGAAATTGGAAATTTAATCAGATACGCCCAGTCAAACTATCATTGGCCAGAATATAATAGAAATTAAAAAAAAACAACATGTTTCCTGAAAAATTGTTAAGTTGGACTTGCACCCGTTTGGAAATGAGCTTACCTTTAGGAGAGGGCACAGAATAAGGAATGTGGTGAGGGGATGGATGGTGGTGGTGGTGGTGGTGGCACAGTCAAACCTGATTGAATGTTAACGTTCTTTTATGTTTGTAGATTATAATAGTTTATGTTTAATACTTTAATTTTCTTATATTAAATTTTTAAATAACTTTTGAGACAGTGCATTACTTAAAAATATTCAGGGGAAAATTATTAAGTTATCAATATTGCTATTAGATGGCAGCACCAATACGATTTCATCTTTTTCATATGACTGCTTTAGCAAGTTTTTAGTTTTCAACATCTGACACCTGTTGATGAGAAAAGAAAACTAATCAAAGACATTGCAAAGCAAGCGTAACTCATTTAAATGTATAGGAAATTTCAAACTAAATTTGCGATTTATTTCAAGAAATACTGAGCTAGAGATAAATAGTATTAAGCTGCTTAAAATCATCTCATTTAGATTTTAAGTTTATTCTTAATATACATCTGAATCAATATTGAATTTAGTTTTTCGGATTCAATTGGATCATAATGATTACCAGTTAGTTCGCAGAATTGGAAATCATTTCCGGAGAATTCTGGCCATATGACATTTCGCATTGTCATGCTGGAATATCCCATCCGCCCCAGTCAAACTGTGTCCGCAACGATGGATGAATAATCAAATTGGGTGGGAGGGCCTCTCAATGGATCCAGACCATTGCAAGAAAACGTACTCCAGGTTGTGTTCTTCCGATAATTAATAATGGTTGCTAAGTAATTCTTTACAGAGGTTTCCCTCAGAAAACGACAACATCCATTCAATCGATGGAGCAGAAGCAGTGACTCATCGAAAGAAAGGCAACCATGAGAGATCCGATTCCTGTACTACAATGCAAATTGTAGCCGCTTTTGCCAATTTAATGTGTGGTGGATGAACCGTCTGCTTCAGAACCACAGAGGCAACAGAGTTCGCTGTACGATCTTAATAGAGACATGTATGATAGACAGCTCCTAGGTTTATTTAGACGGTAAGCTGCACAACGACTGCATGTCGGTCTGTTCACTTCTCACATCAATGGCCGTTTCTCCAATCAAGGTACCCTTAATCTCAGCAGCACGCGAACAGTTCACAAACTCCCCCTAGTTTCATTTTACTCCATATGAGCAGAGGACAGACCTCTCACTTTTTCTGTCTATCAAGCGAGATCGCGCTACATGCCTATTTTTTCTCACATACCGTAAATTCAATAAAAAGGACATAGTCGTCCAAAGGACTTTAAATCTGATGAAATAGGAAGCCAAATGTTGGACCTTTGAGCTTGTTCACTTCCGAACTGGAATTGTGTCTAAACAACTAATTGGCCTGTATTTAATGTCTGCTCGCCTAACCGGGCATGATTTCCACATTTTCCTTGAGGTATCTTTCTGGGGCTATTAGAGGATGATACATTGATGGTTCGCTGAAACAAGTTCTTTCAACATGATGAGGCACTTCCCATTTCAGGTACGAGATACGTGACTTATTTGGCTGCTAGATTTTCAAAAAAATGAATTGGTCGTGCAGGTCCCATAAACTAGCCACCAAGGTCACTTGACCTCACACGGAGCTCTTGTGGGTCCCGTTGCAGCGGAAGTTCGAGAGATGCCCGGAAACTTTGAAAATTCTTTGATGTTAAAGCTACATGTGATAAATAAAAATCGTGAAATAGATACCATGACCCTTCATTTGTGGTAGTCTTCATTTGTGGTAGTTCGAGTAGAACATAATAAGAAATTCCGATATTGTTTGATAAGTTCATCAAATGACCACCACAGTCCTCTGCCAGACAATCTCTTCAATTCAATTACTAATGATAGGTTTAAATTTTATTTCATTAGTTTACTATAGTCAGGGGCATAAGTATTGACACTTCGTCGAATAAAAAATAACATTATTCAGGAGGTTCTACTTCCCCTACTGACCTAAATTAATTTTTTAAACTTTTCAACTTGGGGGGTAGGGATAGGAGAGGAGACCAATACCCGTCACTCTTATTTTAGCATGGTTAAATCCTCATTTTCTTCCCTATGAAGTGGCCAACTCTCATGCTCCTGACTATAGTACTATACCGATCACGAAATATTCCCCACCTCAATATTCCGCTATCGGAAATGTTGATTGATTGCTCACTCTTAGAACTTGTTCAGTTGCTCGCGTTGTAAGATTTGAAAAAAAAAAAAGCTTCTGTATCCAAGCGAAAGGATAACGGTTTTAAAGTCAGGTTTTATATAGCGCATTCACTTTTTCGTTTCATAGAGAACTGTAAGAAATTTAATTCATAAGGCAGAGAGTTTCAAATTGTCCACGTCCCACAATGCAAGGCGCTGCAAACACTTGGTTAAAATGAGTGACAAAAAATATACTTTGAAAAATAATTATGTTAATACTAATTATTCATACTTACTTCTTATTAATTAAAATGAATATACAAGTTATTTATACAATCTATTTCGATGGTGTATTAATTTCGAAATTAATTTTATGATGGAACCTTACTGAAAAAAGTTTTCAATCACCGGAATATTCACCAAACACACCTTTACAAAGTGGGGGTAGTAGCACTTTCCTCTCCATATCAAAAATAGATTAATCTGTTTCTAGAAACATCAAAACCTTAGCTATTAGAGAAATTTAACAAGAAGATTTTAATCGATAATTCTCTCCGTGTAAGAGAGGTGCGGAATATTTCGTGATTGGTATAGTACATGTATAGAGCTTTTAAATCTGTGTTCCCATATTGGAGAATAGGGGAACTGCGGAAGCGCTTTAGTAATTTTTCAAGCAAGATAAAATCTTAAAATATGTAAGTTTCTCTTTTGCGGTTAAGAAACTTTGGAAACTAATTTGTGGAGGACATCCATGGGAATATCCCGCCATTCCTCTTGCAAAATCTCTTACAGGTGGTTCTCTGCTCACGAGACCGTATCTATCGTTACAACTCGTCCCAAAGATGCTCAATGATCTTGAGACTCTATGCAGGGCAATCCAAGCATTGAACATTGTTCTCTTCACGCCACCGCATGGTAGCAGCAACAGCATGACACTTGGCATTCTCATCTTGGAAGTAATAACGCCACAGTGTTGGAAGTCCTTTATTGTCCAGAATGTTACAGTATGTCTGTGAATTCACGTTACAACGAAACGGTGGTCCAACGTTGTATTACGTGAAATATCCCCACACTTAACTTTTTGGTAGATAGTGTAGCAATTGTAAATAATGCAGTATCCATATAAAGCGGATCAACAATTGCGACAGTCTTCCGATAACGAAACTTTTATAAAATGGTTTCGATATTATTGTAACCAGCCTCCCTATAGCCTGAATTATACTTTTTATGGTCAAAATAATGGAGGATTTCCCTGTATTTTTCCATGAACGTACACCGCAGTTGTTCAGTTTCAGTTATCAAGCAATTTTCAATTCACATCGCAATTGTGGACAAGATTGTATATCTTTTATTTTCTTTAGATTGTTTTCTATCCACATTGATTTTTGGTTTCTAACCAAGTTTCAGTGTCATTCAGAAACCATGGAATATTACAACGGATGACATAAGCAGCTCGACAATATTACGGGTAGTCGCGTGTTTGCATAACTTTGTTTATCCAATTGCGTCACAAAACTGCATATTAACGCGGTTTCCATAGAACGGATTTCCATGCAACAAGTGGCGATTAGCTGTGCCGAACAAAATATTTAGAGGAAGATACATTTACACCATTTTTTTCTCAATCGATGGCTATATTTAACATGTATCCTTTGAACGATTATTATAGAGCATAATATAGTATGCTTGTTGATTTGAAGAGTCGAATTGATGTATGCTTTGTTGTTGGTTATGTTGTCAACTGTCGCCCGAGCGAAGTGACTGCTTCCTCTGTCACCTTTCCACTCTTTCTCAATAGTCTTCTGACTTTCCAATAACTCCAGTTACTGCTCTTTAATTAAGATTTTTAAGTTCTAATAAGTATCAGTTCTAAGAAAAGCCCGAACGATAGGAATTCTCTGTAGTTATAAATTTAATTTTGTTTTATAATTCGCAGAAGTGGAATGAATCTTTATTACATGGCTTAATGAACCTTATGTATATTGCACAAACTTTGACTTGCAGTGACCTTCCTTCTTCAGCAGAGGCACCCGACGTTGCCCGGGATAAACACAGTTTTAAGTAAACAGAATAACCTCAAGAAGTTAAATAATTACTCAAATTGGTTTTCAGTAATTCTATAATTTCCTGCTATAGATGACGCTCCCGTTGTTCAGATGTTTCCCATGCCCGGTTACCTTTTTGTTTTCTCTAACCAATACTCATTCATTTCTTCGATGGCATTTCGAAAGATGTGAATTAACATGTATCCTTCGAACGACTATTATAGAGCAGTATGCTTGTCGATTTGAAGACTCGAGTTGATTTATGTTTCCTCTGTCACCTTTCTACTCTTTCTCAATAGTCTGCTAACTCTCCATTATCTCCTGTTACTGCTCATTTTTAAATATTTTTAAGAAATGGCTAAGTTCTAATAAAAAGAAAAGCCCGAACAACAGGAATTCTATATATTGTTACAAATTCAATTTTGTTTTATAATTCTCAGAGGTGGGATGGAACCTTCATTCTTAATGAGCCTACTTGCACACTTTGCCTTGCATGGTTGGTCATGAGATACTTCTTATTAGTATACCTCGCCATCATTATGAATATCGATTTATTGTCGATAATTGTTATTTTTTCGAAATCTTAAGTAGACAGTGACCTTCCTCTTGCTTTGAAGATCAAGTGTGCAAAATTTCATAGAGATCGGAATAAAACTGTAGATTTGTATAAAATTCAAACAAATTATAGGAGGTCATATTGATCTAATTTCTCAAGTTAGCGAAAAGCTGCTATGAAAAAAGCTCAGAGGAAAGAGACGAAAAATAAAACTTCAATAAAAACCTCGCGAAGGTTTTAACCGGTCTTTTGTGATTTCATTTATATGGTTGGCATCCTGAGAAGGAGGAAATTAAATTATCCGATAAACCTTATAGTAGACATGTTTATGCAAAACACCAGTGAAAACTATGCTGATTTTTGACATTTAGTTGAAAATATATGCAGGATATGAGAAAACATGGAAGTGTCTCTGTATTATTTTATTATATCGTAATTCTGTTAAGATCCGTTATATAATATTTTTTATGGAGAAAATTATGAGAAAATACATCCCCAAGTTTGCCTTTCTTCTTTTTGCATTTATTTCTTGTTTTTATCTTTCCCAAAGCCAGCGACCAGGTGAATCATATGTTTCGGCATTTTTTTTTGTTCCATTCATTAAATTATATTGAGAAAGGAAAGAAAAAAAAATCTAAGATTTCTGTGCGTGTGTGTGCCTGTGTGTTTGCGTATTTATGCGTGCGTCTTTATTTTTCCTTCTTTCTTCATGCGTTCGGAACTTGGAGTTGCTGAGTTCAGAAAGGCATATATGCACTCGGTGGTCTTTGACATCGTTAATGCGCGGCACGTGCTCCTTGTGACCAGATTGGCGGCGCCACTGTCTCGCTCCCTTCCCCACTCGGAACCTAATTTGCATATAAAGAGGGTGCTGCTCTTTCTCTCTCCATCCTGCTCGTGACAACAGGGGGTTCCCTTTGCCTATCTTAGCTCTTCTTTTTTGCTTTCCAATCTTTCCCCCTGTATTTGTTTATTTGTCCTTTGTTTTCTTTTTTTCACTTTAAATTCACGTGCGTGTGTGCGTGTTTTTTTCATATCCACTTGAAGTTTGTTTGAATAAAATAGTTTGCCATGTTACTGGTTTGAATTGCATGGATAGCTTGAGAATGAAGTTTGACATTTATTTCGACTTATTTGAATTTTTATTTTCAGTGGGTTTTTTTTTATTATTATTAAAGGCGAAGTTCATGTGCCTTCCTCAGAGTGAATGTATTGCAGTATAGCTCAGGTTTGCTTCTAAATTACGTACTTTTGCAAAATATTTCGTTTAAAGAAATAACCGAATACTGCAATTTAAGCGTAGTACGGTCATTCTTAGCTGTTTTATTATTTATTTATCCAGCCAATATGGTTTAATCATACTTTAATTTACACTATTATATCAGTCTTATCTAAAACAAAGAAAACTTAATAAAAATCTGCACCCTTTAAGTGCGGACGTGACTTTTCAAAAGAGAGTTTGGTTGTCCCATTTCTATTATGTTTACTACGGTTTAGATGTATATTTTAGTTTTGATCTAGGTAACATCTCTTATAGGTCCATTCACATGTATAAGTTTTAGGCTTTAAAGTTTTGGACTAAAGTGTTCGTCAGTAAAAGGGACGCTTAACCATAAGTATATTATAAAGTTAAAAATCCTTCACACTAAAACACGTAGTGAAATTTGTATCATTATGTAGGCTACTACTTATCATTAACATCATGACACACAATCCTCTCTATGCAACATAATGGTCATGATTATGTTCGTATTCCTGTAGATTAGACATTTCTATTTCATGCAAGTCATTCTCTTCTTCATAATCTCAAACACTACACTTTCAGATATTCTCTCCACATGCGTCCACTTACTTTCTCCGCATATTTTTGTATTATTACTATCTTCCCAGCAAGCATTCTGTAGATCGTTTCACCGTTTGTTCGATACTCATTTCTCCCATAAGACCAGATGAATTATGCCAGATGGACTTGATATTGCTTCACGCACGCTTCTTCACTCTAATTACATTCGGAACAGATCGTATCTATTCAGTCCAGCTTTATCTTTTAATAATGTCATCATCATCATTATAACAATAGATTCGTCGTCATAATTATTGTTTTTATCATGATGTAAAATTGCAGTCAAACATTTCTTGTGTTAAGTACCGTAGCTCTTCGATTCTAGGAAACCCAGCTGTTAATGAAGCCTTACAAACAAAAATTAAAGTTCTATGCGTTTTTCATTGGCGAATGCTTACTACAAATTGACTGATGCTTTCAAATGTGCTCTTTTTGCTTGACGTTTAAGGGATTTAGCTTCCAACGTCCATTACCATGAAATGCCCAAAATTTGATGTAAGATCTACCTATTTTAAGATTGCTAATCCGCTGTGCAGATATCAAAGGGTTGCAAATTTTTCTTTTAAACACTTTAAAATCCTGAAGATCCTGAAGGGAATGGATAATGGTGGGTACATAAGTACAATGGGTGCAATGTAAGACAAGTTTCTCCTGTTTCTTCATGCATGGAAATACTGTTTCCGAGCGAGGGCGTTCAGTGTGCTAAAAAGAATATATTTGGATGTGCTTTTGGGGTATTGGGTTGGCATCAAATTGCTTTTTAGGGATGACTGACCAGAAGTAGTCTATAGTATCTGTAAATAAGATTTTTTTTTCACTTATTTCGGCTAAGGTCGGCAGTAGTGTTATAGGGGTGTAGTTTTTGATATTTGAACCAGAGCCAGATTTATAGATTGGGACGATCACTATCTTCTTGAAATCAGCAGGGAAAGATCCGGTTTAATAATAGATACTAATACTAGGTAACTACAAAAGTTCTTGCCGTTTTTATGTTGCCATAAAAGGAAGTGATAGAAGATATGCAAATGAGTGTACAGAGTGGTCCAAAATGAGCAGGAAGGTTAGCCTGTATAAATACAGAAGTGAAGACAAATAGAGATATCGAAGGAGATAGTTAGGTGTTATTTGCTTTATGACTTCAAGGTGGGCCTGTCAGCAGCAGCATCAAGTCGCCGAATGTGTCTTGCGTTTGGGGATGATGCTGTGAATGAACGCACCGCAAGGCATTGGCTCCAGAAATTTAGGTCGGGAGAATTTGCCATTTTTGATGAACCCCGTAGTCCAGTGTGTCTGGTGGACTAGACGCCAAATGGTTCACTACGAGCTGCTATCAACTAGCCAAACCATCACTAGGGAGCTGTACTCCCAGCAGTTGGAACGTGTGCAATAGGCATTGCAGGAGAAGGAGCCAGTATTGGTGAATCGCAAAGGGGTACTCTTCCTTCATGTGGAGCGGCTTGGCTGGGAAACTTTGTGTCATCCACCTTACTCACCAGATCTTGCTCCATTGGATTATCACCTTTTCCATTCTCTGGACAATCATCTTCCTGGAAAATCCTACACCAGTGTTACAGACCTGCGGAAGGCACTCACGGACTTCTTTGAGTCCAAGACCGGCAAGTTTTACAGCCAGGGGATTGATCAACTGGAGACACGCTGGCAGAAGGTGTTAGATGCCAATGGGGATTACTCTGGGGACTAGCGATTCGCTACTTTTTGTGCACATCATTTTGTTTTCCGGCATTAAAAACGGCAAGAGCTTTTGTGGTTACCTAGTAGATGACCGAATCAAAACTATTCCCAGACAACCGCAGTTTTAATAAAAGATCCAGTAATGAAACCGAAAAAAAATGTTTAACGAGTTAGATTTTGTAAATACTTGATATAAGCTCAACTTAAATATTTCTGAAGGAAAATTTTAATTATTTGGATGGAATTATGATTTTTTAAATTGTATAGAATAAATATTTACCGGGTGCTATTTAGTTTCTTCCTTTGTAGTTGAGACTTGTCTATTTTTAAATATTTCTTAGTAATTTTTCCTCAACGTTATGATGACTAGTTTATTGATTTGTTTATTGTACAAGGAACATTTTCCGCCCGTATGTGGAAAGCATAGGAAACTCTATTGCCAGAGCCTCCATAAATTAATAGTAATACACCACCAGAGTACAAATTACACTAGAAAATTCTTCAAGGACATACGGATCTTAGACCGACTAGCCTCTTCGGCTGGTGTGTCTCGATAAGAATGTCTAGAATGTCCTATGAAAGTGTTTGCAATATGAGGTCAATATGTTTTCATATCAACTTAAGATATGTTTATATATCCATGAATATACGTGCTATTCTCATACAAATGAACACACTTAAGTAAAAGAAGTCTTCTAATCATATGCTACAGTTACAACGCATTTTAAACATTATTTTTTACAGGGTGATCCCAAACATTATTTTTTTTGTTCAATTTGTTACTGGTCCCCTTTTTGCCTTACAGTAGGTACAAATCTTTCGCGGAAATATATGAAGTGTAATATGCTCTTTACACCCCCGAAGTTTCAAGATTATTCGTCAAGTATTCTTCTAGATATTCGACAAAATGTCTAAATCGAAAGGTGTCCTTATTAATTTGTCCACCCCCTGTAGTGGTAATGGTGGTCCACATCTTTTTAAACTCGGTTGTATGTCACTTGTCTTTGTGGGTTTATTATTTAACTTGCCAACATGTTTATTACTCAAAAAGTACTACAGATTTTAACGTGACTTTTTTATTCACAAAGAAAAACTCAAAACGTTTCTTAGCATGCCTTAATAAATTTCAATGTGCCCCCATTTTTGGCGTGAAGGACGTCAAAGCGAAACTCGATTTCCTCCCATGTTCGGGCCAGCATTTTGGTGCGGTTTAATGCACGATCAAGTAATCGGACCTTACTTTTTCGCTGAAGACACCATTACCGCTGCAACTTACCTAGATATGCTGGAGAATTACCTGATTCTACAGGTGGAAGAACTACAGTCCAACATAGTCTACCAACAAGATGGAGCACCTCCTCACTGGGGCCTGCAAGTGCCTTGATACGAACTTTCCAGAATGATGGATTGGAAGGGACGGGCCAATCCCTTGGCTCCCTCACTCACCCGATGCGAACTCTCTGGATTTTTTCTGGGGGTATGTGAAAGACAGAGTGTACAAGACCAACGTTGATGACATTGAAACTCTCAAGAACAGAATAATTGAAACAATCTCTGAAATCACCCCCGATATGCTAGCCCGACCATGGGAGGAAATCAAGTTTCGCTTTGACGTCCTTCACGCCATAAATTGGAAGCACATTGAAATTTATTTATTGAAATTTATTTATGGCCATTCCATAGTTTGTAAATGATGAGCTTCTAGCCCAGCCCTTGATTTCCAATGCTCCTGGAACTATGGATGGGAGGACTGTGATGTTGAAAAATCCAATTGGGTCCACCAATCCCTTGTCCAATAGGCAGAAGATAATGTTCTAAGGTGGGTTGATAACCTTCCGACTTCTGCCTTCCACAAATAATCGCCAATTCGGAAGTCCCATGAAAATCAAACGCTCCCCCAAACCTGATGGAGCCACCATCCTGTTGCCGATTAAAAAATGTCTTCGGTTCTTTCCGCAGAATATGCCAGTAACATGGCCAGCCATCTGACCATCTAAATTCCATATCTTTTCATCAAAAACTACTATTTCCCATTAAGACGTCCAGGCTTTTTACACATGTTTTTGTAGATAACAGTAGGTATCTCTTTGAGGCGATTGTGCAAAGTATTCTTAGAACTTCCCTTGAAACTCGCGTGCTATTTCTCTTACTGATAGATCAGCCTCGGTGGCTCAGTGGTTGCGTGATCGCCTCTGATACCCGAGGTTGCGGGTTCGATCCCGGCTGAGGACGACGAAGATTTTTCAGGGGGAAATCTTGAGATCACGCATTTCCTTCGGAAGGGAAGTAATGCCATTGGTTCCGTGTAGTCTTTTGCCGGCTAAAGAACCCTTGCGAGGTAAGATTTGCGGCCCCTATAACACCGTCTTGATATGACCATAGTAGTTGAAAGGGACGTTAATACCAAAAAAAACAAGTCAAACCAATCTCTTACTGATAGAGAGGAATCTGTTGCAAGTCGAATTATCTCCCGTTCAAATTTGTCACCCACTGCTCAGATGTAAAAAAAATTGTTGGTACATTCAGCTTTATAAGTTTATTAAAGGACAGAGAATAAAATAAGCTGTATCTTGCAGATGAAATGGAAGATTTTATTATTGTGATGTGGGTGACAGCTTTTATCCCGACTTTCTAATCACCAAGTTTTTTGTTTTTTTTGCATAACTTGTGAAATAATTGAAGAAATCATTTGAGAATTTATTTTAATATTGCTTTAACTATATTTTACTAGTTTATAAAACAACAATAATTTTCACAACCTGTGATCTGAAGATATTTCAAAACAATCACTCCAAAGTTTTTGGACATACCTTAACGCAATGACTCTTTCGAGGTTAAAGTAGGAATATAAAGTTAGGTTAGGATTCCATATATGTATGATCGAGTTTAGATAAGATTGCTTAAATCAAGCTAATTACAAAACCAGCAAACAAACTGTTATATTTCAGCTTTAACTATTGTTGCATGGCTAAATTTGCTGTAACAGGCATTCTTCACCTTGAAGTGTTCCGCCGAATGAGTTTAGATAAGATTACCACAGGGTTAATAAATTATTTCACTAGTCAGAATGATAACACCGACATTAAACATGTTATAATTCTCCTTAACATAATTATGTTATTTATATGTAATAGATAACCAAAAAGAGTTCCCTCAATTAGCCCTAGAACCAGTAAGATTTGTTTCAAAAATTAACCTTTTGCATCGGAGTCGCCAAATATAGATGGAAATGACATCGCTTCTTAAATGGAGATGAAATATCTTTTCACGGGTTAATTAAAATTAATTAATGTTTTTTAGGGGGGAGGAGGGAAAAATAAATTGGGCGATAAAGACAGTGCCCCGTTTGGGGAATGTGGGTCGTTTTCAGCCGTCGACTTGAAAGTTTCAGGACGTTTCTGATCTGAAGATTAATATTCCAAAAATTAATTCTGGCTGACACTTTCGCCCTCATTTTTGTTTGGGGACAATAATAAAATTAATACGCTGTACTAGTGTGTTTTTATTAAAATTAGAAGATTATATCACGTTTTTAAGAAGGTCGCGACAGTTTTTGGTTTTGTCGGAATGTATGTAGGTGTTTGAATTCAAATATTTCTAAATTCATCTTGCTTGAGCTCATTTTTTTTTGTAAGTTCTTGAATGTAAGAAATTCTGTGGGCGAAATTTTAAATTTTTGCTTTACAACTTATAATACTTTAAGTGCAATCTATGTTCAAACAAAGTACCTAATTGGAAGACCAAATTCATTAAATGGTTGATTAACTGTTAAAGTCGTGTAATATTTTTAACCAGTTTTATTCACGCCTAATTAGTCCGTCATTAGCGTTTGGCAGGGGAAATTTGTTCTGATTGGTTTCTGGAGATTGCGGGATAATAATTAATGGTGGCTATGAGTCTTCGTGGATTTTTTTTTATTTTTTTTTTTATCTGGCTCATTTTTTTCCGTCTTAGTCGTCACGACCATAGCCGCGGCTAATTTGGCCCAATTCGTTTCAGTTCATCTCCAAATTTTTCTTCCGATTGGTCATTAACAAGAAGCGGCGATAAGCAATTAAGGAGAAAATGGAGACGGCGAGAGTTCGTTTCTCCCATTCGTCGAGATTGATGATGGACGAGGAGGAGGAGGAGGAGAAGGAAAGAGCAGATGGAATTGCTGTTAAAGTTTAATTTAGAACTGAATAAATAAAAAAAAATAGGTATAACATATTAGAATAATCTATAAAAGAGTGTTTGGAGTAGCCTATCTCGCTTTTTTCTTATCCTTCCTGACATTGGTATTCTGTGCATTTCGCTTTATTAAGCTCTGATGAATTGGAACCGACTCTCCATCGTGACTCCATAATTGATAACCAAGATCGAATACAATGGGCCGTTAGAGGGCCGATGCCTGAATATATGAGGTGTCGTGATTCGACCAAATCAGATAAGGAGAGAATTGAACAAGGTTCGCCAAATGGTCTTTATAAACGAGTGGTGGAGGTAATAATTTTCACCTCTAGACCGAATGCGTGAAACCCTAGCGCTGCTTTCATTCCCCTTCTCCTCTTGTTGTTGTTGTTGTTGAAAATTTTTAGTCTAGGGCTGAGTTATTGTTGTTTTCTTTATGCGCACTATAAAATGATACGAAATTAAGGTTGGCATTTCAATATGGAAAAAAAAAAAAAATTCCGGCGCCGGAGAGGTTTCCAGAAGCGGCGATCGGGAATTCGGGCCAGCTCGATTGGGCTTATTTTGATTTCGTTTTTAGTCGCAAACAGTGGAAGGGTGATGTCATGTTCACACATTATCGGGTCAATTAGTGTTGAGTATTGCTTCAGAAATAGAGATATTGTTACGGTTAGGAAACCTGTGTATGAATCATTATCGCGCTTGGCGCCATTTTGCGATTGAAATCGGTTGTAAATTATTTGAGGAAGGAAATATGGTTGAAACCTCATTTTGGATAATTAAATCGTTTTTACAACTTAATTTTCTGTTCTTTAATTAATAATTTTATTGTAAGTTTTCTGAAAATTAATTAAATGATAGTTATAATATTTGATTTTATGATACGAAGCGCTTATATACAATATGATAATAATTGAATTGAATTAAATTCAAATTTTTATTCCATATAAGAGAAAAGAAAATCAGCGACGGCAAAAGCCAAAATGCTGGAACCTTAGAACAGAAAACAAAAAAATAAAAATCACAGAAAAAGAAAAACAAACAAACTAACAGTCAGTATAATCGTTAAAGGCATCAAGAATTCTGCCTAAGAAACTAAAATGATTGGATAAATACAAAACTGATTTTGACCGCGTTTTATAAAAACAATTAAAAGTGCAATAAATTTAAAATTTCAGGAACCTTACTCTTACCTGTAACGATTTTATTAATGAAAGAGAAACATCCAGTATTAAAAAGTGAATTTAATTCCGGCAATCCAGTAATATATCTGAATCTAGAAAAAGAATAAGGCTCGTTACACTTAAAAAATTTCTTATATAAAAAAAGAAAGAAACAGGAATACATCTTTTTCTGATTTTGAGAGTTGAGGTCAGAAATGCTCCCAAGCACAAATCCCAAATCTGAAAGTGGTCAAAATAAGATACTTAAACAAACAGATAAAGACCTCGATATTCTTTAGAATTTTACCGAAACGAAAGATAATTCCAAGATGTCTAAGAGAATAAGTTAGAATATGCTCAACATGATTAATATATAATAATAATAATAATAATAATAATAATAATAATAATAATAATTATTTATTTATTTATTTATTTATTTATTTATTTATTTATATTTAACACCAGTAACCATACAGTGGCATTAGTGTCCCCATACAGTAAGAGCCTAGGAGGGATAACAAAGTAAATAAAACATATAATGAAGATATTGGATAAAAATAAATAAGCACATAAATCAGAGAAATGTGATCTACAATCATTGGTGAAATAATTTTAACAGTGTTATAATATTGCAAAATTAAAACATCAAGAACCAAATAGGAGATTAAAAGATATAAATAATAGATTAAATGCTACATAAAAATATCAATAAAGTTACAATAGTGAAGGTCTTGAGTATTGTAATTTTTGATTAAAATATAAACAGGGTCAATCTTGCAACTATCAGTGTGATAGATCTGTGTGGTTAACTTAACAGGTAAGCGGCTATTAGGACGATAGTGTAGTATACCTATTCTACTCAGTAAATAAGGATCAATTACTTTGTTATTTAAAATTGATCTAAGAGTTAAATTTAAGTTTTTTGATACAGGTTATTTAAGGTTAACAGAGAATAATCCATCAATACATTATTTTTATGAGCAGTCTTGTTGTTTGATAAGCAAACTTTTATGAAGGAGTCATGCTTTCTTGCAATATTTAAGTAAAAATAGTTCGAGAAACCACTGAACCAAATGGGTAAATTATAGAAAATTCTTGGCAATACTACGGCTTGGTAAATTTTAAAAATTGCATAAGAGTTTTTGTAAATGTAATATAACCTCTTTAAACACCCAATTTTTTTTAGTAATTTCCAACAGTATATGTTCACAATGATGTTTGGGGGAACCATTACAATTGAAGAAAATGCTCAAATCTTTGTATAAGGAACAAATTGTAGTAGAGACCCTTGTAGAGTATATCTATATTTAACTGAATTAGTCCTTCTTGTGAATCTGATCATTCTAGACTTCTCTGCACTTAATTGGAGACCATTTTTTTTCAAGCCGTTGATGTACCTTAGTGATTTTCTCCTGAAGATTCAGAGCATGAGGTAAACTACTAATTTTGAAGTAAATCTTCAAATCATCAGCATAGAGCAGATATGAGATAGAATCATTTGTAAAACATTGACCTAAATCAATCATGTAAAAATTAAACAAAATGGGCTCAAGAGGTGATCCCTGAGGTACTCCACTATCAATTCTGCCGAGGATACGATCAGACTGCGAGTCCACTGCGATCCGATTATAATAATAATAATAATAATAATAATAATAATAATAATTTTTTTTATTCAAAGAACTAAAATAAAATTACATTATAACCAATTATCCCGAAGCCTCGTATAAGGCTTATATGGGACAATACGATACGTTATAACAAATACATGTAACTACAAAAACTAAAAATTTCTCCATACTACAAACATCAATGATAACATTACTTGATCAGCAACAAATACACTGCCAATATAATTAATAAGATTCTTTCCATCCATAATTTGCTGCTTTTATAAATTTAAAAGAGCACAACGTTTGAATCCATTTCGGAACCGTATTAAAAAAAGTTGGGGATATAATAATTTCTTAGCTTCTTACCATAGTTATTCATAATTTGTGGAACATTAAAGGTTTGCATATTGCGCAAATTACGTGTGTTTACATTTTTATACAGCCAGCTACTCTTAAAAAAATTTGCACAAAGATGATATGCTCACATAGATCTTGAAATTTTAAGAGTTTTAGCTTTTTAAATTTGTTATCAGTGTCTAACCTATCATATATTGAATTTGAGGCAATTAAATTTATTATTCTTATTTGTAATTGTTCAACTTCCCTCGCACCCGATGAGAATCTATAAATTGAAATGCCATATCACATCCTGGATTCAAAGTATGCTAAGAATAGTAATTTTCTGATTTTTACAGGATAGAACCGTATTACATAGTACATTATAAATATAATTATCCGCCATGTAGCACATAAATTTTCAATATGATTTCTCCAACTTAAATTAGAATCAAAAATTTCAGTTCCGAGGCCTCACGAATTACAGCACAGTTACAATGCCTCCATACATTTAATTTGGCATAACAATTTGTCTCATGAACTTGAATTCTTTTATTAAACAACAGTTCGTAGCTTTTATTTGATACTTTAAATTTCATAATATGCGTCTTCATTCCATTTAAACTTAATCTATTATTTTTAATCCAATCAACAACGTGGGATACATTTTTTTGACATTCAGCCAATAGTTTAGCTTCATCTCTATGAACAATTGATAAAGCAATATCATCTGCATATAAATATATTTTTCCATATTCAATATTCAATTTTAATAATAATATTATCAGATCGTAACATATCAAATGTCGGATTTCAAGGTGGGTACCGCGCTTCAGCACGGTTTTCACGTTTAGTAGCAAGTACCCATAACAAAGTGGTATATTCCCAGAGATAAACCTATCTGCGACAAGCAGCCTGAAATTTGCATGTCTGCGATGATATTTAATAGCGTTTGAACCCAAGCGAAGATAGTCATGACTTCATACAAATTACGTGTGATAATGCATTACGAGGTCAGGTTGAATCACACTGCATTCAACACCTCTCGAAACATCAATAAGGTATTCGGTGTAGGCCCCATAAACGAACGTACTGTCCAACGTTGGTTCCGAAAATTCCGGGCAGGAGTGACAGACCTGGCAAATGAGCCAGCTTGAATGGCAGCTTTGGACCCTCTTCTGGAGTACGATAACGTTCGCCCGCACACGAGTCACCATACACCAGAGGCATTGCAGCGTCTACAGTTCAAAAATGAAAGACTTTGCACATTGCGACTTTCACCGCTTCCCAAAGAAGAAAGGGCCTCTTAAGGGACATGAGTTGGTTCTGACGGCGAGGTAAACGCTGCCATTCAATCCTGGTGTCGACAACAACTCCGGAATTCCTCTCCGACGGGTTCACCCAACTAGTCACGCGTTGGCGCAATGCTTGGAAAGGAATGGGGACTATGTCGAAAAGTGAATAGCGCATTACATAGAGGACAAATGTGAGTATAAGATACAAAAAGAATTTTGAAAATCGGTTAACAAATAAAAAAGTTACAGCCATGGAGACCTTATTTATCAATCGCCCCTCGTATATTGTTAGATAAATTATATGGTTAGTCTCAATCTTGTCATTGAGAATGAAAACATAGCCTTCGAAATACGCATCCGGCATCCTATATTTCGGATGTTCTTTTGTGGCAAGAGGATTTTCCATCATATACAAATATTATAATGTTGTCGTAAGGAACTATTCTACTTTGTAATTGGTGCTCGTTCAAACACTGTTTTATAGAACCTATAAGATATCAACTCGGATATAATTATCATTCTAAGTTCTTCAGTTGTTAAAATTGTTCTTAATGGCTTGAAGAGGTAGCATTCTCCTGTCTATGCATTAAAAGCCAACTTTTCATCAAAAGTAAAACATAAGAATGTGAGTGCGTTATAAAAATAGTATGATTGTTGGTTTTGCTCGAATTCAACTTCATCTCATGAGATTGGCACCAGTTACGAAGCCATTGTCGTAAATAATATTGTATTAATTTTTTAACTTCATCAAGAAAAGATGTAAATTAGCTTATTTGAAAATTAAAGTCTTGTTGAAAATTTGAAGAAGTTGCAATGGTAGATAACGAATAAAGAAACTTGTATTATACTTCAATTTGATTCCTTGGCTACTGGGAGTCTCCTTTAATTGCATTTATTCCAGACGATAGATAATCTCGAATTGCAAATAATTGTGTCGGGGACTCCTAAAAATTTGTAGATCGACAAATTCAGCAGTATTTGTGCATAAAATAGTTGTTTTGACATTATAGGCTACAATTGGTCGATTAATTAAGTAAATTCTATTAGCCTGTTTCTGACCTTCGAGAATAAGCGCTGAAGAATAAAAAGATCTAACCTAGACATTTAATTAAAATTCTTATTGAAATTAATACGCAATTGTAAGTAAATATATATAAATCAACACTCAGAATAAACTTTAATTTATTTCGTATTCTCTCCTGGGAAAATAGAAACTTTTCAATGCTGAATGAAATCATGTTCATTACGAAAGTTCTTCAGCCATTGATATGCCACGATAACTGAAAAAAAAATTAAAAAAAAATTAACACAAATTAAATAATGTTAGATTCCATTTCCCACAGTATAAAAATCTTTTCTGGAATGCTTCCAATTGAAACTGAACGATTAGCTCAAGGATATTTTCTTTTCTTTTTCTTTCTTTCTTCCCTGTGGCTAGACTTCACCTTTCCTCAGGGGAAGTTGAGATGATATTTATGTAAATTTCATCATCTTCTTACTCGGTTTTTTTTTTTGATTCGCCTTTTCTAAAATTTCATTGTGTCTATTCTGATAATTAACTATTGATTCGATTCATTGTGGTGTGAGAAAGACGAAAACGTCAGTTTCACGTAAACGACTTGAATTAGTGATGGGTTTGTGAAAGTTAACTTCCCTGAACGTATTTTTCAGGCAGTTCCGTGCTACTAATTTTAATACATTTATTAAAACTTAATTAATGCGTATTTGCCTGTTGATTATTATAATTATTGCAATGAAAAGCAATAATTAAATGCGCTTTCTCACGAAAGTGGTTTTATTTTTGTCGCAGCTTTTATTTATGTGAACTTTTTTTTTAAATTAATACATATTGACTCCATCGGCAATTTTGTTTCCTTTACTTCCGTGATCATCTATTAAGTTTTGACAGTTTTATTTTAAATGTTTTGCGGTTCTTTTTATCACTCAGAATACGACAGAGTTAATTTGGGATTTTAAAATAAAAAGAGAATCGGCCGTGTAAATTTGTTCGCTTTTAACAAGTCGTTTTCGAGATTCGTTTTTTCACTGCTCTTAATGAAATAAAAAATTTTCGCTGAAGTAATAAAAGTGATTTTATTTTTTTCAATTTTTTCTTCTTTTTTTTTAATGTATTTATCTTATTTTTTAAATGAGAGATACCATATAAGTTTTTTATTTCTTTTGTTAAATAAATCTTAAATCAGAATTTGCGAGAATTTTTTCTTTTCAAATTACCTTTACCTATTCTTTAATTACTTGAAATCTAAGCCTAAAATGACTCTGAAAAATCAGGAATTGAATCGTTTTGGAGTTTGGCCGCCATCTTAAAATCCACCATTTTGGGTTCAAGATTCATTTTCTTAAAAATTATGTGGCATATCAAATAATACTCGTTTTTTCTCAGGAGTTCATTCCTGTAATCCGATTCAGTTTTCTGTAGTGATTCACAAATTATTTATAAAAATATTGACACTGTACCATTCTCTGGTGCAGGTCATTGGAGATCGGAAGAAAGCATTGATGTCCCCTTACCGTACCATTGCTGCTTATTTCAATGCCCGGCATTCCCGATCGCGCACAGTACCGTCGCATATGTGATATCACATTTCAGAGATACTGGGACTGTTGAACATAAAATTTGTACAGGCCGGCCAAAAATATCAACCGATGAGGAAATCTCAGCAATGGCGTTGGCAGCATTTGTAAAGAGTCCACAACGTAGCACAAGCCGGATTCTGCGTAGCAAGAGGAATCTATTCGAAGTTCAGATGCAGCAAAAGCAATCCAAGGATAATCCGTACAGACGTGAGGAGTTGTGGACAACTATCGACTAGATCCATCATTCGCACATGACATTGCGTTTAGTGATAAGGTAAATTTTAAATGATCCTACACTTACAGACAGAGGACCATAACCAATTCAAGAGGTTCTCCAAAACCTCAACCAAGTCTCCAAGTGCTTATTATTGCTAATCCTTTACTAAGTAACTACTTAGATCTGCCATGTCTCCATATTATCTATACATCAGGGAGCAAATCATAAAAGCGCTATCAGAAAAGTCAAATGATTAAAGCACCAATAAGCTTAAACTGAAACAGCTTTAACTTTGTTGTCTATCTTAAGATTATAAGGAAATTCAGTTACACAGGCCAACAAAAAATAACTTTTTAAAATAATCTTTAACGTTAAGAGCTAATTTCTATGCTTTTTAGTGCTGAATTCGTATCTGAGCTCAGGTTTTTCCCAACATCCACAGATTTCTTGTTTTTCAATGAAACACTTTTAAATTATTCAGAGTTTGGGGCCTGATAAATTTCTTTGTGCCCCAAAAATATGGATATTTTAACATTACAGTCTCTATGTGCATAACTAGGAAACGGACGTGATAGTAAAAATCTAAAAGCAGATTCGGATTCAGCACACTAAAAACCACAAGAATACGGCAAATTCATTCAAGATGATTTTTCATCGTTCGCCTGTGTTATCATTAACTGTACAAAGCGTTGTCTTTTTTTTCCATATCAGACAATTAGGATTTGACAAAGTATGTCAGACAACTGAACCAGATAAAATCCTGCTTGGTATCGCTCAGTTCCTTGGTTTAGGGATTGTGAGAGGGGTTCCTTAAAAGTCTTCAAGGGTCACTCACCAAACGAGACTCTTAGACCTGGGCGGTGTTTGAGCAATCCACAACGTCTTCCATGGAATAGAAGCGATCTGCGTTGGATTTATCAATATCAGATGGTGAAGACCAGTCTTAGTTTTCCCCACTTATTTGGAAAATCAGAATCTGTGCGATATTCATGGAAAATCACGGGATTCCATGATCTCGGTCTTCAACTGTAGTTATGATGTTGTCTGCCATGTTATTCTCCTGAGGTTCTGTCGTCTCAGTGGTTGCTAAGGAAAATCCGCCGATTTTTCTTCCGACCATGGTTTTGTTGACATCGCAGAAACATTGGTATTCTTACCAGAAATTCCGCTATATTGTTACCTTTACAACAACATTGTTATCTGAAAAATGGCTGTCGCTAACAATAAAGACATTGAAGTAATATATCAAATTTCAAAATAAATATAATGAATGAAAGAAAAATTAATTAATCGTGCCACTCTTATGTCGCATATGAGCATTATCATATAGCTCTTGTTTGGCTCCAAAAACTATCAATCTCTCTCTCCCAATCACTATAAAGTCCTGTTTAGCGGCTTGTGACTTTTCCCTTTTTTCCACGTTTGAAGGTCGAGGTGTGGGGAATTCGCTTTCAAAATTCCCTGAATGCCGGAGGCGACTTTAAAGCGCATCTCAACGTACAGTCTGCGCCACGTCTTCGAAGACTAGTAGACGTGTGTGCACACGCGCATCGAGAGGGAATAATTTGATGAAGTATTTTGACCAAGTTCATTTAGACTATAACTTATAAATTGGAAACGGTAAAAATCATTCTCAGGCTTAATTGATGGATGTTCATTGAAGTCTTCTTCTGTTTAGCAAATCATAGTAGTAGGACCGACGGTACTCTATGGGCCAATTATAAAAAAAGGCAACTGCCTACAGCGCAGAACTAACCTACCTAGGACGCAATACTGAATCACTGTAATGGCTTTACCTAGTTCTTGCCTAAGGCACAAAATAATCTGGCGCCAGTCCTGATCATGGCATTATCATCCTGAAAAATTATCAGCAGGATATAAGTGTAACTTTGCAGGATTCGTAAACTTGAAAAGAAAGGCCTCTTGCTTCCTATTTTGTTCTTTATTGTGGAATAAGGTTTTATTTTTGTATTTTTTTATTTTTTATTTTTTTTACTTTTTAGGTATTTCCATTCCACAGTTTCTTCCAATTGTGTTAAACGATTGGGTCTCACAGGAGAAGTTTCACTCACTTTCTCTCATTTTGTATTATGGAAAAGGGCAATGATACCTAACAAATATTTTTCAACTTTGTTACAAGGATTTTTGTACTACTCTGTAAATCTAATAAAAGTGTGTATAATTCAGTTCGTGTTAACAGCAAGTTCTCCAGAATAGATTCTGCGAACTACAAGGAACTCCATAAAATTTATAACTTGCTCAGATCCACTATGCATAGTAGAAATACTGAATTTCTTTGATTTGATCTTTATTTTCTTGATGAAATGAAAGTTTCTCAACCAATCCCGTGTTTTTACTTTCTTATACATAGTATAAGGAAGTATTGTAATCACGAAAATTTCGACCTCCAGATTTTCACTGATTGTAATCACGTTTTAGGGTCCCTAGATTACGAAAAAGTGATTTCTAGAAAATGTATGTGTCAATCTATGTGTGTGTGTCCACGATAGCGTCCAAACGGCTAAAGCTATTGACACCAAACTTTAAACTTAAGATTATAATCTTCCTCCGGAGGTCTGATTAGTTTTCCAGTGGAATCGGTGAACCGGAAGAATCAGTTTACTCCAGCGCCAAAATATAAATTTTGAAATATCTCGTTAAACATTGCGTTTATGAAAATTTTGAAGGGACTAAAAAGTGTTCCAATTTCAATTTTAAACAACTTTCGTTAAGAAAATTTTTCAAAATTCCAACCGGAAGTACCAGTTTGAATCTTGTCAAAATCCAGTTTTTGGCTAATTCAGGCGATATAAGACGGTATAGGAAAATTTGTGAAGTATACAAAAGTATTTTGAAGTTAATTTTAACAACTTTTGTTTACGAAATTTTTCAAAATTCCAACCGGAAGTACCAGTTTTACTCTTATCAAAATCCAGTGTTTTGCTACAATAGGCGAAAGAAAGTGGTATAGGAAAATTTGGAATCTATACCAAAGTGTTTGGAAGCTAATTTGAAGTAACTTTTATTCACAAAATTTCTATCGGAAGTAGCCATTTTAGACAGTTGTTCAATTTTTTTCTGTATTTGGACCAGGACATTTATGTATTAGAAAGTCGGGTGGTGACCACACCTCATTTTTTTACATGAGATTTTACAATGACAGAGATTACACAGGTTTTTTTTTAATGGAGTGTACAAACTTTCAGGATATGGACCGTCTGAAGAAAATTGTGCTCTCTTCAACATCAGACTCGAAACGTTCTTGGATCACCATGCTGTTGGCTTTTACTGGCCTGAACTGCCCGGTTGACAAATGGTTTACAATTCCTTGAAATCTAACGGAGGCCATTTTGAACATTTGCTATACCAAGTGTAGCGTCTTGTCATACCGTAGAAATAAATTACAGAGTTGGCAAATCCTATACGCTTTAACGTTAATTTCATCTACTGCAGGACACATTCAAACCGTTATAACTCTAACAGAAGCGTTTTCGACCACATGTTTATATGATATTTTCTGCTTTTCTTGATCATCGTGCGGCGGCAATATAGAACTATGAAGACTTCAAATAAAAACAGCGGCCTATACAGAATTTTTTTTTTACTACCTTAAAGGAGAAATATGAGAGTCCCGAGGCGTTGTTTTTAAAACTTATTTTTTTTCTTAGCAAATACTCCTGATTAATTTATTGTTTAATACCTACTTTTTAATATAGAGCAATAAAATATTTCATGCTCTACTACAAATGTAATTATGAATACATACGGAAGTTATATACATGATTAAGAAACGTTCTACTTATAGAACTTACCTCATTGTTTAGTATCTTATTATAATTCCACGTCTGGAAAAGATTTGGGGATTCGAAAGCTTAATTTCTTATATTCCTATTCTCAACCGAACAGGTGATTTATTCTTTATGAAAGAAAAACTGTTATTAAGCCCTCATAGAAAAAGAACAAAAACACACGATAACGTGGGCGTATTAGTTGCTAATATCGTTACGGTTCACATCAGTTGGCCTTTCGTAATTTATTATTATTATTATTTTTTGCTACCGTTGTTGATCTTCGTACTCAAATTTTTTGAGGTAGAGATGAGAAATGAAAAACCTTTTCCGTGATTGGACTAACGATGATTGAGACATTTTCGCTCGTGGCTATGACCGTAAGAGAAAATGGAACAAAATGCAAAAGAAGAGTTTTCGATGAAAAAAACTAAATTACTCCATCATAGCCATCGGATGTAAGCATAAGAAAAAAATATAAGAACAAAGATTCAATTAAAAATACTTCAGGGGAAAAGGATTTCTAGTAGTTTATTACCATCTCCCTTCCCGTCTTACTTTTACATTCTTTTTTTTTTATCAATTTACTTTTTATTTTTAATCGTGTTTCCTACCTGACATCAAAACTGTGGTTCCTTATTAACTAAATTCGTTAACTTGTTTCTCTTTTTTTTGAATTTTCTTTTTTATTATTTTATATTATTTAATTTGTTTTATAAACGATTTTTTGTGAGTGTTTTTGTTCTTGCAAATAAACAGAGCGAGAATTCGGAACTCGGTTTCTGAAGAAATCATTAAAGAGAAAGAGAAAAACTACTTAATAATCTCGAATCACATTTACATTTTCTAAAGTATCAAGGAGGAAAAAACATGATTCATCACGGAATCGCCAAATTTTTTAAAGTTCAAGCTCAAATAAGAAATTGCAAGGATTTTTTTGTTTTATTCTATGTGAAGTTTGTTTGTGAAGCTGATTTTGCATTAGTAAATTACTTTTGAAAAAAGAAAAGCATTAGGACCCTCAAGATAATTTTTAATAAGAATTTGATGGTTATTTAGAGCTTTGAAGTTTAAAAAATATCAAAGAAAATTATTATTTTTTTAAATACTATTCCACAGTTCGTTAATGTGCCTTGTTTCCGGGCAAACAAAATGAACTTGTATTCCCTATATTACCAATATGAGAATCAAAATGTGGACTAAACGAAGCTTGCTAATAGAATGTGTATACAGCTCGTCATGTGTTGTTAAAATGGATTATAACAAGTACAACTTTAAAAGAATGTATTTAGGCCTACTATTATTAAAGAAATTTTTTTAATTTTCTCTCTTTTTCTGCAACAGTGATCTAACTCATTAATGATCATATTCAAGAGTAGCTCTTCGAGAATGTTAAATGTTTAACTTTAACCATCATTTTGTCCATGTTCCCGAATAGATAGGACATGTGTGTCTGTTATAATTTTTACTCTTATTTTGCTGCTCTATCCGAATGGGAAGTCAAAATCAAAAGATATGCGAAAAAAATAGGCAACCGTCGTGAAAAAAAAAGAAAGAAAGAATCGTCGGATCGAAAAGATATTTGAAAGAAAGTTAGTACTCACCAACAATAACAACTGTTTAAACAATGAGCGTTGGTATTACAAAATTTATTTCTTAAAATAAAAAAAAATCATTACAACTTTCGATAGTATGTTGGCTCGCCATTATTTCTAATGCATTCTGCCACAAGTCGTGGCATGGAGTCGTACAAGTTCTTAACGTAGTCTTGACTCAGCTCATCCCATGCAGATGTAACTTTGGCTTATAGCGCTTGAAGATCTTGTTTTAATGGTGGAGTGTTAATAGGTTTTTTCTTATGGGTGCAACTTTTTTTTTTTGACGATGAGTGTATTAAGTACCAGAAGAATGGAGCTACTTGACTGGTTTTAATATATCTGTCTGCCCCTTTCATATTTCTACTTTTTTGACGTAGAAAATTGAAATTCGATATGTAGCTTACTTTGGGTAAATTCTACTTCGCTATTTTGTTTGAATTTGATTGGCCCACAGGAGTCGGAGTTACGAGGATTTGAGTTTGTGGGGTTCTATCGTTGTATATGGTAGATAGGTATGCAAAGGCTTAAATTTCGTTTATACAAATTCCTTTAAGCAAGATCTAAATTACTTGATAGATTGTCTCCGTGGGGTCGGATTATGGGGGAAAGGTCGCGTGGCCTTTAGAAACTGTTAATGCTTTCAAATGACAATATATCTCTCTATTTCGATTAGAAATGGTGAAAAACTACAGAAGATGGAGTTCTATTCCATTTTCTAAACATTTCTTTCGAGAAAATCAATTTATCGATAGAAAAAGAGGCCAATTTCCTTGAACTCAGGGCTTCCGTTACTTTCCCTCCTTTTTTGTTTTACTTTGAATTGGTGACTATACCGAGAATAATATTGATAGCATTTGTTAAAGTTAAATTGGTATCATAACTTTATCTAATCATCTGAAATGGATAATTTCCTAAAGGAGAAGGTAACTCAACGGTGTTATTGGGCTATTTTGACTCCTAAAAACGACGGTGTTGACCGAATTAATGAATTACTTGGAATAAAACAAGCGGAGAATTGTAGTTTTTAAAATAGAATTTCAACATTCCAATTTTTAAGCGAGTGAGCGGTGGATAAATTCAAATAAACATATTTTATTTTAAAAGTGGTTGAACTAATTATAATGATAATAATAATAACAACAACAGCATAATTTACTAATAATAAACCATTATTTAAGAGTTTCTAATGCAACAAGTTCTCAACCAGCTGTTTTGTGAATCACAGATAATCCCCTCTTTGCGCATAATTATTGTTACTAACACTTACTCTTGTTAATATTTTAAACTCTAACGATAAGAAGTAGGAACTGAAAATTTCCGTCTTTTTTTCTGATTTCTTCGTGTATCGATTGAACGGAGCATTTCCCTGCTTTGGAGTTGCGGAGGTCGTTGTCCTCTGGGGCGGTGCTGCCAATACTCGTGATAGAATGATCGATGGAGAGATAGATGAATTTCCGTATTAAATAAATAATTTCATCGACTTTGTATCATATAATTTTAAAGAATAACATGTGTTCGATTTAATTAGGAGTGTGTAAGGTCATAAAAACCATTAACATGCATTCCTCTACTAACGGAATTACGGTTGTGTCGTTTTTTAAAAAAATTTTTTTTATAATTTTAGATGAGCATTTGGGCAATGGGCTGGAATTGTACACATGCTTTCATAAATTTTTTTCCAGATTTCGTTTTTTAATTATCACTGCAATAAATAAATAATATACGTTCGTATTTTTTTTCGGAGGTGTTATTTGGTTCTTGATTGAAACTTTATTGAATTTTCACGAAATGATCACCATCTGTTTGATAACTGGCGTATATCGGTATTTCAGAGGAAAACATTAAACGTGTTAACTCATAATATGGATTTATATAGTTTTAAAGTACTTCAGAAGAATAAATCCGTTTTAATAGCAGTTTAGAGTTGATTATGAATTGAAAACAGTGTACAACAGTTTTGATTTTTACGTATAAAACGAGGAGCGTATCATATTGAAGAGCCTCCCTTATTTGACTTTTTTTGGGTTTCTAGTGAAGGCCTCCCTGATTTTGTCCACATTTTCCTCAGACGTACGGAGCAAGGCTGTCGGTTGACACTCCCCATGTAAAAACTTACTCAATCACCCCGTATGTCGGGGAGCTCCCGTTCGTATTTTCGTCTGAAATTCCTTTGAATGGTAATCGGTGACTTCGTTTCAGCATACCACACTACGCACTGAGTTCTCTTTCTGTTGTCATCTTTGCTAATTAGTTAAATAAACTACCTGCAACAAAAAGAATGCAAAACTTTTGGAGTTGCTCTGCATGGCACCGCAACCGCAAATCTCTAGGACTAATAGTTTCCTTACAATTAATATTTGAAATCCGGGAGGTTTCATGTGGACACCCTGTACATTTTGAATCCACAAAGAAGATCAGTTAAAACTCAATAAAGGTTCATCTTTTCAATGTAGTCTTCCCTCAGGTTCTCATTCTTTTTTCTCATTTTAATAGCACTACTTTTTATATATTCATGCCTTAACAGTTATTTGCAACTATGTCCTCCCGCTTAGGGGATTCTTCAATACCACCGAACAGGTGATAATGGCTTCATTACCATGAGCAAGACCTGAGGCTTCATAAGACCTGAGTCGAACGGATCCAGTGGAAGCATCCACTAGCACATGGTTAGTGTTCTGAGACATGGAAGGTATCATTTTCACTCACTGGCTAGAATCGTCGAATTCCATTAAGGGTGGACATCATTTCGTAGATTTTGAAGAAATGTAGATAACTGTCCAGTCATGGTTGGACGCACTCCGAAAAGGGGTGTTCTAAGAGGATCACGTTGAAGCAAGTACATACAGCTAAAGGGAAAGTACATTGAGAAGGTCCGCCACTTGACATACTGTCTTCTGCGAGTTGTATTGGATATATAATACAACGCATTTTTTCTCTCTCATTCAGGATTTGTTCTATTGCAGTTTTGAATACCCACACATTTTTGAAAATTTATGGTGACAGACAGTGCTTTATCCAATGCCATCTCTCCATAGATATTTTTAAAGCATATTAAGTCTACGATTGTATATTTCATCTAAACAAGCTCATTTACTCCTATTTGCTTGTAACTCACATTGTGAGATGTCACACAGGAATTTCCAAGGACTAACACCAGCAGACTTTGACTGTCAGACTTCGTCAGAACTCCTGACATCCCCACAAAATGAACCATAATGAACTCTATCTTGCTCATATGTTCATTTCTATGTCATACGCTAAATAAATAAATAAACGCATATCTTACAGACTCCACTTTGAAAGTTAACTGTTTCGCTGCCACCTAGCAGAAGATGAAATAACTTGGTAAGGGCGGATGGTTAATAGATGCTGAACACATAAATATATAGAATACAACTGGATAGCCGACTCTAGAGGCGTTGAAGTTCAAAAATTCTTGCAAGAATTCAAAGCCAAACTGACACAACTAACTTATTAAGAACGGTGATTGATCAACACACTTAACTTGATAAATAACACTGGGCAATAAAAGTTCAGAAAGTTCATGCTTCCGAGATGAAAATAGTCATGTCTTAATAAATTCAATGTGCTGAATACGAATATGACCAAAAAAAAGCTGAATTGCCTATGGTTTCTTAGTAATGTGCACTTGAATGTGGATACTGTTCTTATCCATGGCTTTTACCAAGTTTGTTTTTTTTTACAAGGCCGAGCTTATGTGTAAATGAGGAATAATGATTTTTCGTAGTTCGGCAAATGGTGGGTGGTGTACATTCGTTTCTCCAGGCCTAAAAGATGCTCTCGGAGGCCAATATTTTTTATGTAGTGTAAAGCGACTGCTCTGCTGTCCCATAGACAAAGAAAACGGCAGTACTTTGTATATCTCTGCTCCAAACCCATCAACAGAGATACGAAGCACAACCAGAAAATAAAGATACATAGGGCATAGCGAGATGGTAAATTTCAATTTCATTCGTTAGCTTACCTTGCTAATTCAGTGGTGCCATCACACTGCGTCGTGTTTGAGAAACAGTTGATATGACGGCGCCAATTCAAAATCCCGCTAAATGCGAAATCCGACCTGGAACAACAATTAATGCTGCAGCATATTGCCAGACGCTGCAACGTCTTCGACGAGCCATCCAGAACAAAATGAGGGGGATGTTAACAAATGGGGTGTCCTCCTCCATGACAATGCTCGGCCCCATACGGCACGTGCCACCACAGAGTTGCTGAAGAGCTTCAAGTGGGCAGTGGGCCATCCACCGTATAATCCGGATCTCGCACTCAGCGATTTTCACCTGTTTCTTCACCTGAAACCTAACCTAAGCATCTTGTAGGAAACGGGTCGATGATGATGACGATGTGAAGCATGAAGTCAACTCTTGGTTCAAAAGACAGGTGGCATCCTTCTATGACACCGGGATACAAAAGCTTGTCCCCAGGCTCAATAAGTGCTTGGATAATGGTGGCAACTACATTGAAAAATGAGCTTGGGTAACAGTACTTGATAGTAATGAAGGGGGTTATAAAAATATTTTTTGGATCTATCATGACGTTTGTATCGTTACTTTCTGGATGTGCCTCGTATTACCTTCAGGTCAGCACAGATCTGCCCGCCATACTTACAGTTAATCCTGTCCAAAAGCGCCTAACAACGGACAATACGTCAATATCTCTGCAACGAGAGGCAATCAACTTTTTTCAATGTAATATTCGTGTTCAGGACATTAAATTCATTCAGAATTGGGTACTTTCACCTAAGAAGCAATTTCATTGTTGCCTTGTATAATTGATCAAATGTTTTAGCTCTTTAATGTTTTTTAATGTTATAAATCTTTATAACAATTTTTATGCCAATTTTTTCGTATTAAAATTTATGAGTAGTCCCATGGATCATCGATTAAGTTATATCAGCCACTTCATTTCTTGCAAGAGTTTTTCCCATTGTGTCAGCAATCCAACTAGTATTAGTCAAGGAAAAAAGTAGTGCGTTAACCAAAAAGGGATGCATTACCTCTTAGTCTATATTATACAAATTCGAGTTAATTCGTTTTATGATTGTATAAGAGGTAATCCATTTTTGATTATTTGTTTATCCGCATTACTTTTTGGTTAACGCACTACTTTAACCAAAATCTTATGGAAGTATTGCGGTACTTTTTGAAATGCCCTTCCTATTATATTTTAATGGCACTAAAAACTTGAAGTTGTTGATATTCGTTATTGGCAACTTAGCACTGGACTTATACGTTAACATAAATTTACTTCTTCTCATTGCCTATTTATTACGAATTAACACAAAAACTCTGATAAAGTAATCATAATTATGTTTTATCCATTCGATCCGTAGATAGCCGTTGCCGTGTTATACTCCAGTTAGTGAATGTGGTGATTCTTGCAATGAAGATTATTCAACGAAATACGAAAGTTTGATATCGTGACAACCAAACGTTCGAGACTGTGTTGTTGGGAACTGCAATTTAAAAGCTTTTAGCCTTTTCTTTGTTTATAGAGTTTGGAGTCTCATAAATAACACTTAAGGTTCATTTTCCGTACATTATTGCACCCATCTGTTTAATCGATGGGTGCAACACATTCGTGTTCAAATCCCATCTAAAATGAGACACGCACCTATATAAATTACTAACTCCACCGCTAACACTCGGTTCCGTGATTGATTGGTGTTACGTCATAGCACATGAATGGTGGCCAATGAACGATTGCTTCATTGTTTGTATCGGTCTCTTCGAAGCCATAATAAAAGCTATAAATGAGCATTCACTTCTTTTGAATAATGCAAAAGGCTGTGCCGACGCTCTCCTTATATAGAGCACAAAATTAAACCCGGATTTTCTAAAGAATATTATGGAACTTGATTAGGTCTATTACAAGTGCGATATAAGTCGTAAAAACGGACATTCGAGCTTATTAGATCTTGCTTCCTTTTTAATTTCCTTGGATTCCCGTGACGAGAATAAACAGGTTGACATATGATGATGAAACTTATCTGTCGAAAGGATCGAGGCCATTAAATCATTAGCTTTATTGGTGTGTCTTCAAATTTATTAAATTGACGGCGCCATAATTTAACGCGCGGAGAAGGCGGGCAAGGCAAGAGAATATCGAAGAATATCATTAGGAGCGCTGAAACGGATTTATTCAAATGGCTCTTATTAAATTCTACACATAAAACCGTTCAAAGAAATCCATTATAATAAATAAGGACCCCTATAAAAATAAAACTTTAACCGTCTCGTTTAGTGTTATCTACTCTGAGATCGAACGCTGCCAATTTCATTGCGTTACCTTACAAGCCGGTGATAATGCATTTAGGAATTCTTCATTAGTTTTCTTTACTTTTATGGCTAGTTTTGCGATATATTTCTCGACAAGGAAAAGTTTGCGGCAATCAATTTTATGCGGTTGTTATCGGTTAGTTTACGCGAATCATTCAAATTTCGTTTTACTTCATATTAGAATTACAGTTCGATTTACGATATCGATAAGCAGCAACATAGCTGAAATTAGCTTATAAATTTTTTATTATTAAAACTAGTGTTAACGACCGTTTTAAAAACGAGAAAATAAAGATTTGTGATTAATTATTTAATACAACAAACAAATGCATAAAATGGTTAACTTTTGAAAGACTGTTAACAAATACTTCAAACGCAATTCACGTCTAGAGTTGTCATTGTTTCTCAATATTAATAACTGTTCCCAAGCAATTGTCGCCACAAATTGCTCAGTGCTTGAATAATAACAAATCATCTGCAACTTTAATTGGTATTTGACATTGATCTTTAAAACTTTAATAACTTTTTTTTAAATACCAAAACTATCAAAAGACATATGTACATATAATAACCAAAAAAAAAACTATCAAAATTTAAGAGATTTTGACTATGAAAGAATTGATATGAAAGAATAACGTGATTCATTGACTATCACGACCTATGAAAGTTCAGTTGAAACGATATGCTGTGATTGAATTCCTCACCGCGGAGGATGGTGCACCCAGAAATTCATCGAAGGTGTACTGTCAGAAGATGGACATGGAGTATGAAAGACAGCTATCCAAGCATAAGCCTATCTGAAGGTGATGAGGAGGTGAAAGCCTGGTGTCGAAAACAGACGCTAGAATGAATAAATTTGTCCAACGTTGTGTTGAAAAATAAGGCACTATCTAGTAGAGGACATTCCGAGCTTTCATCAGGTGCAGAGCTCAGGTCAGTATCTCCCAATTTGCAGAAGATATTGACTTTTCAAAATGCCTTCGTGTTACTGGACGTCTTTGCAAATCAAAATTCATCACGGTATATTGATAGGTCACAAATTTTGTAGGTATGGAAAGTTTTGTTTTAATTGCTGTAAGAGTCTCTAGAAGGAGTTAGCGAACAGATAGAAAACTTGGTATTTTAATATACATGATGTAAATTAAATGTTGGGCGCTATTTGGAGGTTCGTTTCTAAGGACAAAGTAACATAAAATATTCTTGAAAGTTTTTTAATAGACGGCTTACGTTTCGAGAAAAATAAATTTGAAAGTTGGCGTCTATGCCAGCTATCTCCATGAAAACTGGACGGCTTACGGGGAGGACCTAGCCCCTTAACGTTCCAACTTATGCGCATGTATGTCCATTAATTTCGGAGATAGGTCTCGATACAGGACTTCAAAGGGATTCTCACATAGCCTATCCGCTTTAACAATGGAGTCTTTGTATGGTTATGTATGCTCAAATTTTTTCGTTTTCGCGGTTTATTTTGAAAGAAACAAAATGTTGCACTCTCTTATTTTGCAAGCATCTATAGTAGCTTCAGATGAGTAACATATTTCAATATGGTGGAAATCTGTGACATACATGTTCGAGGGATTTCCTTGTTAGTTCATATTTACACCCTGTCTCAGGCTTAGTTGAGAGTGACGTCACGAGTGAAGCGGTTACAGTTTGTCCGCATGAAGAAATAATTCAAATAATTTTCTGTATAAAAAGTTCAAAATTCTTTCCGCATATTTCATATTTTCCTCCTCGACATAATAAAGAATCGGCGGATAGAAAAGCCATTTGACGAAATTAAAAAAAAAAATTGAATAAAATGAAGTTGTCTGTAGTCGAGATTATTTGATTGTAAGATGGCGGCGTCTTGTTCCTACATGAAGAAGTGAAAGATGATCGACGAAGAGGATTAAAATATTTTAAACATTAATTAAAAAAAAAATGCTGACAGATACCATTCGACTATTCTACTTTCGAGAAGCCACGCAATTATAGGACAGTCTACGTAGTACTGATATGTACAGGGTGTTGCAGATAACTACAGGGCAGTATAACGGGAAGCCTACCCGCTCGATTGCAGGGGCCGGCTCGGTCGATTGGCAGAATGGAGGGAGATGAAGGTGGCCTGCAGCAGCCAGCATTTTCCACAGTCAGGGAGGGGAGTGAATGTCAAAACTGTTATGTTTTTGATAAAATTACCCAATTCTCATTTGATGTCGAGCCGGGCCCTGCAATGAGCGGGTAGGCTTCCCGTTATGCTGCCCTGTAGTTATCTGCAACACCCTGTACTAGCCTAACTTATTCTTAGGCTATGGTACTAAGACTTCCCCCTAGCTACGCCACTGGTACTAGATAGGTAATAATAGAGTAGGTCATGATACCAGTCTAACGGCGGAAGGATACGATGTTGTGCACTATGTCCGGTAAGCAAAGTCATTCCGTGACGTCACTCTCAACTAAAGCTGAGAAGAAGGGTCCGTCATACAGAAAAATCTCGTACACCGTCCAACAAATCTCACAAAGATTATGGCAGATTTTAAGTCTCAAATATGATATCCGATCTCTGCGCCATCCAACGATCCGCAAAAAAATAAGCAAAAAACTCAGCAAAAAATGACCTTCCTCATCTTCAGATGTAACAAAAACGCGCAGAAACCGGAAAGTCGGTGTTTCGTCATTGCGTATCGCTCTCGTTCGCTCTAGTCATCTCGCAAATTCTGATTTTGTTTCAGGTTTTCACTTCGCTGGGGATTCAAATTCTTAAAATCTTAAGATTCAAAATCTGGAGATTATTAAATCTTATACATCATTTCTTTGAATGGCGGGTATAGCAGTGCGTTTGTTTAAAGCCCCGCATCGAGCGCTTATCTCCGAAACTAATGGAAGAATATGCGTATAAATTGGAACGATTAACGCGCTAAGTACTCCCCGTGTGCCGTCCAATTTTTGTGAAGAAAGATAGCTGGCATAGAAGCCTACTTTGTAGTCCATGTGTTGCGAACAAAACTTGACGTTATCATATTTCCACGTCTTTTTTCGTCTTATGTCCTTAGGTAACGATCCTCCAAATAGCGCCCAATGTTTAATGTACATATTCTCTAAGTAGATTTAATAACTTATTTATATTGTAATATTCGTTTCAATATATAATTTAGAATTTTATAGGCAGATTATATTTTATTTGATATTAAACAAATTTATCAAACTAGAAAAGGGAAGGAAAAATTCCGCGACCTGGACTAGAATCCCTTTTCTATTTGTAATTTGATATGTTTGAAGAGTTTCTTCAGTTTAATTATCTTCTCTTTGAGATGAATTTCATCAATTTATTTGATGGTTTAAGGGTAAGGAGGATTCCCAGTTTGCGATTCGGGGACCTGCTCTGCCAGTTGAGATTATTTATGGCTTCGTAGAAGTCCATTTAGACATATTGTAGCAGCTTTTCGGTTCATTGTCCTCAGTAGCTCAATTGGTAAGAGCGGCGCCAGCGAAAGGTGTGGTCCTTGGTTCGAGTCCAGGTCACGGAATTTTTTTCTTCCCATATCTGGTTTGTAATTTTCTAAAGAAATTGCTTACACTTTTTTTTTTTCATTGCAATTTGTTAATTGTAAAAACCAAATTAAAGTCCTTGTTCTCATAATGAAGTTTTGCTGTCCTATTTCTTTTCGTTATCTATAAATGCAAATTGACAAATGAATTTTTCCTTTAGGTATTGTGTTTCAGGTGTATCGAATGTCTTCATTGCCATTTCTAGGCAGAAAGTTTCCTTATTTTCATTTCTAGCGAAACAAAGGAAGGTGACACCATTTTAGAATCAATCAAATGAGGAAACCAGTTTTAAGGCGATGAGTGTATCTTAAATCATGTTCTGTTAACCTTTGAAGGTAAAATTTAACCGTATTCATAGCCCTATTGTAAACAAATCTAAATTTTTTTTCACATCATTAAAGATATCTGCATCTGTCCTTCATCCATCAATGAAATTCAATATAAATTGTGAAGTTTTCAAAGTACCCTGTCGATTGATAAGATTAGAAATTAGTGCTATAAAACTCGCTTTACGATAGAGGCATTTCTAATACGAGGGTGATTCAAATGAAAACTCGAGAGGTTGTAATTTGGGAACAGTATCGCTTTTCAAACAAATTATTAATATATTAATTGTAGAGGAAGTATCCGAAATAAATGCCATAAAGACATAAGCATTGTTTTCAAGCTTCATACGCTCATTTTCATCATTGATATTTAGGACTCCACCAGCAACAGAGCATAACCTTGTTGTCTGTGAAGGGATGGCTTAGCAATGTTCTTGCAACATTCACCAAGGAGGATCGAAATTTACGATCCATATTCGTTCGGGTTATTTTTTTTTTTTTGTGAAACCCATCGAAATTCACAACGAATGAAAGCCTAGTATGTTGGTGCATGTATATCACTGCAATAAGTTTTCTTAAGAATGGAATGGAAATTTCGAAATGGCTTTGTTCTTTGAAGCTCTCCTCGACCAGACAGGCATACTGATTCCAAGAGGTTATTACAACAGTGGTGAAGGCAATTTAGCTATTAACAGTGAACGAAATAGCCATATGTTTGAATATATTGGATCAGCACACCATAAAGTCACAATATTCTTGCAATTGGACAATCGGCTCTTGTATTGTCTGTTGCTTACAAACAGTCAAGTGTACAAAATAAGTCTTTACAGTCAATCCAGAAAGTGTTCAATATGACGTCCACTTGCACCATAACCTTATTCTGCACGATGCCATTACATGTGACTGGTGTTATTGCCATTGTTGCAGATGAGGTTTTTGGGTGATCCGTTCATCGGATTTTGAAAATTTTTTTTTGTTTTGTTGCTTATTTGATGGTGAACAAGTTTGTAATTGCTTTTTTGTGTATCTCCATATTGTAATATGTCCACATTGTAAGTGCCACCATGAGAAAAAGCACCTTCAACTTTCTATTCATTCCCTTTATTGGAATTTGCATAATTACATTTGTATCTAAGCTATAAGGGGGGGGGGTACAATCTCTTGATTCACCCTGTATAACATTACATGTTTTTAGAAGTTTTATTCAAAATATTTTTTCGGTAAAAACTTCTTGAGCATTTAATGCAGACTATAAAAAAAACCATCAGAAAAAATTGGCATATTTCAACTTCCTTCTTTATCTCTTTTATTTTCACTTGATCTCCAATCAGGAGGAAAAAAACTTCCTGAATCGAATAATAATTGGGCTGGCGCTCTTTCTGGAAACTCAAATGAGCTTCAGGCGATCTAAGCTAGAAATTTACATATCAATTGAGAGCCCGAAATTTTGTTTAAATCCAGTGAAACCTTGTTTAATGTTTGTCGGGAAAATTGAAAACAGAAATTAAGATGACGAAATATTTAGCAATGAACCCTCTTAAGGTCGCCCATTAAAAGAACGATGCTCAGTTAGCATTCACTTTTCGTATATTAAATTTGATTAAAGGTTTCTTTTACCTCCTAGATTTGATGAGCTCGTGTGTATCAAAATAAAATTTAAATAAAAACGTGTGTATTTGCGGCTCATATTCGTGGGAAGGTGTTAACCTTATAATTTGCACTTCTCTACCGGTTTCATGGACGCTGTGAGTTATCATTGCTATTGACCAGCGTGAGAACATCACCTGGCCTACTGGCTCCCTCTCCTTCTCTCTCTCTCTGTTTTCGTATTATTAGGACGAGGTTGAAGAGGGCAAATTTCATTATTCCAGTTATATAATTCGTAAGTTTTTTATTAATGTCCATGGCTTGCCGACGACGTCTTAAGAGAGAGCAGACAATAAAAATCTCCGTTCGATGTTTCCGTGTTTTGCATGACGAGAACGAGGGAGAAAGGTTATTATATAATGTGAAGGTCGTCGTCGGATTAAATTGCATCGGGAAGCCGAATTTCAAAAGGGAGAAACTGCGATATGAAAATAGAAAACAGTTAATTTGTTTTCTTTTTTATTCTGGGTTAATGTTCATTAATCGCTTTCGCTGAATAGGATATAAGTGAGAGTGCGAACGCGGAGTGGAGTCATTACCATTGTTATGTAATAAATCGTCACGTTTTTCGTTGTTTCACGGATCATAAACTTGAAACGCAATTATTGCTGGATTATATGCATATTAACGGATTGTTTATTCAAACCTGTTTTTTTTTTTTAATTTACAGTCTGTTGAACTCAAATATGGAAATCTGAATAAAATAGCATTTATAATTTTGAGCAGTTCAGTATAAAAAGATACGTAGGAGAGACCTTTGTATTATAACTCAAAATTATTCATGTATATTTAGAAACTGATAATAACACAGCAAAGAACAAGAAATTAATCTCTCCAAGTAGGATATATGAAAGTAACGGAAGCCTGGATTCCATGGAACGCGCGTTCAAGGAAATTGGTCCCCTTAAAAGACTTGAAAAAGGGTAAAAATTGGAGTAAAATAAATCCTTACTAAAGTAATACATTTAAGCTGGAGTTAATGCTCCAAACATAAGGTGAAGGTATTAATGGAAAATATTAACCGGTAGTCCGGTTGGTAGAGGCGATGTGTGACACTTCCAATTTTTCCATTAATATCTTCATCTACTTACTTGAAATTTATTTAAACATTAATTTAAATAATTTATCGACACTTTTTTACCCGCATTTTTTTTTTTTATCAAAAAACTGATTTTCTCGAACGTAGTATTTAGAAAACGGAAAAGAACTCCACCTTCTTTCGTTTTTTCATCATTTCTGATCGAATGACATATCACATGCCATTATTGCTATTTGAAAGCGTTAATAATTTAAGACCACTTGACCGCTACCCCCACAACTCCGACCCCACGAGGCAATTTGGCCCAGAATTCAAATGTAGATCTTGCCTAGAGGAATCTGCATACCGAGTTCCATCTCCTTTACTTACCTGTAAACCATATTGATCAGGCAAACCTCTCTAACTCCCGGCTCCTTAACTTCAACCCCATTGGGACAATCGAAAACGAACCATATAGCGAAGTAGTATAAGGCCGTGGCTACATACCGAATTTCATCCTTCTACGTCAAAAAATACATAAGACATGAAGAGGACAGACGAATATGGTGAAACTAATAGGCAGCTTCATTCTTCCATACTTAATAAGAAATTAATCCACCCGAGAACGGTATAGGAATGTAGCGGAAGTCCTGAGATCATCATTTTCAACACTTTATCTGCACTATTTAACCCCCCCCCCCAATTTTTTAAATCAAAAAATTGATTTTTTTGAACTTAGTGTTTAGAAAATGCAAAAGAGCTCTGTCTTAGTTCTAGAGACCAAATGACTACCACGCCCACTCAAAGCTGACATCTTAAACCCGCTACTCCATAGGGTTTAAGATGGGAGCTTACAATGTAGCGGTCCGGAAAACCGCCTCTTTAGTGACGGATAACGCGGAATGTGCATAAGAAATTATACCGAAAGTATATGCTGCTAGTATGTTAACATTTCGTTAAGTTTTATCTTTATTTTCCGTAAGTATTAACGAATCCTGAATTAGTATGAGCTTTGGTATACTAAAATACACATATACCGAAAAATCTACATATCGTGTTTCACTTCTTTACATACCTTTACGTAGCATATAGATCTTTTGGTCCCCTCTAACTCTCATTCCCGTAACTCCGACCCCAAAACCAAATTAGTGAAGGCGGACATGGCCATGGTTAGCTACCATCGGAATTTTAACTTTCTACGTGAAAAAAGTAGAAAATATGAAGGGGACAGACGGAAAGACAAGATGGACAGTCTGACATTGTGAAACCAATAATTGCTCCATTCTTCCGCTACTTAAAAGTATGTTAGTCCGGATGAGATGGCTGGCCACTATGACGAGTGGTAATGCAACGAGAAATTAATCCCCCCTGAGGAGGGTATAGGAAAGCAGCGGAGGCCCTGTGTTCATCTATTTTTTTTTTACCCCTTATACCCGCACTTTTTAACCCCCATTTTTTCCAAAAAGTGATTTCGCAGACGTAGTAGTTATATCTTCTTACGTTTCTCGTCAATTCCAATCAAATGACATATCACATGTCGAATGTTGGCATTTGAAAACGTTAATAGTTCTGAAGACCATGTCACTGTCATCCCCATAACTCCGACCCCACTGGAACAATTTGGCCCAAACTTCATAGTATACTGTAGATCTTGCCTAGCGGAATCTGCATACCGAATTTCACTCCTTTACATACCTAAATACCACGTAGATCTTTTATCTCCCTCTAACTCCACCCCCTTAACTCCAACCCCAATGGGCCAATCAAAAATTATAATATTTTGTAAGTTAATTCGACAAAAGAGACCATCAACAAAACTTTCAATACTTTAACCAATTTATTCAATGTTATACTCAATTCTGTCATTTCATTTATCATTTGAAACTTAATTTTCCTTGATTCTGTTGTTGGATTCTATCATTTCGGGCTCTGCTATAGATAGATATTCCTTTTCTCTGTATTTTTCTGGAAATAAACTTTGAACTGAATTGAATTTTCTATACATTTGTAATAAGCGTTGGGAGGTGATTCCTGGGATAAAACAAGAAAAAATGTCCCTATGAACATGCCCTACAAAGCGTTGTTACTAAAATCACACGAGTTTATACCCAGATGTCATTTGATTTCATTCGCGTCATCAATATAACATTTGTATCGGAGAGTAGATTCGGTTTCGCGAGGACAGCGAGTAATGAACTGTGCAACAGGGCAAGTTTCAGGTACTGTGTGAAAGATGGTACGTCCAATCCTTGGAAACATTAGAAAAATGCTTTATATATTTCTCTGAATTCTGTCGTCCAGTAATAAATTGTAATTCACATTTTTTTCTATTTCAAATCGCCCCCCAAATCTCACTGATTCAAGTTGTCGTGATATCATTTGCTCATTCTTTCTCAAGTCATGAAAATAATAAAACAACTCGTCTGGACATCCAGATTAATTTTTTTCTCTTATGAGATGATATTTCTTTATGGTGTTCAAATTTGGTTTTCACTTTATCTTTTTTCTCTACTAAGTTGGAGTAGATTTTAGGAATCTCTGAACAGTACGCAGAGATATTTATAAGTTATGCTGCTCTTAATAGCAACCATGCTGACCTCCCATGAATTATTAGAGGCCTTCCAGAGGGTTTTCTACATGATTTTTGATCAGGATTGTTAAAAGCTGCATTTACCGCACATAAACTGAGTTCAAAAATTTGTGAAATTCGCCTGCTTTATTTATCTTTAAATTTAGAAGCTGAAATCCCTTATCTGCCAAATTCTGACAAATGTTTTCCTCTAGGAATCTTGTTTTTGATTATTGAGCAGGTTGATCATTTATACACGTATGTTTTTCTGATGCAGATTGCTTAAATTTAAGCATGAAAAATATGTAAAACGGGTTAATCTATTTTTTTAGGTGTTGAACTTATATTTTTGTCGCACCCTGTTTGTTACTTTTTGTCAATAAAATTTGTTTTAGTTTGCAAATCTGTTTCACAAACTTTATTTTATTGTCTAATTATACATTATAAAATCACATTATTAATTTGATATTTTTAAAACTAACCATTTTTAAATAAATTAGAATTTGTTGTTAGAATTTGTAGTCCACATTTGTTATTGTCAGATGGTAATTTCTGAGTATTCTTTTGATGATTTCTTGTGATATGACCTGATCTTGAATTGCAGTCATGAAACCTTCTGTGTCGTGGAAAAGGGTTCTAGCGTTAAGCCACTGCACTGAAAGAGCATCAGTTTTTTTCTAAAGATCTGGGAAATCTGCCATTAAGCGGAGAACTATTGGACTAAAAGAGACCGGAGGAGACAGCTTTTTATCAGTTTTAACTATTTATATATGGATATGTTTTTGTCAACAGATTAGAGCACTTTTTATTTCACCTCTGAGAAATACGAGGAATTGAAATTTATGAGGAATCCTTTTTTATTCATTGACTACTTGACTAGTACTGAACTGCTTTTAGAATTCTCAATCGGTGATACATTGTGAAAAAAGATGTTTACATGAATGATAGCGAAATGTGATGTTTCTGATAAAATTTTAAAAAATGTTGAGAACCGCTTATTTATATTATTCACAAGTACGGGCTGTTAAAGAAATTAAGGGCTTCGTTAGAGATGCATAAAAAATACGCCAGAATGCTCCACTTTATATAACAAGTTATCTAATATTTGATTACTTCCTAAACTGAAATCAGAAGCCTAATTAACCTTGGGTATGCCTGATTTGAAAGATCTACTTACTTTAAATAGAATTTTAATTTCACATGCTCTACATTTGTAAGATGACAATTATCCCATCCGACATTGACCTCGAAGATCTCGAGTAGCGCGATAAAAAATTTTTTTTTTTAAAAATCGTGTATACTGAGACTGGATAATGTTCACCTTTGTATATATTAAAGAAGAACTTGATGACAAGAATACATCAGTTTCTCTTAGGGTTGGGAACTTGGCCGTGCCGTCGAGACGTTTTTTTTTTTTCAATGTCCGTTGTGAAAGGCACGTGCCTCTTATTGACCCTTTGGCGTGTCTCGTCTGTTTGCAATTTAAGCGGCCATTTCTCGTGGGAAAGCACTGACGATTAGACAAAGAAAAAAGCAATTTTTTTAATTAAAAAATAATAATTATCAGAAAAAAAAATCTCCGAACTAACCATCTTCTACAGTTTCCGTAGCGGATCAAAAGGACTTCCTCACCTAAGGCTGAAAGGGTTGAAAAATAAAGCTCGCGGTAGCTGCTGCAGATAATTTAACTGGTAGCATTAACAAACACGTAGTCCTCTTTACATGCTTGGCAAAACATCGGGTCGTGATGGGGCCGTCCCACCGTTTTTTCATAAAGAAGCCGACGCGTTCTCTAAACACGACAGTTGAGGGCGTCGTACACTGGCTCCGTTTGAGGAGGAAGTCAGTCGACTCTCGCCTCCATTCGATGCCTTTGTTTGTGGACCTGCTTTTCTCCCAATTTTGGATAACCAGCAGAATGATGTTAATAAATAAACGCAATATTTGAGCTAATCAGGAGTAAGAACCACCTTAACACCCGAGGAAGTCTCAAAGGGGCGTGATACATGGGAAGAATTATATTCACGTTTTCTTTTTAGTTTTTGACATAAAATATGGAGAAATTCGATGATGGGAAAAGAGTCTAACAACTTCGAGCGACTTTTTATTTTGATAAACAAATAAATATTTGATTCTGTTGAGAGTTATTAAGAGAATACACAATAAATTCTTTCTGAAGTTTATTTCAGATAAAAAAAAATACGAAAAAGCTAAAATTAACTCTTCCAGTTTTTAAAAATTATTTATAAAATTATTGTTACATTTTTATTTTATATTTACAAAGTTAAAAACAAGAAATGCGTGCTCAGAAATTTAGGATATAACCTCCGCGATCGCTGAGCGCGACTCTCCTATTCTTTAACATGGGAAGACGACTTTAAAAATTCTCGCGTTCTGGAGAAGTATCAGAATAAAGAATGAAATTCTCGCGACTCAGCAACATTGGAATGTCTTCTTTCCGACAGTGTCATTGATATATCCTTACGATAAAAATTCGGATATACTGGTATAACTGGTTTCTGAATGTTTTTCGTAACATTTTATCTAAGTCTTGTCATCTATCGCGACCCGCTCGATTCTCTCATTGGAAGCAATTTATTTCTCTTCAAAGAAAACGCAGTGTCAAAAACGCATTATAGACGCTCTAAGGAAAAAAAATCATATTATGAAGAATTTCTAAGTTACATATTTTTAACAAAACATGAAAATTAAATAAATTAAAATATTGAACATGTATAGTTGGGTGAATAAGGCCACTTACAGCTGCATTCACCTCGCTGCCAGAAGTTAAGAAATCTTACTTCCGGTGTCATGGCAGCGTCCTGGGAAGTGGAGTGAAGCAAAACAGCCGTGTAAACAACCGTGAAAAAGGGACAATATTAATTTAAAACGACAAGCAGGTAAAAAAAATCAAACAATTATTATTTGATGTACACTATTTTTAAGGTTTTAGTACACAACTATACTCTATCCAACGAAAGTTGGAGTGGGCGTGTCCAGTTAAACTTCCTATTTCAATTGTTAGACATTGTTGCCAAAGTAGAATCAAGAATAGCGAACAATTGAAATAGGAAGTTAAAAAAAAAAAAAAAAAAAAAAAAAAAAAAAAACAGAGACTAGAAATTCCACTCGTCGCATGAAGGGTGTCAACCGTACAGGTTGAAGGGTAAAGAAATGAAAGTGAAGCATCAATGGTGTTCAAAACTTATATTCTGCAACAATATAGGCTACTGTTCATCTTCATATAAAATAAATTGGGCTAGTGCGAGTCGGACTCGCGCATCGAGGGTTCCGCACTACCATATAATATATTTACCAAAAGGGTTCTGAAGGGTGTGGCACTGTGTTCTCGATTTCGGCTTTTATAGACATATAATCTATAATAGTTGAAGTGTCGAAATTTATAAAATAAGCGCTTTGAACAAAAAAGTTTTCAAATATTAAATTAACAGATCACCTGAAAAAAGATTTTATGTTTGGCGTTGCGCAAGTCCAACTCACACTTGGCCAGTTTTTCATTATTTGTTGTTGTACTTTAGAGTTTGAACTATAATCATGCCAAGTTTTACGCTTATATGGATAACCGTTTTTACGATAGAACAAAAAAAAATAACAAACAAAAAACAAAAAAAAATAATAATAATAAACAATTTTTTACAACTTTCAAATGTGAAAATTTCAACTGGCTACCTATTCCCGTTCAAAAGATACTGTCCTTAAGAGCATTGTCTTAACCACACAACAATCCCTGGCTTTGGACAGACCAAGAGAATTATTTTTTTTTTCAGTTTATTTATTTAATTAAATAACAATGACGGAGTATTGTCTTGCCACAATAATCCCTGGCTTCGGACGGATTGCTGTAACTTTCTTTGTTGGCCTCGGACGACGGGACGGACCGACGGATAAGAGAATTAGTATATTAGATTCCTCCTCATTATGAGACGAAACCAGGATTAAGATGGAATAAGATAGCTTAAAAAACCACCGCCCATGTATCCTAGAAAGCTATTCACCAAAAATAAACAGCAAGATGATTCTGGTAACAACAGTCCTGTCGTGGTAACCCACAGATCGTTCAAACTAGTACCGATACCTAAATCAACTAGTACCGATTACCGGTTCTGTGATAAAATACAATATTGGAGATGTTGTTGCTGTGAATTATGAAGGTTCTGTTTTCCCTGGGAAAGTTTTAAGTAAAACAAATCTTGGTGCTGTTGTATCAACTATGGTACCGACTTCAGAATCTGGAAGTGGCCACAGAAGATCGACGCCATTGAATATGAAAATGTGGAAATTTTTTTGTTATTGTAGGAACCAACTCCCTTAACAAAAGAGGTGTGTTCAGAATACCAGAAATGGAAGTACGTGTATATTGGAGTAAAGCGTCATATTCTCTCTGGTCCAAAAAATTCTGCTGTGACTATGTACCAGGCACTTTTCTGGTACTTTTTGGTGCTGCTGTGATATTTTTGTGATATTTTTTGGTGAGACTTTGATGATACTTTTGTGATAAACTTTTGCCATACTTTTGTAATACTTATGTAATACTTTTCTGATGGTAATTTGATAAAATTTTATTTAATTTTATTTTGGGTGATACTTACTTATTTTTTTTTTTAAAAACCGTCTTTCAATAGCCACAAGACCCCCAGCAAAGGTTAATTATGCTAAAAAAGTTAAAAACAGATGGATGGCCATATTAACCCCAATTAAGGGGGGGGGGGGAATGTGGCCAAAAGAATTTTTAAAACCCGCCACAAAAACATGCACTTTTTAAAAATTCATTTGCATGTCTTATACCTTTAATCAAGACCCATAATACAAAAAAAATGACAGGTTTCAAAAACACATCATAAATGACAGAAATCGGCCACATCCCCCCTCCCCCCAACCACGGTACCAATTAAATCGTGCTCATTCTTGATTGATACATGAAAAGTATCCTTCGTTCCGAAAAGTATTCATTACGATAGAAATGGTAAATGCAAAATGGCAACTGAGGACTCTGGCGGTTATTTCATTAACTGGAATTTCACGAAATGTTTTCATTGACATTACTAGGGACAATTTATTTAAATTTACAGGAAATGCTGTGAAATATAAGATAGATTTATTATTGTTAAGAATGATATAAAATAAGTGTTTAAGTGTTTATAAAATAAGTCACTGCTATTTGACGTCACAAAATAAGTCCTCTTCAATAATAATTCGCAATTTAGGAGTTCCTAAGTATCAGTGCTTTCTCCATTATTATTCAATTTATTCATAAACGATCTACCAATCTCTTTATCCCCTATCCTCTCGATTTTGTATACTGATGATGTCACCCTTCTTATTTCTGATCCCTTAATTCCCCAACTTACAACTAAAATTAATCGGGCTCGATCTACTTTAAGCTCGTAGAACTCAGCCAACTCATTATCTTTCAACGCCACCAAAACAAAATATATGCTTTTCCATCAGTGCAATAAGCAAAATATTCCTGACATTTTGCCTATCTTTTACGACCTTCTGGCTCTTAACAACACTAAATCCATTAAATACTTAGATATTCACACATTTTACGATCTGTCATGGGATCTCCACATCAACACATTGTTGACCAATCTTAATATCAAGCAAGGTATGATTTCCCGCGTACACTTTCTTCCGGCTTATTTCTTACTGCTACTGTACTATACAATACTTTATATCTTTGGGAATCTTATCGCTGACCTTAATCTACCCTATTCAACTATGTATGTTTGTTTACAAAATAATCAACCGTAAACTCATTCTCTCGATTCCGATACTCATTCAACTCATTCAAACCCACTCCGACGTCCATTACTATAATACACGTTCCTCAACTTCTATTCGTCACCTCTTAGTAAGACATAATTACCTCAGAAGATGTATTATATCGGTATTAGATTGTGGTGTGGTCTTCTATTCATGAAATCCTCCGCTCTTCAACTACATCTAGTCTGTTCAAAAAGACATTGAAGACTGGAAGACATCCTCCTAACGACTAACTTACATCCTAATAGAATTTAATTGTAGTTATAGATTTAACAGCTTTTGTATCCGATTTATATTGTATATTTCTATTCGTCGCTCCTTCCAGAAACCTAACACGTCGACCACTTCGTAGGGGAGAAAATTAGGATTTAACCATGGTAAAATAAGGGAATGAAGAGTATTGGTCTTCTTCCCTTACCTCCACCCCCAAGTTGAAAACTTAAAAAAACTTAAAAATTAGACCAGTAGGAGAAGTAGAACCTCTTGAATAATGTTACTTTTTATTCGACAAAGTGGTCAACTCTCGTGCCTCTGAGTGTAGTTAAAATAAATAAATATATAAATAAATGAGTATTTTCCAAATTGAGTGCTGGAACGATTCTTGGGGACGATTGAGTAAATACTGTACATTAAACACAACTACACACTGGTTTAATGGTTTCCTGATATGGAAAACAATGTAAAGTAAGGAAACAAAAGGTGGGGTTAGTTCTCGGGGGGAGGGGGGGGGGAGACGGCGGACTGGTTTGGGGACTTTGATATAGTTTATGGAACCCACTTTTGTGGTTTGAAAGAGTTTGAGAAATACTGGTCTACGTAATAGAATTATACAGGATGACCCAAACTTATCCAGCATAATTGTTTAGGAACATTGTATGGTTCAAATGGAGCAAAAAATGTCCTATAAACATTACATCTAGTTTCGGTCGTGTGTGAGATATCGACGTTTGTCTATTTTCTTTTATTTAGAGACTTTTCCTAGGAAAAATGGTAGTTTTACTTATTTATTCTTAAATGTACTCTTCCTGTTTGGCATATGCCAAACAGGAAGAGGAATCGTCGCACTTGTAACATGTGTGAAAGGTATTTTATTGACTTGGCGGTTGATTTGAGCAGTTGCTCATATTGTGCAACACAACGTCGAATTTCATTATGCCGTTTGTTTTCACAAATTTTTATTTGTTTTCATTTTTGTTTTCATGTTTCCATATGCGCTTGCTGCTGGTAACGCTACCAGCTCAGTTTTCCGAAGATGTAACCAGTGCACTGGAGCTGGGGGCAACCATTTTGAGGGGCTTCCTCGACATGGATTTGTTACTTTTTTCTTATTCTTATTCCTTGTATCATTTTAGTTTTGTTTTGTAGTTCAATGTGATGTTCTCAGTATGCAGAATAAAAGTGACCTGCACTCTCAAATGCTTTATTTATTTGTTTTAAAAACAATACAAGAAAATAGACAAACGTCGATATCTCACGCAAGATCAAAACTAGATGTAATGTTTATAGGACATTTTTTGTTCCATTTGAACCATACAATGTTCCTAAACAATTATATTGGACAAGTTTGGATCGCCCTGTATAATATGCAGGGTGTTTACTAAACACACAGCAATAATTTAGGGGGTGATTCCTTAGGTTATTTTAAGAATGTTTTGTCCTTTGATGATATTCGAAATGCCGCTTTGTTTCGAAGATACAAGACGATAAGGAATTCAGGGTGACTGGGTAATTTTTACTAGGAAAACTTACCGGTGAGGTGTATGGAAAGTTTTTGGAACTCTCGCTACCCGTCTTTTTAGAGGATACACCACTGGCAACGAGAAATGTAATGTGGTTTATGCACTTTAAATATTCAGCGCATTTTTGTGTGGTTGCTCGTGAGTTTTAAAATTCAACATACAAAGACCGCTGGATGGTCGAGGTGGACCTCACTTATGGATCCCTTGGATTTTTTTCTATGGGGCCATCTGAAGTCGTTAGTTTACGCTACTCCAGAGGAAAATGTAGAAAATTTGAGAAATCGGATTGTTGATGGGTGTAATGCTATAAGAAACAACCCTGTTGTTTTTGAAAGAGCTTGGCAGACTGACAGTCATTGAGAAGATTGGATTCATGCATCCTAGCTAGTGATAGTCATTTTCAGCAGTTATTGTAGATAATGAAGCTTTACGCATAATATTAGCTAATAAAAGATTGTTTTTGTAGAAAAACCTTTATCGCCCTGTATCTTCAAATAAAGAAGCATTCCAAAAATCACCAAATGACAAAAGATTATTGAAATAACCCAAAAAATGAATTGCATGTTTGCAAAAGGCTGGATTCGCACTACAAAGAGCGATGGAAGAGCGAATATCAGGCGCAAAACAGGATAAAATCCAACTCCAGTTCATTCCTACTTCCCGCCCAACGCAAAAAATGAATTCAACTTAAAATCAAGTTGAATATCTGCGCCGCCTTGCCATCGACGCCTTTCGTCGCGGAATCCGTCGTAGTGTGAATCCGGTCTAAATGATAATCTATAAACCATCTGGATTTTTTTTTAATGAGGGGCTTTCAAATGCCAGAAATTTAGTTTTATTTGGGCCACTTAATCATATAAATCAAATTTTATCATATAGATAATCATATAAATGGAGAGTTTTTTTAAAATTTAATTCATAATAATTACAACAGGTAATTACTCTATCTAATTATACTCCAATTAAACTGGGTATTTGGAGAAGATTTTTTTTAATGAGATGGAAAGGTGATATCTATGTTGAGATGGGATATCGCGTTATAAGTACCTTTATTATTAGCAACAAAATGCTATACTTTTATTATTCTTAATAATGATGTGCCAGGTTCTTGGCTCGTCACGCTCTGATCAAGTAGATACACACGAATTTACATATAAATAACTCTACATTAGTATTTCCTAACCTTTTTTTGGCCATCCCCACCTAAGAATCTCTAAACCTCTGATGCCCCCCCACCCCATCCCTTGTGACATATATTTCTTATTATTCAAAAAGTGAAGGAAGCCTAAAAATCTAAATAAAATAAATAAAATTGAAATAGCAGTGAAATGGCTACAGTTATTAAAGTTACTCTTGCTAGAGATTAATGTGTGAGATCAGGAATTTGTTTTGGTATTTTTCCTTGTGTTTTGCGGACCATTCTTTTCGGTCTACGCGTAATGATATTCTTAAAGGCCTGGATGTCTGGTGCTGCCACGGATGACCACGGACGTCCGACGATGCCTGCCAAATCATCCGCAACACACCCGTTCTTGTAAAAGATCGGAAACGGACCGTTGTTCGTATGCGGATAAGTTGTTGGGCACCGTTGGAATGTCCGCGTTCGGACTTTTGCAATAACAGTCATAACACCTATGCACATCAGCACATGATGTAAACTTTTTGAGAGTTTTCCCATTCAATGATATCTTACATGTTGTTCTGTAATAACACCGTGTTACTATAGATCCTGTATATGATTTTTGACTTTTTATTGTAATCCTTCTTGTAAGGCCTCGGCTTTTCTGATCTTTAATCTGTATTTTGTAGTTTTATACTTCTTTTTAGAGTTTAATAAATTAATAAAGTAAATATAAGACAAATGTTGTAACTATTTACCCTATTGTAACTTTTCAAGTGTTAGTTGACAAATGATGTCCCAATTAGTATGGCATTGACGTTTTCGTTACTAAGCACAACTAATTTTTCCTAATGTCTTATCCTTACCCGTTACATCTCTCTCTTCCTGTATCGCCCCTTTGCCACCTTACGGTTATCTGGTTTAAAATGTATATTTCTGACTTCTTGTGTTCTTTTCTAAGGAATTTGTTGATTGGAAGATTTTTAATGTACTAATAAAAATAATTTTCTTGGATGCATCGGCTTGAGTCCTTTAGAAATTTACTTCAGGTGTTATTATGGTACTAAATAAATGAATAACCACATACCTGATTATTCATTTATTTAGTACAGAATCTGTAAGATATCAATATCAAGGTGGCTGAGAACTCTGCACATAGGGTTTCCAGTTCTTGAATCCGTCGGATGCAGACTCGAATCCAGATGTGGGCTTGATATTTATATTGTCCCAGGATTGCGTAAAAATAATATTCATAGAGAATTTTTTCAGGATTATGTTAAGATATAAGCCATGTGAAAGACATCAAACTGAGCTGGATGTTTCAACCAGCAAAAGCAACGAAACCACAAATCCACAATACATAAGTTTTAATACATTTCGTGGTCTACGATCTCTTCATCAGTGAAGTTAGGTACTTAACTGTTTTGAATTTGAAGCTGTGTTGAAGAAAATTAACGATGCTAACTTCCATAAAATCGGCGTGAAATATAAATCGTTAAAACTGAAACTTGACAAGCTAACCCCTAAGATGATACTAGTTGGGAAGGTGTGTACAACAAGTCAAGTTGTAATTTCTCGATAAGAGAATAAAAAGTGCTAGAAAAAGTTTTAAAGTTTGCCTCCAAAGACTTCAAGGAAGATATACTGGCTTCTATATCCGGCATCCTAAATTGTAAGATGACTAGCGTTCAAAACGGGGAAACTATTCACAGATTGTTGCAAACAGGTGTTGCTAAACAAAGAAAAATAACTCCGAAAACACTATTCCACATAATAAATGTACATCTGAGTCATTAAAATTTATTATGTGGAATGGTGTTTTCGGAGTTATTTTTCTTTGTATAGTTGTTTCCACAGTTTTTGGCTTGATTCTTTTGTATCTAAGGTGTTACTAAAAATGCTACAGAATACAAAAATGAGAGATTAGACATGACAATTTCGAAGACCGTAGCAAACCTGAAGAAAAAACCAGTGATGTATCTAAAAGACGATAAATCCAATCACCTAGTAAAAGTGGACCGAGATGATTACACTGGCCATCAAAATTTAACATTTTTCTTTTAACCAAATTCAAGTGGGTGATTTTTGGTAGTATTTTTTCTACTTAATACAAATATAATTTTGAAATTTCTCTAGCACGCACAGATTTATTTTTTTTCAATGAAACATTTTAAAATTATTCAGTGTTTGGGGCCTGATAAATTTTCTTGCGGCCCCAAAATATGGATAGTTTAACATTGCAGACGCTTCTCTTCACATCCATTACTTTAACATAGAAGTCTCGAAATGCATAACTTGGAAACGTGACGCGATAGAAAAAATCTAAAAGCAGATTCCGATTCTACATACAAATTACTACTAAGAACACTATGTGTCGTCATAGTTACAAAATGTGTGTTGACTAGTGTTATTTTATAAGTGGCCAGAGACTTTTAGATGAAAGACCGTATAAAAAATTGGCCAAAAATCCAGTTCCGTGCGTCCAAAAGAAGAAAAGGGATTTCTTCAAGAATTTAAGTTCATTTCCAAGGATATCTCTTTGCTCTCTCTGATACCTGTCAACCCGGTTGCCCCTAGACTTTATTGCCTATCTAAAACTCACAAAATTGGAAACAAGTGGAGACCCATAGTAGACTGCATTGATTCACCCACACATAAAGTAGGAAAGTTTATATTAACAACCTACCTCGCGCCATTAAATCTCCCAGATAAGGAATCCAGCATTGAGAAGAGTATTGATCTGAGCAGGATACTAAATGATTTAAACATTGCAAAATAAGATAGATTAGTATCGTTTGACATAAAAAGCTTGTTCCCCGAGTATACCGATAAAAGAAACATTGGAGTAGTTAGAAGAATTTTACACGAAAATGATGTACCGTTATTCACTGATGAAGAGATTGTAAACCCCGAAATGTACATCTGAGGCATTAAAAATTATGTATTGTGGACTTGTGGTCTCGTTGCTTTTGCTGGTTGATCGTTGTACCCACAGTTTCTTGGCTCATTTTCACCTGGAGCTAGATGATGACGCGTCCAAAAACCTAACGAACCAATTGATCAATTGAATGGGAATTGTGGGAGCTTTCATGAAATCTGTTATGGCATCGTCCTTTTGAAAAGAAATCAACTCTTCCTTTGATCTGGTTTTTGTATATATTAACTATACGGTTGAGTCTACACGATTATGTCAATGAGGAAACATTGACTTTACGGTTGTAGTCTTAATCCTGAGTTCTACAAGAAAAGGTTGTAGATTGGATTATTATGCCTTCAAGCCTACAAAATATTTGAAGGATACCTCTTGATGAATTTGTATCCTTCTACTTCTTATCTTTAATGTAATTTGCTAATTATTTCCCAGAAAAAATGGGACAGTTAAAGCCAAGCAACTTAATTTGCTGATGTAAGGAAGATGAAAAGATATTGCTTTGGAAATCCATGTAGCCCTACATTTTCTTTTCGTACAATCCTTTAACAGAAACAAAATGTTTCTTTCATCTTTCTTAAAACTTTTTGGATTTGAACATTGCTGACTATAAATAAAAATGAATAAATTAATTCGATAACAAATTGAAGAAAACTTACACATGCTAATTTAAGTGATTTTATTCTCGGAAAATACGATATAGCAATTTAGTATTTTTGAATAGTGAATGGCATCCGTTATAAGTTCGGTTTATTTGATATTTTTGTAGGCATAGAATAAACCAGTTCTCTTTAGTTTCTGAAAATGTGGCGTGCGAAAAGTGTTCTCTTCATGACTAGTAAATTAATTTTTTAAACAGAGACTTGCTTTTTATAGCTACTCCTATTCTCTTAAAGGTTCAATTAGTCCCTTTCTTAAACTTCCTTATAAGTCAGCAGGTAGTTGTATGAAGGAAGTAATTGATGAAGGTAAACTAGAAAACATAGGCCGTAATTATGTCGTAGTTTCATGTAATGGTTCTCGTGAATGGTTTTGTAGTGAAAGTCCCAGGCGATGAATATCGTTAAAGAATATTATTGTGTTGTTTCGCTGGCCGAGAACTTTAACATTAAAGAATTTAAAGAAAAAATATTACAGTTGAAGAATTCGTGCTGAATTAATGCGTTGATCTAGATCAGAATCGCGAATTCTTAAGAGTTTTTTGTTGTGCACACACTGTGGAAGTGCAGTGCATCTACATGATATAAAAACAATTTTGGGAACAGTCGTGGCATATTAAAGTCGTTGGATCGTTTCCTGCTTTTATGGGCAGAATCTTCCACGCACTAATTGGTTCCTGTCGAGTAGTTAGGTTCTGTCAGCAGAAGTTATTTTTCCATGATTTATTGAATCCTTAGCTATTTTTAGAGTCCAATAGAAGCAACATATTATTATAATGTAAATAATGGAAAACATTATGTAACATTCTCATTAAGTCGTGATTTGTGCTCATTGAGCCATATTAAATAAAACCTTTGTTAATAACTTTTTCACGTTTCCCTCGAAGGCTTTGGCGGAGGCCGGTTTCACAGTCACCATTTCTCTTCTTCGTTCTTTCCCACCACAAAAGGTTTAAACTGTAGGTCGTCGCATCTCTTGAGTGTTCTCCGCTGATAACATTATTTCGTTAAACTATACTTAGGCTTTATTATTTAATTACATCTTACCCGTGTAAACGTCATTTCCTGTTAAAATTATAGTATTCAGACCAATAATTGTCTTTTCTTAGGGCTAATTCAACGACGAACATTATATGACTTTACACATTGAATATAAAGATAAGCCATAAAAAGGAAATTACTTTTATGTAGAATTAATCCTACAAGGTCAATAGTCTCATTTTGATAGTTTAATAAAATTCTTTGCTACCTCAGCGTATCTCAAGAGCCAATGCGAAGATAATGAGAGCCATTTCTGAGTGAAAACATCAATAAACAAATTATCTATTCGAGCACGATATTAGCATTCAAATTTAGGCTTGGCAGAATATTTTAAAAATATTAAAAAGAAGAGTAGCTCTTATTTACAGAATTAGTTAAAAACTTAAGGCTGAAAAGAAGCTTTACAGAATGTACATGTACGTACTTCTCTTAAGCAGGGGCATGTTATGCAGTATCGAAAAAAAAAAACATATCCAAGGGACTTCAAAACCCCAGTCATTGCTTGGAAGAACAAGATGATTTTGAAAAGGGCAGTTCTCCTTCACCAGTTATCTCCCGTAATGGTGCACGTTTATACAGAATACTGAATAGATGACGCGACATCTTACTGTAGCGTTAAAGCGATTCATAATTGTCTAACTAAAAGACTAGTATGGTAATGGAGTCAGAGTCAGACACTTTTCTTTGGAATTAAAATTGCAAAATTAACTAGAGCCAGAGATGCAATCTGACAAGAGAACTATCCGAACGTATACACAGAACTCTTTGTTTGCGCGCAAGCATACTTTGGAAACGATGGCGTTGCGCAGTGGCGGTAGTGAGAAGAAAAAAAAACATGGCGGTAAAGGGAAACAAAATCGATAACGGCGGTCGCCAAAGCATTCCAGATACAGCAGTGTTATATTTTTGCTGTACAATTATTCGTCTCGAAATAATTTATAAGATAAGGTAAGCATCCACAATAGTAAAACATCACGATACAAACCCCCTCACCCACACGCATTTGTATTCACGGCTGCCCCATTCGACGTTAGATCGACAGCCCTCATTACGTCAGCCCCGGAAAATTTACTAAGATTACCGAATTAATTAATAAAATAAAGTAATAAATTAAGGAAATGGTTATTATTACTATACAGATTTTTTAACTGAATGGCAATAGCTAATTTTAATAAATTTAAAAAAAAAAAGTTTGTTAGAAAGTTCTGAATCCATTCAATTTACGTCTGCTGCTACTTCGTAGGAAGTACTTCCATTGGCTTTTATGTGTTTTCTTGTGTGGATTCGTGCTTACTTGTATTGTTGAGTGGTGGAGGAAAGAAGTTCGGTCAGCGCATTAATACACACATGGCATAAAAATGTTGTCTTTGTATAGCTGTGTGCGCTCAAATCTTTTCGTTTTCGCGATTTCTTACTTTGCAAGCTTCAATAGGAACTTTAGGCGAGTAAAATATTTCATTTGTTCAAATTTCTTATAAATTGTATTTTTTAAAATATTTTTGTCATGAAAGAGACAATAAACTGACATTTATTAGAAAGCAATATCTTGAAGTTTAATGACAACAACAACACCACACCTTAATCCTCCTGGGAGGGTAGATAACACATAGAAGGAAAGAACTTAGCATTAAATCGACTCCAACTTAAACTACGCCACATATTCGACTCCAACTTAGCTTACATACTCCTACAAATCTTGCTTTCTCCACTGTCACCACTGTCAATTCTTTCCTTCATTCAAGTTCGCCTTTTAGTGAAGCTTTCAAAACAACACAATCTGAGGTATTCCTCTACTTGATCAACACAGTCGTTTAGTCAGCCGCAGTTGAAGCTAAATTTTCCAATGAAATTGAAGTCGGAGTAGAAATTATAAGACACTATAGTGTCCAATGAAGATTCCTTAGGTATTTTAAAAAAGTGTTTCCCACAATAAAATAAGCGAAGCAAAACTAAAAGAGGGCATCTTTGTTGGGTCTCAAATAAGAAAAATTTTAAAGGACGAAGTTTTTGGAAATAAGTTGATGAAAGTGGAAGTTTGCAATAAGTTTTTGAAAGCATGGAAATCATTCAGAGATGTAGTGTATGGATTTCTTGGTAATAAAAAAATCCGAAAATTACGAGAAAATAGTTTCTACCATGCTGAAGGCTTATAAGAAAGCTGGTTGCAGAATGTCCCTAAAAATTCATTACTTAGATTCACATTTAGGAGCATTAAGCAACGAGCAGGGAGAAAGGTTCCATCAAGCTGTTTTAACCATGGAACAGAGATATCAAACTCGATGAGACCCTGGAAAGATGGGCAATTACTGCTGGATACCGCAAGGAGAGAGTGATTGCGAATACAATCGCACATCAAATATAAACTTTTTTTGTGTTATGTTAGTTCTTAATTTCGGTTTGATTGAATTAAAAATTTTGAAGTTAAATTTAAAAATGCAGTCTATTTAGTTTTAAATACATTTTTGTTAAAAATCAACAAGCTTTCCTTTAATTGGTTGTCATTTGTTTTCTAGACATGATAGAAATAAAAGTTACACACTTTTAAAAATTTATCATGTTCAAACATATTCACAAACTTATATATTTTTGTGTTTGATATTTGTTTAAATTTGTTATCCTGTGTTATTAGCAGAATTAGCTATTATTCTCCAGAATGTTAACACCGAGCTTTTAATAGCTTTCTAGTGAGCATTCAAATGCGGTCTGTGAACGACCGTAACGTAAAAAATTTTGATCCTTTTGTCAGAATTGCATGTCGACTTTCATGGATCTTGGAAGATTTTGATATATTGATCGCAGGAATAAGTATGTGTCAACTAAATTCTGAGATCTTATCCATTCAGGCTCTGATTTAAGAATGACATATGGCTGGTCATTTCTTGGCCAATTTTTGGATATAGGACGAAACTTACCTATTCACTGGCTCTTTTTTCGGTAGTCTGTTGATTTAACAAACCATCATTCATCCAAATTTCTATCATTTGCTATTTTAGTCATCACGATATTTATCTTTAATTACCATATTGTTGTAAGGTTTTCAGGGGGATAATAATGATGAATATCGGATTTATAATTTAGATAATTTAGAATAAAGACTGCGCCTCCTAATTATGAATTTAACCAATTTATGATAATTATTTATCCCACTTACATAATTAAAAAGTGTAGCCTCGCACTGGGGGTTCGGCCAAAGAGAATGAGTAATCAGAATACATTGCAATTCAGCAATAAAAATAGAATTTATTAGAACATTTAACAGTGTATAAAATAAAGGATTGATAAAAGTAATTTGGAAATGATTTGTTTAATTAAGGGAATGATTTAAAATGTATCAACAACAATAACAAATAATGTAACACATTCAATTCTAAATCGGAATAGATAATAAGATAATGATCAAAGGAGTTATAAAGATAGTGATCATATAGTAAAAAATTTATGATTTAACTGTCTTTCCCAAAGTTTTTGTGTTACTTAAATGTTCCTCTCCCAATACAAGTGAGAATGTAAATAAGGGAAATATAAAGCGTAAATTATAGAATGGCCACTGAGACTGGAATAAAGATTTAGCTCTACCGTTTCTCTCGATCTGCCCGCAACTACTTGACTGGTCCGGGTCTCTGGCGGTGGGAAAGATCCACCTTCCCGGGTCTAGGTTGCGCGTTAAGGGATCAAAATTGGCAATTTACGGGATATTTAATTGATATGGCCGGTGCTCTGCTGTGGGGACTCTTCGTTAAAAAATCCTCGATACGACCGAAAATAAGAAATCTACTTGGGTGTATTGATAAAAGAAACTAAACTTAAAATTGATTTAACCTAACAATCTTGAATTTCTCAAATGACGTTCCTAAGAATCATCAAGTGAAGATCGAATTAAAGCTAAAACTAGAGTAGCAGTGCCCACACTCGGCTGTTAGAACGTTAAGACTGCTACTGCTGGCTTGGAGAGTTGGCCTCTTCTTATAAAACAAAACAATCTGGAGCTCGATAGCCAATCATAAGACAAAAAACACTGGTCATTTGCAATTTCTTGTCAATCAAGGGTTCGGAGACACCCTCTCTAACTGTTTCTAAGTTGCCTGAATTTTAACGCTCACGTGATAATTAGTTCCTTGGTGGTCTCCACATTCCAATGTTCCTTTGTTTGTATCTTTTACTCTTTCTTGTCACCTACACCCTGATTCTGAATTCATCCATTCAACCTCTCTCGCAACGTGTAAAATGAATCCCCTAACTTTCCCCTTGCTGATATATTCCACATTGGCACAAAATAGGCAATTCTTAACTCACAAAGGAAAACAAATTTTAAAATATAATATATTTTATTTAATTCCAATCTAAGCTAAATTCTTTCTAAAATCTTTATAAAATCTAATTTTGAATCCCCATAAACAATTACTAATGCGAATAACAACTGATTAATTTAAACTAATTATACGACGAAACTTAATTACGGTTTCAAAAATCCGACCTGAATTATCGGAATTGTTCAAACTTGAAAATTGCCTATTTGATGCCGTCGCTGGAAGTAGTTCAAGTGGAAGTAGTCATTGGCTGCATGTTTTTGTTTAATTTATCTTTATTTAATAAGTTTTTCATAAAAGGTACATTCTCTGGACGAATCAGCAAACAAAGTCATTTTTTAAAACCGAAGAGCATTTATTAAAATAAATCACGAACATTAAAAAAAATTAAACCAACAGAGAGAATGGCAAGTGGAAGGGATGGAAATTCAAAGTTCTGCCAAAAAAAAAAGACAGACAAATCTGTAAAACGAGACGCTTTATATTATTGCGAAAGGGTACCATTTCCACTATTAATAATGAAAACTACATAAAATTCTAAATTGTCCATCAAAAGAAATCGTCTCTTAAATGTTATGGTAAAAGAAGAGCAGCAGTATTGGATTCTTTAAACCTTTTCATATACAGACTTGTGTTTTCGCCAAAAATCTTTTTTTTTAATTTCTGCAAATAAATGACTGACTGATAAGATCTACTTCACCAGGTGTCGCTATAAAATAAATCGCTTGTAGATAATCGATTTCCACGCTACTCAATTAACCAGACTGGCTGCATTAATCGTTCGGAATTAATCAGTGTCAATAAAGAGTTCTCGGAATATTTGCGCATAAATAATGCTGCAATGTACTATTTATGCTCATTTATTTAAATATAGTGTGTGACTTTCGGACAAATAATCCAAGCGGAAGAGCTAAATTTGGAGTATGCGCAGTGTAGGAGCGATCTTTTGGGAGGTGAATTGCTTTGGTCTGTATAATTTAAAATTATCAGAAGGTAAAGTTAGATTTAAACGTATTTGTTGCTCAGTTAAGTTGGATTTGAGTTTAGAGAATACTTGTCCAGAGCATAATTTCATAATGGATTGAGCTGGAGGAGTCGATTGATAAATTGTCAATGGTAACAGACTTTTCATAGGCCTTACGCTCTCTTTATGACCAATTTGAATCTAAATTATCGTTGGTTTGGGAAATAGGTAGGAATACTTGCTTTTTAGCCAGAACATGATTTTCATTCTAACTAAGAATAGTACTGTGTAAAACACTGTAATTAATTTTTTCTCGACATTACGATGAATATATATTCCAAATTTTGTTACGGGGAATTCCGTTCTCTCAAAGAAAACATGCCAGGTTTTTCCTTAACAAAGAGAATATAGTTTTGAAAAAAAAATATAACGATTTCTTCCTGGTCCTTTGAGTAGGCGGCAATTGCATAAAGCTTTCCTATTTTTCAATGCCAAAGGTTTTTTATTTGAAAAATTTCATTTGCATTATTCATTATTACATGGTCCTTTTGCCAATTATCGCAACCCTATTAATTAAATGTATTTTTTAAAGACATAAAACGACAAATAATTTTTCCTGTTTAAAAAAAAAAAGAATAACAAATTCGTAAAAATGGCTTCTCTTTTTTTATTTTCTTCACAGGAAGGCGTGAGAAAATCTTGTCGATGTTGTTGTGGAAGTTGCTTCCTTTTTGCCTCGCCTGGACGATTTTTGACCAACAGCTGACCACAGCGGCCCACTCCGAACCTCGTATCTCTCGCCATTAAAAAGTCCAAAATCTTCTTTTTCCCGCCATTAAAGTAATAGGCGCCTCTCCTTTCGAGATTGAGATTATTTTTCGAGGCTTTTCGGATGAACGACGAAGAAACCGGTAATTTAATGGCTATCTTTAACTCTACATCCTCTTTTTTCTCTTCTGGCCATTATTTACGCTTTTTTTTTCTTAATATCATTTCCTCGTGTCCATTTGAACACAGAAAAAAAAAGAATCGCCTTAATTTCATATAATTTTTTTGTGTGCAAACGTTTTCAAAAGATAATGTTTTGAGTAAATTTATGGCGTTTACAGTTATTTTTTTTCCTGTTGCAATTTTATTTGTTTTAACAGCTGAGGCAAGATTAACGGGAATCAATATAATCAAAGCTTCGGAATATGCTATTGAGTAAAAATTGCGCTTAACGGAAATAAAGCGTAGTTCTGAGTTGTGGATTTTATTTATTTATATATTCTTTATTTCATTTTTCGTTTAACGTGCTTTGTAATTTATTCAGAACTGAAGGTTGCAAACTTCTTCAATATTTGTTTACATTAATTTAATGCAAGCTTGTGAATAAGATTTTTTAAAACGTAATAAAAGGGCAAAAAATATGAAGCTTAATTATTCTAAATAGAGATTTATGCTCCAAAAGGAAAATAATGGAAAATATGTTCAGAAAATTTAGGAAGTGAGAGATTGCTATTCTTTAAACTGAGAATACGATTTTACGAGTCTTTTGACAGATATCAGCAAGACCGGGTTTCCTTTTTCTAACGGTATGTTTATATAGGGTGTACATCTTTTATGGGTGGTGGAGGATCTTATTTTGAATATATTTTGCAAATAAACTGGGGGTCGCAAATGAATCCTTGATACATAAAAAAATTGTCAGACATGAGACATACATACAGCGGTTGTCTAAGACTTCCTCATAATATTGTCTCTCTCGTTAATGTATTTTCAGAAAACGGAGAAATTAGAAAACTTGATACTGATGAATACAACGATTTTAATAAAATTATAAAAGGCGTTCAAACTGTGACCATGAGCAGCTATGCATGGCTCACAGCGTCTTGTCATTGAATTTTTGACACGGCCAAAAATCCCTGCAGTGTCTCTTATATGAGGGTAAGCCAATATACAGGGTGTTGTTAAATTTCATGTCAAAAATGATAGGGGTGATGGAATATGCGATTCTAAGCAAAAAAGTTCATATGAACATGGGTTCGAATTTGAACGATAACTGAGATATGAACAGAAATAAAAATGCCGCCACTAATATGAACAAGTTAATAACTTACTTTCTATAATACTTGGATAATGAAGTTTGAAAAAATAATAAGGTACATAAAACTGTGTATACCGTTAAAATTTGAACGAATTCCAACGAGTAGTTTCCGAGTTACGCATTCAACATCATAACAAGTGCTCATATATGGGTACTAACCACCACGTGTTACGATGTTGACTAAGTAACTCGGAAACTACTCGTTGGAATTCGATCAAATTTTAACGGTCTACACAATTTTATGTACCCTATTATTCTTCCAAGTTTCATCATCCTAGATGTTGTAGAAATTGAGTTATTAACTTGTTGATCTTAGTGGCGGCATTTTTATTTCTGTTCATATCTCAGTTGTCGTTCAAATTCGAACCCATGTTCATATGAACTTTTTTGCTTAGAATCGCATATTCCATCACCCCTATCATTTTTGACATGAAATTTAACAACACCCTGTAAAAGTCGCAAAATGCCATAGAAATGAAAGTTGAAATAGTTACCCAATGAAATTAGGTTTAATTTTCCACGTAATCTCCATGAACATTTAGGCACTTGTTCCAGTGTTTCACGAGCCCCCTCAAAGCCACCAGCGACCCACCTCCTCTATATTCTGGAATCGGCAACGGCCGAAGGGGTGAAAATCGGATGGTGCCAAATCCGGACTGTAGGGCGGATGTTCCAGTCATTCGCAACTTAGGGATCATATGTAAGCCACTGTGATATTGGCACTATGGAGGCTAGCGTTGTTATCCAACAGAAGAACTCCATCTCATAAGGCATCTGAACGTTTCTGCGAATGGCTGACCGTTTTTCATCACGGGTTCAATCAGCTATCATACCCGCCATTTCACCCACTTGACAATCGAAAGACTCATCGCCGTATAGTCAGTCATGGACTTCCAAGAAAAAAAAATTTTTTTAGATAAATTTCGCCATTTTACATACTCAAAATCCGTTTAGACCTAAATGTTCATGGAGGTATCGCTATTAGATATGCGCAATACCTTGATATTAAGTAATTATATCATTAATTATTGCGATAAAGGTTGATTGGAATATTATAGGGGCATGGAATATATAGTAATTTTGGGATTTTATGTGAGTGAGTTCTTTAAGTAATTGATGGCAATCCCAAACAATATTTAAACGAATGATTAGTGTTCTTTATTCGGTAGTCAAGTTGGAGGTTTTTAAATTGGATCTTGACAACGTAGGGAATGAGCCATGTTCGAAATATCCTTGGGCAACAATGCAGCAATGCCAGTGCCGATACAAAAATAGTCCCTAGCCTCACTCCTGGAATTTTTGGGCCTCCGGAAACGTCTTCACATAAAGTTGTCTCATACAGCTGAAGAAACAAAATCACATGGTACGGGTTCAGGGAAGTACGCAAAATGCGGCAGGATCATCGTTCCATGTTTCAAAAGAGCAGATTGCACAAGGACAGAGAGCGTCTTCGCAGGTCAGGAATGACATAAACATTGTCAGTAACATCCCCGCGAGTGAGATCCACTTTTTGAGCGGGTCGTGTCCAGCAGAAGTCCTGATTCCTGCTGATTCTACAATTTCATTATTGTACAGGAACGAGTTTTACGAACAATTTATTGTACTTCCCGATTTTCAGTTTCAAAGGATTCGCCGCAAATAGACGAAACCAGTAACACGAGTCACAGTCTCATCTCCATACATCTGGCAGATCATTCGTCGCGGATGCCCTAGCTTTTGACAAAACCTGGATATTTGTACGCTGTTTTACCTCCATCATAGTCCAGTTTCCACTAGCTTTTTGTGAATCAACCACATAATGACTTGTGAAAAAGTCCTCACAGTTGAGTTCCACAGCGGATAGTGTTAGAAGTTATTGACTAAAGCGATAGAAACCGCCAAATGAATTTTGGTTCCTGTGTGGGAAATTATATTAAAATTTAAGATGATTTAATTTTAGTATTCTTCAGAATGCATCGCGCACAATATGAGATTTCATATTTTAATTGTATCTTTAAGAAAAGAAATAAATATCTGTATCGCACCTTATCGTTCCTCCCTTCATAAAACTATAAATTTTGTTTTCTAAATTCAAAGGAAAAAACGCCTGTTTAAAAATATTAAAACGAGACTGTAAAAATTTACTTGAGCTTTTCTGGGTATGGTCTGCCTTTTTGTTATTGAGCCGTTATGTTGGCGATGATATGGGCTTTCAGCTTCAGGTTTTCTTGGAAATGGGTACAAAAACGCTCAAATGATAAAAGCGACGCATATTCGGGGAGGAGTTGGACGCAACAGGATTTTTAATAAGATTAAAGTAAAAGAAATTTGAAATAAAATTTACCTATTTAAAAAAAAAGCGCCTGAGAACCGCATTACAGAAACGATTCTTAATTATGTAATGTTCAAGCTGAAGGAAGGAAAATGTTTTTATCAATTGACATTATGTCTGGTTTTTATTGCGGTTACCTACGAGGCCGATTATTATGTTGATCGGTTTGTCAAATGAATACATAAAACATTGACGTGACAGGGATTGCAAATGTGACGGGAAAAAAAGATATTCAGAAGGATCAACAGGAGGAACTCGGCAGCTAAAAAATAATTCGGAATTGGCTCTTAATAAAGCTTTTTCGATAATAATGATGATGATGATGATAATAATAATAATAATAATAATAATAATAATAATAATAATAATGAATTTCGTCTTTAGTCTAAATCAAGTGATGTCTTTCCAGAAGTTGTAAACTAAGATTCTTTTTTACGTCGGTCGAAAATAAGGACAATAAATTCTCATCATTCATATCATTGAAAGAATCAGAAGGAGAAAAAAATAGAAAAGAAAGAAGAATAAAATTTCTATTCATCTCTGACCTCGACATCGTTCGAAATCTCTGTCCATCACATAATGAGCGCACAAATTGATGTGAAAGTTGTTTTGAAGCGATGGGTGGAAAGCAAATAAAAGATTTTGTCGTCCGAGATTTTCAGTTTCATAACACAATTTTTTTAAAATTTTAATCATATTTCTAAATTTCGGTAAGTGAATCGATATTTTCTGAATTCTTTATTGGAAAATTTATTTTCTAATAGAATAAGACTAGAGTAGCTCAATATTGATTCAATAGTACGTGTGTCTGATTATTCATATACACAAATGAATATTTTATTTATAAAAAGACAAACATGGCAAAAGTAATTTTTGTTAATAACGGATATCAAAATTAATAACTTTAAGGAAGCGGTAGAAAGTTAGACACTTTAGCTATACAGATGATCGTCCACTTATGTTCGGATTTAATACTGTATAAAAAAGCTCCATTCTAACATGATTGTCTTAATAATTATTATAAACACCCCAGAAAAATAAGCTGGCGCGGTGGCCGACAGAGCTGGGGCGTAGGCTTTCCAGTTCTCGAATCCGTCGGGTCGCGTGTTCGAATCCCGCCTTGGCCATGGATGTTTGTGTTTGTTCTCGGAATGCGTAAAAGAAAATAATCATGTTGAATACTCGCATTGTGTACAAATATTAGTCATTTGAATATTAGTCGAGCCGGCCAGGTGGCCGAGAGGGCTAGGGCGTAGGCTTTCTAGTTCTCGAGTTCGCCTGATCGTGGGTTCGCATCCCGCCACGACGCTGTTTGTGTTTGTCCCGGGCTGCGTACAGATATAACTTGTGTAAAAGGCGCAAAATGACCTTAGTAGTCGATGCTAAATTTCTAATAAACCAAACCAAACCTAACTGTCGACGCGCCCATCTTTACAGCCTTAGGAGAGGTCTGGAAGCCCGGCTTTAAATTGTCTTAATCATATTGAATGCTAGAGTAATACCCGGATTCGCTCGGGTTGGTTGAATATATGCAGGTTGTTTAAGGTAAATTTTACAATAACTAAATTTGACTCCCCCCCCCCCCCCAAATTTGAATAACTGTAAAGGGACTTCTCCAGGCTTATTCCCAAGAAAAATATCCGTGGCATGAAAAATGTGTGTTTTATTTTACTCAAAATCTGCAAATCATTAATACCCGATAAAAAGCCTATTCACCCATTCAAGATAATTTATTAAGCTCGGGTTGGTTGAATAAGGGGTAAATTTGTTTTGGTAAATTTTTAGAATAACTAAATTAAGGCTTTTTTTTTTTTTTACATAGGGCTTAATTATTGTAAATGCAAAATGTCAATATATTATCGATATACTCTTAAAAAACTTATATGTAGTGTTATCTTCGAAGATTCTTTTGTAGACAATATTTTTGTTTATCCATCAGGAATATAGATGAAAACGTGTTCTGAAGAATCAAGTGGTGAGCATGCTACAGTTGTTCATGTGAAAAGCACGGACTCCAAATTGATTCCCGCTACTTTTAATGATTGGTTTTGGCGCTTTGTAGATCGTCATAGTTTTATTTTTAATTTTAATAATGTTCAGTGTAAGCGTGGATTGTTGGCTTGTCACATTGTTGTAAGTTGTACTATTGTTGAATGTAGATATTAAAATGTATATCGTGCATAAAAAACGTGCAGTTTTTCACTCATAATCCGTGCAATCCGCGGAAATCCCTAGCAAAATAGTGAAAAACCTTTCCCGGACTATGTTAAAGCATCATTTTTGACCCCTGTTGACTTCGTGGTTGTAGAGATTATTGCAAATATACATATAGACAGAAAGACAGACAAACGTTGATATTTTATTAATTTAGATGTTAGGACCATTGATGTCAATCTTGAAAGAGCTGATGAGGAGTCAAAAGGAGCAAATTAATAATATATCTTCTTATGGAAAGTGTTACTGTTAGCGAGATATATCATTAATAGACACTTTCGTATCTATGCTCTTATGAGAACCTCCATTCTGCACAGGCTCGTGCTCTTCGTCTCACTTCTGCGCTATTGATACTTAATTCCAATTTTGTGAATGCGGAATCATTTATTTTTCTTATGAGATGATAACGGCTGATAATTTCTTAGTCATCGTAAGCTAATTTCATTCGCAGGCGTTAAGTCCAGTGATCTAAATATCATTTCAGCCAATCCATTTATTTGGAAATTTCTCTTCAAGAAATTCTCTCACTTCTTCTATTATAGATAAGTATCCGTCATTTTGAAAGATCAGATCTCTGCGCACATTTAGTGATACGACTTCCATTAAAGTTGGTATGTCATTCTCTAATAAGTTTAAATAAGCATCTCCATTTCAATTCGGTAGAAAGTGCGGACCAACGACCATGCCCCCAACGTCGCCTATCTTCATATGAACTTTATCGTTTGAATCGGTCTATAAAACAAGTTGTGGAAAAATTTTATACCTTCAAGGGAAAACCTGACCTTTTAGTTCATCCACACCGCCATCTAGTCCTTGAAGAGAAGTGTAATGGAATCGGTGTTTGCCTTTAGCGTACATTACTGACCAAACTTTCTCAATGGACAACTTGACTTAGAACTTTTATGGCACTTGTAGGCAGATCTATCGTAAAAGCTTCTAAAATTTCTCCATCCACCTCGGAAGCGTAGTGTTGCAGTGCTACACGGGGTGATGAAGTGCTCTATATAAAACTCTCAAGCGAGGAAAAATTCCCATTAGCCCTTCCATAAAGAATACAATATCATATATTCCTCGTTGTAGCTGATAAAGTTCAACAACATTCCGAATGAACGTGAAAGAGATACGTCTTAACATTTCGCACACTAATGCTGACATCTAGATAACCGTTACATTTTGTATAATTCATTTAATTTGCTCCTTTTGACTTCTATCATCTCTTTGAAGAATGACATCCTGTTCATGTGAAAAGTTTCGCTATCAAGACACAACTAAATTTTGGATTAATATAAATATTTCTCTTTAGACAATTCATATTTAGGTTTATCAAAGATTAGTGTATATACGAGGGTTTAAATAATACACTTGGAGTTAAAAACCTTTTGGAAATCTTATTTCTTAAGTTCATCTTTGAGAATGCCGACAGGAGAACCCAGTAATATCTTTGAATTATCAGAGGTGCTTGTTTCCTGTTTCCTCAAAAAGTTCACCGGTTTTAATTGGAATATCTGGGTTTTCATAGTTTGATTGAAATACCACCGCGAATCCACTTTTTAAATTCAAGTTTGGTGGCTTTAAACGTGTGGGCTCCACACCTTTTATAATGTCACGCTTTTCAGTTAGTAAAATTTTTGCAGGAGATAACAATCTCCTCGAAATGGAATGGCCGCTGAGACTCCAAAATAGCTTCATGCTAAATCCTTCTGGTAAAATTTTAAGCGTTTCCTTCTTATTTCCTTATCTCGGCAATTGTCTGCTTATTCGTTGGGTCGACAGTGTCAATGAAAATAGCATCGACACACTTTGGCTTCATAATACTTTTCGAGCTATTAAAAAAATGGATCGGAATTGAGGATGTTTGAGCACCCGTTTTTATTAGAACTTTTAGGTTTTAATAAACTTCAAAAGACGGTCGTTAAGAATTAGAGACTACTTAGGGTACTGAAGAGAATTATTTGTTGGATTTAATAATAAAAAGTTGTTATATTATAATTACTCTATTATAAAAGTTTAGCTTGTTGTTTTGCAAGTTTCTGCTGGAAGTAAATGAGAAAATTTTGCATTAAATGAGAAATTTGATTATTAATTAATTTAGCATTATTTGATTTATATCGCAATATTTGTAGTTATACATAATTAATTAAATAATTAAATTAGATTAAATAATTTAAGATTTTTTAAGGGTTCAGTGTTTTTACACTCTTTGTATCAAGTTAAATGTCTTGCTGTATAATTTTCGAGATAATTTTGTGCCATCTGTGATGTAGCTGCCACAATTTTTATTTTCAATATGTTTACTTTGTGGTGCCAGTCTTATCATTGTTCAGTAATACGTTGTTATTTTGTAACAATGTCTCATGTTGGTGGCTATGGCAAAAATTAAAAGAGAAAAAGAAAAAGAGGGGGAATCTGTGAGGGCAAAGGAAAGGGAGAGGAAAGAGGAAGCAATTCGGAACTGATAAATTATAATACACTAAGGCTATGGCCATGCAGACGCAAATTTAGAGCGCGCGAGCGATTTCTGACGTCATCACGCTCGCGATCATGCAGACGCGAGACACTCGAAACATCGCACGCGAGAGCGAAAATACGTTTCTCGCTCGTATCTGACACTGCTTGATTTTTATCGCTGTCTGCCAAATCTCGCTCAACGCTGCACATGCGCAGTAGTCCATTTTCTTCTGCAGCAATACCCGACGACGTGAAATGGCAACCATGTTTGTGAGAAAAATTCGCTTCTGTATAATCACATACGACGAGAAACGACGAGAGGGAGAACTTAAAAATTCGATCCTAAACAAAGCTTGCGAATGCGATTACGTCAGAAATCGCTCGCGCGCTCTAAATTCGCGTCTGCTTGACCGTAGCCTTAGAGTCGAAACATCAGAACAATTTTTACAGAGATTTCTGAAATACAGGCGAAAAATTTCTCTCTCGCTCACTTCAAGTGAGATCATGCATAGCGAGAAATGCAGCGACACGCTGTGGCGAAGCGAGAAATTCACATGTCGCTCGTATCTGTTCTAGTATGATTTTCTCGCTGTCGCTTGTTTCTCGCTGCACTTTGTTCATGCCTCGTTCAAGAGGATGGCACGTATGAAGGCATCTATTCAATTAAATTTCTCGCTCTGCATGTTTTCTTTCGTAGGAGAGAGATAAATCGTGTCACGCTCGCGAGAGAGTTGAAGATAAACGAGAGGAGGGAAATTCCTCGCTCGCTAAAAATTTCGCTGAAAAAAATCGCTATGCATGATTTGGCCCTAAGACATTGGCTAAAAAATTCTCAAACATTACAATAAACAATTCTCATGATGGAACAAAACATATGGAACATGGAGTGCCAAGATGTCCAGGACAAGGCAGTTACCAGGCAACGCAGAAGAAATAGGTAATTGCTTATTGGAGGAATGACGATTGCATATTGCATCTACCCTTAGATTAATGCACGTTTCTATTGATGAGATAATTTAAATGAATTTGGCACATTTAGATAAATTCAATGATTGGCTATCCAAGCAAGTCCTCTTCAACTGGAACGTGTTGTTCTGCTTATCTATGTTAAGCATATATTATCTACATAGCCTGTCGTTGTAGATTAACTTCTAATTAAGCTGTGGAAAAGCAACAGTTTATATTGTTGCCTCGCAATGAAGTTTGACTTTCTTTGAAAAACTAATGTGTTGAATTTTCCAATTTGATGGACAAGTGAAGGATATATGAATCGGACTTGGGTGTTATTGGGGTATTCTAATGGCCGGTGTTTATGACACCGCAGAAATATAGTCTCTGAGCAGACTCAGTTTGATTGCTTATGAAATATGAGTTACGGGTGTTGGTGTATGAATTTTCTGCGTCTAATCTGTATCTCTCTGCGTTTTGTATAGGAAGCAGTATTGAGACAAAACACAAGATCTTTATCCTTGGTTATCTTGTGCAATTCAATAAGTTGATCACTTCAATTGATCATTTAAACTTAAACTGTCAAAATGTTGTACTTTTGGGATTCTCAACTTGAAATGACAAGGGAAGTAAATCTCTGTTAATTGTCACATATTATTGATGTCCGTTATTGTTAATATTTTCAGTGTTTTTGCTTTAAATATTTGATAATAAAGAAGAGGTAGTTTGAGTATATTTTATTTCTTGATGATAAAGCATAGTTTATCTGTTAATAGGTGTCCTAGTCATTGTGGTGACATAGTGCCTGTTAAAGTAATCGACTCAGGGAACTTTTACTCTAAGACCTGCTAAAAATTTTTGAAGAGCTTTTATTGTTGACTTTGCTGCGTGTTTTCTCGCTGTTTTGCTGGTTTTCATTATTAATAATTCAATTTAATTAATTATGTATAAGTACAAATGTTGAGGTAGAAATGAAATAAATAAATAAAAGATCTCAACCTCTCACTTAAAAAATATGACTATGTATACTTGTGGACAGAAAGATCATATTAAAATGTAATCAGTACCTTGTGACTACTGATTCTTCAGCTCTATTAAACATTTAACGTATTGATATTTTGGATTCATTTCATGTTTTTTTTCACATTCATGTCCAGCAACGCCTTCAGAATGAGGTTTCCAGCAAACCACTCGATCATTGCCTGTTAGAGCAAATATTTGCCGTAGTCATTGACACCTGTTCATTATACACCTGTTCCCGTATAATGCAGTGGTTTATTTTTTAGAATCTACCCGTTGCCAGTCACTTTGTCATTCTGTAAAACTCGACAACCTCAGTGAAACGCCTTTGCCAACCGGGTTCTCCACCCGAAACTAAAAGACTCAATCGCTACTCCAACTCATTCACCTCCTCTCCCTCATTCATTCATTCTCTTTCTCATTCTCTCTCACCTTATCTAGTAATACCTGCCAGCCAAAATATTAAGTTGTTACGTTAATAAATGATCCATTTAGTCCATTGTTGCCGGGGTTCAAAGGGTGATGGGTGGGGCAAAAGGTGGATCCCGGCAGGGGGTCTTCCACCAGGAGTCGTCAGCCCCGCCACCTACCAACTGGTTCACTAACACCGATCACATCTAATCTCAGTAGGGACAGTTGAGAATTTTTTCTTGACGGAAGGGGAGGGGGGTTTGTAATTTTTATGTTAACTTTCATAAGACCTGAGTGAGACGGCAAAAAAAAAAGTCCGAACCGTCGAAAGGTGGGGTCATTTCTCACCGCCACCTTCTTTCCCCACGGGCTGCTGGGCAACCGCATGCAAAATTAGCGGATGTGAAATGGAAAGAAATTGGTCGTTAACTGAGCAACAGAACCGCAGGAGATAATTCTCTGTCTCCAATTTGATTTTCCCCTTTTGCACTGCAAGAAATTACATCTGATTCAAAAACACACAAATCGTTTTGCTATAAAACTTTCTCTCCTTATCATCCGAGGGACATTGAATGAGATTAGAATGACTCTAAATAAAAAAAATGCGTGTTTCAAATATAAATGAAAACTACGGGAAGTTCTTTTGTGTGTATACTTTTTTCCTTTAAAATTTATTGATTTAATTCGTGGTTAAATTTTTTGACGCTTTTATTATCTCTTCCTTTTCCTCCCTTGGTATGCTCTGAACCCTCTTTTTCCTCTTGTGAGTGTATCTTTAATGTATCTACACACGAGATGGTTTTGAAATCAGTCGCCGTTGACGATGCCATCCTCACCTCTCATCATTCATTAGATCCTCTGCCAAGATAGAAGGGAGTCAGAAGAATGAGACTATAAATTAGCATTAACCCTAATGTCAAGTTCAGGTGGCTGTGCAGATTGTCCAAGCAAACAAACGTTTTCAATGGAGAGGGAGAAGGACGCGCAAAATGTAACGCTTGAAAAACGGCACTGCAGGTAGTAGTTGCGAATCGCAGTATAATTTTAAGTACTTTCTTGTAACGAATTTAGTTTGTAATAAACTGTATATAATTATTCATTCATTCAATATTTTAAGTAGTTCAACATAATTTCTAATAAATACAAGCGTTCTTTAATTAACGCAGCTAAATTTTTATTTGATATTAATAATTTTTTTTTTCATTGTCTCATTAACGCGATATTAAGTTTTTAAAATTTATTTAAGGAACATTGTCTGTGAAATTTTTTAGTTCCCTAACATTTGAACTCGCCGTAAAGCAGCCTCATTTCCTCTTACAAACAGTATGCACATTCTTTGAATACTGCTCTACTACCCCTGGCAGAAAAAAAAATAATACTAACAAGGAACCTCACGGAGTGATAATAAAATTCCGAACCGAAATTAATATCTATTTTCAATAATACAGAAAGATTCATCAAATTTCAAAAATCTATATTTAAAAAAAAAATGAAGATACAGGGAAGGGCGACATGTTGAAATGTTTGTAATAATCTTAAGTTTTGTTTATAAGTGTTCGATGTGTCCTCCTCCTGCTGCCCATAATCAAATTCCTCCCATACCTGCTGAAGCATATCTGGAGTCACTTCACGAAATGCGGCTGTTATTCGAGTTTTTAGCTCCTCCACCTTTGCCGGAAAGGGGGCACAAAAACACGGTCTTTCACGTATTCCCGCAAGAAGAAGTCACAAACAGTGAGGTCTGGGGATCGAAGTCACACAAAAACACTCCCTTCTTGATATTAATACCCCATTCGCACTGAACATTTCAATCTAGCTCAGCTTCTCAATCGGGTTTGAAATGTCGCATCTAGTCCAACTTAAAGTTAGATTGAAACTCCTCGAACTGGATTGACTGGGGGTAGTAGTTTAAACTAGCTTGGCCGCGTTGCATTCTGGGACTAAAATACGAGAAAAACATGGAGGACGACGGTTCAACAGTGTTCAAATCCCGTGTGTGGAATGAAATGAAACGAGGAGTGACGATGCCAAACGTTCATCCAAAATTGTTTGTGGTGGAAAATATAGACAACTTAAGAAAAACAAAAAGAAACAGGGTGGTCTACCAGAACCATAGAACATGGGACCATCTAGCGAAAAATCAAATATAGGCAGGGCTTTAATACATTATACAATGAATAAAATAAATTAGATTATATTAAATTAATGCAAGTTCGAATTAGCATTAGTAGTATGGTACTATGTTAAAGAGTATGAACTAAAATTATTAAATTTCAGTAGTGACTTAGCAACAAGCTAAGGTTTTAGTTGTATCAAGGTACTCGAATTTGATAAAACATGGTAAGGCTAGATGTCAGTGCGAACAGTTTAGCTTCGTGAACTAGCCTAAGTTGGTTAGGTTAGTAAGCTAGCTCAATCTAGCCCAATACATTGCGAATGGGGTATAACTGACGGGAGTTCGCTACGTCTTCCAGATACACCCTAGAGACAGGCTTGCCAACCCACTCGGATTGCCCGGGAGTCTCCCGGAATCAGACACGTTGTAATCTTTCGGATGTTTGTTTGTTTTTGGGTTTGTTTGTTTGTTTCTTATGCAAATCTACAGTTTTATTCCGATCTTGATGAAATTTCGCATACTTGACCTTCAAACCATGAGGAAGGCCACTGTCTACCTCAGATTTCGGAAAAATAATAATTATCGATAAGAAATCGATATTCATGGTTATGGAAGGGCATATTAATTAGAAATATTTCATGACCAACAATGCAAGGCAAAGTTTGTGCAACAATAAGTATCAACAATGGTGTCAACACGCAATTCACACTACGCTCGGACCAGCAACAGACATCTCATGACCAACAATGCAAGGCAAAGTTTGTGCAACAATAGGCCCGTCGTGTTCGCATCAACAATGGTCTCAATGCGCAATTCACCAATAACAATGAGCACAAAATTATTCAAAGAATTATAACAATGAACATAAAATGATGATGCAATGACAGAACATTCGTTTCCAAGAATTATTAACAATGAACAGGAAATGGATATAATAGACGATATAGATAGGGCAGTCTCTTTCGATGAGGCAAAGGAGGTACACGTTTCTTCCTTCACTCCCTAACAAGCGTAATTATCCCGGGCAACGCCGGGTCTTCTGCTAGTACCATTATACAGGTTGTTTCATATTGAATGAGACTAAAAGAAAGCATACCTGTGAATGGGGGAGGTAGTGTTTCTTGCAAAGGGGGCTATGGGTCAAGTCGATTTAGTAAAGACAATACTCTAGATTCTGACGATGGAGCTGAGGCTGAGGCTGTTACCAGGGGGTGACTTTGGCCCCCCCCCCCCCCAAGCCCTCTGCCGTCTCTGAACTATAGTTATTCCAGTTTCTATAGAAGTTCTATGTGTGCCCCTCCGGTGACACGGCAAATATATATGCGGTATTCCAGTTCCTGCAACACTCGAGATAGAATATCCTATGTTAATCATTCGAGCACTTCAGTTATCCGCTGCTTCAGTTGCTGTAAGTCCTGGGGAAATGGATGGCGTACATTTTGATTAATAGTGCCTCTAGCGGCGATTTCGTAACCGGAAGATTTTTCGCTGCTGCCAGATAAAACTTGTATAATTGTAGTTTCAGAATTAATTTGTTCGGCTAAATAAATCAATTACAGAATTTAATGCTATTTTTTTGTCCTATTCAATTGAAACACCCTGTACAATACATTATTCTCGAACGAAATAAGGCCAAATTTCTAAGTCTCCCAGAATTGCCAGTTTGAGAGTTGGAAAGCCTACCTAGAGATCTCTAACGGCATTGAACAAAAACTTGACGTTCCCCTCTTTCAAATGGTGTTCGATTCATTGACCTGCGACCAACGGTTGTCCAGCTATTTAGAATTGAAAGTTGATGAGCCTTTATGTTACACCCGTATATCGATTATAAAAAATTTACATGCCAAGGTTCATATTCACAGCTTTTATAGACACATTAAATACCCATACAAAAGGTGTAGAGGAAATTCCCGAAGCACACGAATAATTATACAACAAGAGGTGCTAGAACAATATAAATCATTGAATAAAAATATTTCTTGCGCCCCTGGTGTAAGCGCTGAGAAGTTACGAAAACTAACCTTTTAACCATGATAGATAGCGAAAAAACCCAATAACAAAGTTGTAGAGCGTCACCGACTTAGTAGAAATCCACTCTTTGCATAAAGAAAACAAAAGTATAAACCTCTTAAAACTGGGGAGAAAAGTCCATGTATAGAACGCCTTCTGGACACACCATACGTTGGAATAATCAAGTGTAGAGGATCGTTTCCCAAGGACAAAATGAGACGAAACTTTTCTTGGAAGTTTTTAATAGACGGCTTCGAGAAAAATGACCTTGAAGTGTGATAATAAACCGCGTAGTAAAATGCATTGAAGTTAATGTTGTACATTTTGAACAGTTACTGTAAGTACTTATTACCGTTCAAAGGACCGATGTTGTGCAACCAATACATTGTTTCGCCTTGTTTAAAAACGCCTGTGGAAGATTGAAATTTGATATGAAATAATTGCTATTGGTTACAAGTAAGGTTTCACAACTGCATTGTCAGATATGACCTCCAAATGGCGCTTAATATTTAATTTACACCGTGTATACAAAAACACCTGATTTTTTTACAAAGAACAAAAAAGCTCGTCTACAGAAGTGACGGATTGATACACTTCTATTCACATCTTCTTTAGCGAGTATTTTAATGATTATTCATTTTCCACGGACGCAGGCATAGATTCACTCGCCATTTTATTTATGGCAATAAAAATAAGTCACATTCATTTAGCACGAAATGCCGTTGTCACCAAACATGTATTCTTATTGGGAATTTTTTTAAGCGCTAAACGGCTCGATAAAGGTCAGATTTGAATCCTTTTCGTTAATAAAAGTAAGACGAATATGAGAAGCTCCATACCATGAAGACCGGAAGAAAGTTATATAGACTGAAGAATCACGATATTCGTTTCTTGTACCGATGGTAGGCAGGGGTTTGGCGAGAGCCTATCATGAAGCAATGGATCAAGCATGTCTTATCAAGAGAATGCAATATTCTGGTGATCGTGTCATTGAATGGAGGCTATGGAACATGCCTCTGGTATTCATAGAAGGTCAGGTGCGTTTCACAGACCACTTGAACATTGTTGCTTATCAAGTCCATTCTGCAAACTTCCATTTTTATCCGGCATGTGACAGTTCCTTCATCGCGCACGGATAGTTTAGCAGTGATTCACGAACACGAAGATGACTTCCGTCATTTACTTTGGCTGCCACAGAGCCCAGATCTCAACCCATAGAGAATGTTTGGCACTTGTTGAAACGATATATTTGACAGCAAGATTTTCTTCCAATAATCTGCAACAACTAAAAGAATGTCTAGTGAACGCCCAGTCTTCCATTGACTTAAAGAGCTTCAACACATTATTGACTATCCCAACCTGCATACATGCTGGAATTCGGCTAAAGGGGATAAAATAAGATATTACAGACGTTAATAATTGATTAACAATCTAATGAAAAGTTGGCAAGACGTCGTGGACCATGAAGGAGAATATTATGAATGACTTGTTCGTGTCATTATACATGAAAAAATATTGCCATTGATAAGCTTGGTCAATTAATAGAACGAAAAGAACGGTCAAATACTGTAACAAACCAATTTAAGATGATGAACCCCAGACACAAAAAATCATTTTTCCAAAAACAGCTAGAAAAACTGAAAGTGAAAATGTTGTTTAATAAAGATCTCTTAGGAAGGATGGCAAAGTGGATTATGCTTTTAAATCTAAATGATTGATGCTAATTACAAAAACAAGGAACCATGTCAGAATTTCGGTTTTCACTCTTCATTTGATTCGTAATTCTTCCCTCTCAAAAACTCTTTAAGTGGTCACAGTAGGTGGTAATTCATGAACGTCCCATCCTGTCAATGCTCAGCTTAAAGAATATGTGGTCTTCTGTTGTCTTGCAGAAGCCAAATCATATTGTCAGCGCAAATTTTAAATGTCGAAGCCAGTTCACGTTCCAAAAATTCTCTTGTACGACGTCTTTCCAGCAGTTGCTGTCCTTGCTTAATGCGTTTCTTTTTCGACGTATTTTCTATCATCCTTAAGCATAGTTGAACGAGATAGACAGGATTCACAAAACTATGCCTGGAGTCTACGGTGAATTTCACTTCCATTCACATCTTTGTGGAAAGATTTAATGATTATTTATTATTCCACCGACGTAGCCACAGATTTAGTCGCCCTTTTGTTTTGCATTACGTTGGTTGTTATTGCAATCAAAACAGTCATCTTCAGTTAGTACGAGATACCAGTATTACCAAACACATTAACATTAGAAATTTATTTAAGAGGTAAACACTTAGATAAAAAGTCAGACTGAAACTTTCTTGTAAATAAACCTTTCTTTGAAAAATCTGTAATTTTTCTTCGGTGCAAAATAAAAATAAATTGAAATAGTGGCATGGTATATTCGCACATATTTTCCACTTTACCATGAAAAGAAAAAAGAAATTAAAAAAAATTGTTGGGGGTTTATAACTAAAATTTGACTCAAACGAAGTCGGTCGTTGCGTGGCTAATTTTTTTTTTAATTTTTTGATTTTGACTTCTGATTCCGATAGAGTATCAGAAAGTGAGTAAAAGTTATAACAAGCACACATGTCCTATCTATTAGGGAACATGGCCGAAGTGGGAACATAATAAAGTAAAATCATTTGGTTTTGTGACCTGGCTCGAAGGACCAAAATGTTAACTTTAACCGTTATTTTGGAAGTTTTCCCGAATAGACAGACAGGACATGTATGCTTATTATAACTTTACTTTTGATGCTCTATCCGAATGTGAAGTCAAAATCAAAAAAAATAATCGAAAAAAAAATGGCAACAGAACGACCGACTTCGCAAATTTTAGAATTGGGGGAAAAGCACAAAACAAAACAACTCGTCTGTATGTGACCAGTTTTGTGCAGCTATCTCTTCTGAAACGGCTAAAAACAGAACCATTGAAGTTAATACCCTGGTAGAGGGTACCTTGACACGCTTTTTTTCCCTTGAAAATTGGATAAGATTTTTTAGAGATATGTTATTATTTTGTTTCACTTTTTCTAATTTATTGTTATTTATCCTCTTACAATAATGTAATCACCGCTATGACCCGATGGCGTAGCTGGCTGATGCCCATCCGCGAGCACGTATTCTACCGATTCGGAGGACCCTCTATTTTCGCCTTCGTTGCGTGCGTGCGTACAAACTTACAAATTCCAAAATTTGACTAACAAGGGAATTACACGAACACGTACGTCACAGATTCCCACCAAGCTGAATGCATCATGTAGTAGTACATGAAGTCTAGGTGATATACCAAGACTTTTTCTAAACTCTTCTTGATTTGTCTCACCACTGCGGAACAACACCAGATACTTTAGACTCAAGTTTTTCTTGCCCTTGAAGTAGAAGCTCTTGCTCTATTCGAAACTCCCGTTGTTCAGATGTTTCAAATGCCCGTATAGCTTTTTCTGTTTTAGTTGCAGAGTTTCAAATCCCATCTCCAACAAACGAAAAATTGCTGATTATTAAAATCCAAGAACGGAAACAATGAAGGTTACATTGTTATTCGGACTAAGATGGTCAGGTGACTTTTCCGCGCCAGGGCCTGTCTTTCACGTGGGCTACGTTGGTGAGGGGGTATGTATCGCAGTGCTTTATAATTTTAAATCAAAATAGTATTCATGGATGCTTATCTTATCTTATAAATTATTCCGAGACGAATAATTGTACAGCACAGTTAAGGTTTTGTCTTAATAACATTGCTCTAAGTGGAATTCTATGATACCTGCTGTTAACGATTTTGCTTCTCCCCTTACCGCTATGTTTATTCACTTCCGTTTTCAGAGCCGTACGCGGGAGGGGGGGGTTGACCGCGAAATTGACCACCTTCCATACAATATTGTTACATGCGGAACCCCCCGTCCTCGAAATAAAATCCTGGGTCGATGGTGTCCGTTTTGAACGAAGTGCTGTCACTGCCGCTCAATGCTATCTTATAAGGAATGCTTGCGCGCAAAAATAAGTGCGTCGAACAACTACGTGTACTTCCCTTGTAAGTCTCACATCGACTGCCTAATTTCCGAAACTAATAGACGTACAGATTTCATATTCAGCTTTATATTTAGTGTCGGTGAGGTGACAAACTTTTTGGCCGGAGCTGTACATGCGCATAAATTGAAACGATTAACGTCTATGTATTCCCTGTAACCCGTCCAATTTTCGTGGCATACATACCGAGTTGCGAACGAACAAAACTTGAATCTACTTGCGAACAAATCTGAAAAATTAGCTGAAGCATTCATACCAGCGCACTAAAGACAATAAATTCAACATGTACGGACTTCTCTCTCAGAGACGAATAATTATTTTGTAAATAAATTGTTTGTTTGTGATGAGCCAATTTTGAGTTGTAAAAGTTTTTTATTATAAACTCCCGAATCCCCTCTCCACCGCAGAAAATAGTTTTTCATTTTCTTTTCTTAATAAAGTGGGAAGCCTGTACGAATGTACCATTCGACTTTTTCAATTTACTTGCATATGCTACCATCTTCTACGAAATTTTTAAAACTTAGGTGGGCTTTATAGAATTTTGAAATACATATGCGGAATGTGTTTGTCTTTAACAATTTTTTAAAAATAAATATCTGAAATCTGTTCTATGTTTTTGAATAATAATAATAATAATTGTAACAAATATATTTGTACAGTATATAATTTTTTATTACGTTTCCAATGCAAATTACCTTTTAAAAACTCTCAAAGCGTAGGAGATAATAGAAGGGAAACGCAATTCTAAGGTCATTGTCATTCATTCGCTTTTCGGATAAACTTTGTACTTTATTATGAATTTTAAAACACAGTTAGCTGCAATTTAATTAAACTAGGAGAAATTCTTGATTTTAACAAACGGCAGCCTTTACGGAAAAGTCTTTTATTTTAAAGAACCCTTATTAACAAAATTATTGTTTTATAACTTTCATTATTTATATCTAAAACTCAGAATGATTTACTAGCAGAGCGCATTCACTGAGAGCAAATATATGTTTTGAGACTTTTGACTCTAATATTTAGAGCCTCAAACAACTGAAGCTAAATTATTCATTCTCACGGATAAATTAGGTCTTGAGTCTCCTTGATTTATTACTTATATATATAAAAAAACGATTGATTTCACTGAAAAGTGTGTAAGCTTATCCGTTTTTCTTTGCTTCCAAACTTCCTGAAAGTATTTTAGAAGATAACGCCTCGATAAATGAAGCGAAGAAAAGAATAAATCATTTCTCAAGTACCGCCAAAGATATTTTTAAACTTCATTATTTTTATTATTTCCCTTTAGGTGTTATTTTTTTTTCACTCTTTGCTTAGCCCTAAATGAATGAAGTCATTCCTTTCGAACGGATTTAACGATAACTACGTGTACAAGAATATAAATCAAAGGCGGAGGGAAAGGGCGGGAAGAGGACGGAGGGAGGGAAGGTATTTCGTATTGTCTTAATTATTTGATTAGGTAGAAGGAATTACACCTTTGGACCCTTTATATTGTCTGTTTATTTGAAAAGAATTCGTAGAATCTGGGCCAGTCGCGGAGTCTGTCGTTTCGGAGCAACAACATAAATATAAGACGGCAAACGGCGGGGAGTGGTCGGTCGGTCGGTGTAGCCGAGTGTCGTTGGTCGCGTCGATCGGTCACTTGGAGAAGTGAAAAGGAATATAAAAATTCCGGTTGTTGGTCTGTCATGACTCCGGGAGAAATATGGTGACCGTTACCTTTTTGAAAAATTGCTAATTATATACGTGTATACATAGGGGGTGATAGTTGCTCTCACGAATGCTCCAAATGCATTAGCAAGAGGGGAGGAATGGCGGGATGGCTTCACCTAGATTTAATGAAGTGCAGCCTATAAATCATGAATTTTTATTTCGACTTTTGCGTATTGATTCTCAAGTCGTTTTCATTTGTCTTCCTGGCATTTCATTACCAGCTTCCAAGCTTGTTTTCTTGTTCTTTATTTTTCCGCATGTGTTCGCGCTATTTGAACTTTATTTTTAAAGTTTTGGGTTCGCTTCGGTTATATACAATATATGCTTCGATATTGAGTTTGACTTCAATAATTAAATAAAAAGAATAACAATAAAATAAAGTATTCTTCGATAAAGATTAAAGGCGAAATTTAAGTTTAGATTCAAACATTCTCTTCAACGTTGCCGAATACTAGTTATACCAAATGTGCAGAAATATTTGTTCGTATTAACAATCCTTGGTAATACGATTTTAAAGGATTGTTGGTAAGCATGGCAGCAATGATCTTAAAATGCAATCAACTAAATTCATGGTTATGCTTATGAATTTCATAGGAATTCCGTGTTTGTTGTTACCATGACATCTATCGTGTTTATATTTTCTACATTTTTTGACGTAGAAAGTTGAAATTCAGAATGCATATTGATATGGGCATGTCTCCTTCGCTATTAAGTTTGGTTTCGATTGACCCATTAGAGTCCGAGTTACGGGGGTGGGAGTTAGAGGGGTCCAAAGGTATACAGGGTGACTCATAAATAGAGGTACAAATTTTAAAGGGGAGAAGAGGGCATCAAAAGGATTGAGAATTGCAAAGGAACCTATGGGAAGGTGGTAGTAGAGGTACAAGAAATAAATGGACGTAAGACAGGGATTACGGGAAACATTTATTGCACATATATATTACAAATGGCGTAGTAGGTGTTTCAGAATGTTACAGATGTTCCACCATTACACGCTATGCATGGATTACACCGAGGGATCATGGATTGGCGGGTACGGTCGAAAACACCTGGATTAAGAGAGTAATTATATAATAAATTATAATAAAAGCATAACTGAACTTGCTGATCTGTGGATACCTTGATGCAAAGGAGGGGACGTTGGATACCACTATTTCCACAATGAGTATAGTGGTATCCAACATCTCCTCCTTTGCAGCACTTGGATTATCCTTTCATTTCTTGTACCTCTGCTAACACCTTCCCATGACGTTTCCGGTCATGGGTTCCTATGTAATTTTCAATCCGTGTGATGCTCTCTCCTCCCTTTAAAGTTTGTACCTCTACTGTATTTTCACGTCAATAACCCGCAGGGTATACAGTTTTTACACCCCGAAGAGGGATGTGTGTGGGGATTTAGGTGGGTGCGGATTTTAGTTTTTTTTTTATTTTTTATTTTTACAATGACGGCGGATTCTGAACTTTCCCGATCGCTCTAGCCGCCATGATGGAATATACTAATATACTAAGAAAACTTGACACCAGAGGGAGTCCAAGAGACTAGTAATTCAGAGCTTTCCAGGGAAGATTACTGTATTTAATTAAAAAATTGGAACTGTGTATTGTATATACTGTATAATTAAAGTACTGTGATTTAAGTTTGAAGTTCACCAGGACAGAATGCAACTTCGTCAGATCGAAGCAGTTTTGAAGTTGCCATCTTTTTGAGGAGTTACTCAAATCAAATGAATTTTGCGACGGGGAATTCAAATAAAAAATGAATTATAATGAACTGTACATTGTATATACTGCTCTTGTAAATTGTAAATTTTTTCTTTTGTTGCAGCCACACCCATCCGCGAAATTCGAGGCCCCCCCCCCCCCATTTTGCGTTTTTTTAAAAAATCATAAGATTAAGGAACATATAGAGATCCTTGTAATAGCTAACATACGAAAAGAAAATGCTGTTATTTTAGTATATTTTCGGGTTATTGACGCGAAAATACGGTATTTATGAGACACCCTGTTTAATTATGTAAATGAGTGTAATCGGTATACGATCTACATTACTATTAAGTTTGGACCAAATTCTCCCAGTAGGATCGGAATTGTGGCAGTAGCGATTACGTGGTCATTAGAAACTATTAACGCTTTCAAATGGCAACATATGGCATGCGATATGTCATTCGATCGGAAATGATGAGAAACGAAAGAAGATGAGAGAGCTTTTTTACTCTTTCTAAACACTACATTAGAAAAAGTAAATTTTTGATAAAAGAAAACTGGGGGTTAAAAACTGTGGGTAAATGGGTAAAAAATAGATGAATTCGGGCTTCCGCTACTTTCCTATACCCTCCTCGAGAGGATTAATATTTTGTTGTTTAATGATAAGAAATTCATTTTTGATTTTTGAAATTCTAACTTTATTTTATGAATAAACTTTATTTTATTTCTTGGAAAAGAGGCGGGTATCTCGGCACCGAATTCATGATATTTATATTGTTTCAATGTGATTATAAATATGGAGATTTAATTTAAAAGTAAATATACAGGGTGTCCAATAAGTTTCCTTATATAGGAAAAATAAACATTCTGTTTTTTGTTGAATTCGATTGCAACCTTGCAACTGCTTCCCGAACCGGCCTTCAGTATGATTTCAGTTCGTTGCTCTTATTCAAACGCCTTTTTTAGGATATCTGAAATGTAACGAATAAAATGTTAAATAAACATAAATAAAAATGGGCACCCCTGTATATAGTTGTTCCGATTTTAACCTCATAATTGATTATAAACTTCAAAATAAAATTATGAAACAGATCTTCACAGTCAACATTAATATTAAATGTTGGAGAAGTCTCAATGATGTCTAAATTTTAATACAGTTTGACTATACTATACGTTGATGTTGATGAAGGACTTGCAGTACATAGCGGGAAAAAACGCACAGAATTCCGACCAGTGTGTCAAGTGTATAGGGGAGAGTAGGGCAAAGTGGATCACTTAATTCTAGGTTAAGATTAAACCTACGCAATTTGAGTTAGTTTTCTCAGACTCACACACATCTAATACCTCAAAGCAATGGGAACAATAATCTGAAGCAATCACAGTTATATACTCCAGCATTTTTTAATATTAATTTTTTTACAAATATGTGCAAATTATCCACTTTGCCCCAGTATATGGGCAAAGTGGATCATACATACAGAATAACCTAAGAGATACAGTGATCACAGACAAAATCAATTTGTCCTTCATAGGATGCCAATGACACCGGAGCTTTTGAAAGTTCAAGTTTCTTCACACATTTCTTCGAACATTTGCCTCTCGAGCTTCTAGCTGCAGAATTGGAGGATTTTTCCCGTTTCTGGCGAGCTTGTCAATATTTCGGAACGTTTTCTCCTGACACTTCGTTTACGCACTTCTCCAACAGTCTTGGTAGGCAATGGTCTCACATCTTTCCTGGTCTATTTTCCCCTTCATCAATTGTCCACTTTGCCCCAGCCTCTCACTTTAAAAACAAAACAAAAAAAAAATCCATGAACAACACATTAAGCCTAACGGGCGAAAACAGAGTCGAATTATATTATCGATAAATCACTATCACACATCAAACGAGTGATTACTGAACTGCAGCTAAATGATGAAACATTGTAAATTTTACGAAAACCGCATGAAAACACATTAACTTACATAATTTACTTCGTTCGGTCTTAACACGTCCCACGATGACTTGTACTCTGTGTGCATTGACTAGGCAACAAACGGAAAGGTGCACGTCGTGCCATCTATCTGGAAAAAGGGAAATATGCGGCTGATCCGCGTTGCCCCCTATATCCATTTTGCCCCACTCTCCCCTATCCGGAATACACACTTGGCGAAATGCTATGTTTTCTTTTCCGCTATGTACTGCAAAGCCTCCATTAATTTCATCAATAAGGACAATACAGAAAACTCTCGTTTATAACATAAATTACTTAATTAAAATGGTTTATCATAAAAAAGAAACATCTCCAAATTTTTTTATACCCATTGAGACTATTGCCATTGACTGCTTGTGATTTCATCTAAACTAGAATATAATGAACAATGCCATCGTTACATTATCAACCAAACTGTTAAAGACAACAACATCATCTTTAGAACATCATCTTTAAAACGTTTCCATGTGATAATATCGAATATGAAGAGATGTTTTTTAATTTTCTTTGGAACTTTATAATGTGAGATTATAATTGTGAGATTAAAATCGGAACACTTATACATAATTTAATTTAGATTTTCTAAACAGGAAAACATTTATAAAACCATTTGTGAATGCGCGAGCTTGCATTACGAAAACAACGAACAACGAAAATTATATTCTGTGCCTAGGCAGTTATGCTGCAGTATTCAGTAGCCGTTTTCATCTCTTTTTCAAGATTATTTAAACTTTTATAATGCACACAGGTAAAAAGATGTGGGCATGAAAACAGCTAATCTTACATAATTTTGGGGTGCTAAAGACGAAATTGACATTTAAGAATTCTGATTGGCTCTAGTTTCCATCATATAAGCAATCATGAGTATTTTCTATAACTACAGGAGAAGCCGAAGCGACACAAAGTAAACACAAAACTAGTGAGAAATTTATACTTTTAAACTTATCGTATTTTTTCGAAATATAAGTCGCTCTTTTTTTTTAATTTTGGGTCCTGTAGGATCCTGCTAATGCGACTTACATATGAAATTTAAATGAAAATTCAAAATTTTTATTTCAGTATCTTTAAAAAGATCTGTTAGTAGCCAATAAATAGTTAATAAATACAACTGAAAAATAAAATAATAATAAACAAATAACAAAATACAAAATATATAAGTATAATCAAAATAAAACTAAAAAATCAAATAAAGAGCTGACGTTTCGGATAGAGCCTATCCTTTATCAAAGCAAAAAAGGATAATTCTCTATAAGCAAATAGAATATTAGAGAATTATCCTGAAGTTAAGTAATTCCTTAACTTCTTTGGCTGATATCATTAAGACTGGTCGTATTCATGTTCTGCATTTATTACAGTGTCAGTTCTAGTTAATGAGAAAGGAATTTGCCTTACTTTTTGAACTTACTAATTACGGATTTCATGCAGAAAAAGTGTCTCCAAACTGCTGGGTGACCATTTTGAATCGCTACTAAGAAAACCTGAAATGTTGCAGCTAAAAGTTGCTGAGAGTTTATCATTCATTATTAATCATATTTATTTAGGGATTATAGAATTTAAAAAATTATTTCTGATAAATAAATTGCAGAATAGTCTAGGTGGTTTTTATTTATCGTGCTATATAGTGTGACTTATACCACGAATGCAACTTATATATTTTTTTCCCATGATTTTTCTTAAATTTTCGCTAGTGCTATTTTTAAATGAATGCCTGAAAATACAAACAAGTCTACTTTCAAAAAACTGTGGATAAACAACACCAATTGTGGACCAACACCAAATTTTAGGACAAAGAATTTTTCGAGACACAAACAACACGCATCTCTTTGTGTAAATCATGATTCCTCATTTTTTAAAATAAAATAACTGCTTTAACTCTAAATTACTATGAATGTTAAAAATGTGACTTGGTCTAATTGTATTTTCAGCGATCCATATATGTGCGACTTATATTCCCGAAAATACGGTAGTTTACTAATTTACTTTTGCTTGATAAATATATACAAAATATTATTCAATGTAAACACTATTGGCAATATTGATATTGGCAATATCAATAGAGTGGAATATTATGGGTCTATATACAGGGTGATTCTAAAATGGTGAATCAAAAGTACGTACCGCTGTTCTGTGGGTCAGTATGAACATAAAAAGTTCCTCATGCAAAATTTCGAAATCTTGCTAAGTTTCGTCATCATCCCAAGAAATGAACAGCCCGCTGTACTGGATCAAGTTATTCACAATGTGGCCGAGGGCCCTTTGACGAGTACTCGCACAGTAGCTCGTGGGTTAGGCGCTTCTCAAGCAACTGTATGGAGGATTCTGTATAATGATCTGCGACACCCGTTCTACATTCAGCGAGTGCAATCACTGCTATCTGGGGATTACCCAGCACGAAGAGCATTTTGTGAAGGAATACGGCGCGTTTATTTTCTGCAACGGTGACGATGGAAGCTTTCGATGACATAAGGAAAGATTGATTTTCTTCGGAACGATGACGAAGTATGGCAAAATTTCGCGAGATGTTTAGGGATATAAGGGTTGAGATTTCGACATTTTGCATAAGAAACTTTATGTTCATTTTGATCCACAGAACAACTTACATGTACTTTTGATTCACCCTTTTAGAATCACCCTGTATAAGTATTAAGTTTTGACGTATTATATATTTATTACCCATAGTTGAGAAAATAAACTTTCCATTTACGAGACCTGACTGAATAATTTCATTGTTATATTTGAAATCAGCATGTGAAATTCATTAATAAATGAGACATTTCATTTCCGAAACTGAAAAAGACGAAAATTTGTAGAATAGCGTTATCAGACTCAAATAAGGGATATAGTGAAAAGCGCGGTTTTTCCCTATGAAACATTTTTATTGGCCCAGTATTTACAACTTATAATGTTTAGTGTATAATACCCTAGGACAATTTTATTGGTACTTGTATATAACTTTTTAAGAATTCGAATAGGTTAAAAAATAGAATAATACCGAATTTAGACTGAGAAAAATTGAACATTACGACTGAAGACATTGAATTTCAATCTCATATTATTCAGAAACACGTAAATTTTGAAATAATGAATTAGCTATTAACCAAGCCAAACCATTCCCTGGTTTTAATGAACCAGGTTGCATTTTAAAGCGATGATCTTTAACATATAATAATAAAAGATAATTTTTTTTATAAAAACTCACATACATGAAACTATAAGATTAATCGAAACTTAATAAAAAAATTCTATATTGCTATCACTCTTGTTGCACAAGCTCTTCGTGGTCATGAGATTTTCTTGCAGAGCGACATAGCCATTCCGGAACCGCATAGTAAACATAGAAAAACATGTTAATAAAAAGACATCATTGCATTGCAACAAGTTTTATAGTTTTGCAAAGTAAAGAATGTAGGAAAAGGGTCTAATAATAATTAGCACACATTTGTATGCGTTACAAATTTAGTATTGGCATTAGTGTATATTCAGCGTTGTTTTTCTTTTACACATTTATCTATATTAGTGTGATAACTACGTTTCAGCTAGGCATTTTTCCTCTTAAAATTTGTTTATAGAATGAAAGGTAAGCCGATAATGAGTTTTTTTGAGCAGTGCTTAAGTAATGCCTTCAATATAAATTCTTTCCTTCTCCAGATAGCAATCATTAATATTTTACTCTCCAGTGTTTGCTTTATTGTTTTTAATTTAGGACAGACAAGAGGGAGAGCGAAAGAGAAATTTCATTTCTCCCTCCTCCATTGCCACTAACCCACCTCACCTATCTCATTCTCTCTCTCCTTGCACCTTTTGATGAGAGAGAAATTGAACGTTAATTTATACAATGTCGGCAGGGGAGAGAACCATTCCTCGGCGTTCGACTTGTGTTCAATTAATTTCTTACAATATTAGCCTGTTCCTTTCACGCTGTGCTGTTGATTTAAATCCCTGCAATCGATAGATCAGGTGAGTCACGCGAGAAATGGGGGGAACACTACAAATGTTGTGGGGAGGGGAATAGATAATGGGTCGGACTTATTACGAGATGGTTGATGCAAGATTCGGAAAGGATTTATGTCAACATTTTAAAAGTGTTCCCACGGATTGTGACTCATTGACGCCGGCCGAAAACTGTCCTATCATGATCTTACCTGTTAGCCCAGGTATCCAGGCGGGGGTGGAAGTGGCACGGCCAAATGCTCGAATCCAAAAGAAGGAGTTGAACTGGGTCATTATTAGTTCCCGACCTCTTTCAACCTTTTGCTGATCTCTGTTGTTTTTTTTTTCTTTCTTTCGTGTATATCTCTTTTTTCAAGTGTGTACGCTTAGGATATAAGGTACATATTTAATGAGCTGTCAGGATTGCCGCCGCTAAGAGAACTTCTAATCTCTTCCTCCCCTTCCCTCCGGAACGATTGAGGTGGTTCAAAGAATGAGGAAAATGGCCCCCATCAAGATGGCTAAGAAGTTTTCACAGGAATAACAATCCACCGTAATTATAGTATCATTCGACCGGTTTTTTTTTAGGAAGTTGTGAAATAGCTCTGGTTCGAATAAAAAGAGTTAAAGCTTATTGTTTTAGAAAAATGTCGATCTCGTTTTTTCTACGTATTATGCTTTACTGGGTTATACATAGAAAAGAATACGAGACTGTTAATGGTTTAGAAGACAGGAACAAAACTCTATGCATAAAGTTTGTGTTTTTAATTGCTTAGAATTGTCAGGATTTAGACAACGTTATGTATAAGTTATTCAATATTAGTAATATGCATACAATAGTTTCAGATTATTCCATCCCAACTTTTAAATAAATTTTCTTTACTTTTGTATTCGATAGAAAAAGCTATAAAACATAGTATTGTGTTACCTAAACTGCCAACACCAAATAATAACTTAATTTTATTAAGTTTAAAATTATATTATAGATTTTTTAACTCCACTACATAAGAAGATGGGTCGTGAAATTTTCACAGATTTTCTTATAATCTTAATCATGTTCGCGCCAAAATGAGCACTCATGAAAAGGATTCAGGTTTCAGATGCAACGAAAGTTTTACTAATTCAAACACGTTTTGACAGTTACATCATCATCATTGGATACAGTACGACTTCGAGTGACAAAATAAGTGGTCCTTGTATGTCGTTTCCGTTGGCGAACACCTTTTCGTATGATGGACCGAGGATGACGTCTTACGTGATGGTGAATTATGATACTAGATTGTGTTCATAATTATTGGCCGATTCTGCCAAGGTTATTTGCAGAGACGGTTATTAGCCACGCATCAGGATAGGAACTACCAAATGCTCCTGCAAAGTAAAATGGTTCAGTCCACGTGCTGAATAAAGTATTTAATTCAGATCAAAGTAGTTTACGGCGTGATTGAGAAAGCGAGGTCAGATCAATCTTTGACGCAATTTGCCCAAAACTGTTGTGAATGTCAATAAAGCGCGGAATGTCGGCAAAAAAAACGGGTCAAAGAATTATTCGTAGACTGTCTTTAAAGTTGATATCGACCATAAGCCAGGAGCTTGTTGTCCGCATGGTACAGTTCAGAGAGAAAGTCAAACAAAAACCAGTGTCCACAATACCGGGCAAAGTAAAAAAACAAACAAACTGGAGTATAAGGATACAACACGAACTCATCGAACAGTAGCATATACGGCGTCTGGAGACATGTACACTACATGATCAAAGGAGTTGGGACAACCCTGTGAACACCTGGGGTGTTTCTCCTGGACTGGACTGGGCCCGCTCATCAAGGTGGACGGAAACCTCAATGCTGATGGCTACAGGACCATTCTGGATAACGGGGCACTTCCAGCGCTGTGGGAACACTTCGGTGACGGGCCGTTCCTCTTCCAGCACGACAATGCTCCTTGCCACAAAGCAAGATCCATATCCGACTGGTTTGACGAGATGCGGGTTGAAGAACTGGATTGGCCCGCCCAGAGTCCTGATCTCAACGCCATCGAACATCTTTGGGACGAATTGGAACGACCAGATGATTCGCCAGAGATCCAGGATGGTTCGCCCTACATCTGTCCAGGAACTGACCACGACACATAGGAATGGAGATCAATACCTGTGGACACATACCGTAAACTTGTGGACAGTATGCCATGTAGGGTGGAGGCAGTGATAGCAGCTCGGGGTGGTCCTACACACTACTGATTGAAGCTTTTTGCGCCTTTACGGTAGAGCAACAGGTGTCCCAACTCCTTTGATCATGTAATGTATTACCTTCCAAAGATATAAAACTATCGCTTTATGACAATAGAAACAAAACAGCGCAGTGGCTCAGTAAAAGAAAACCTCGAAGCAAATGTCCAAACCCGATTTGCTCCCACATCTGAATGTTTCTGAATGTAAATGCATTATGTGTTTGCCGCGTATATAAATCGCCAGAAATTAAGCAACAAACAACCATCCGTTCGTCAAACGTTTGGGTCCTATGCTCCTCCAAGATGGAAGTATACTGAAAATCTGCGGCTTATACTATATGTACCCGAATTTTCATCACAAATCAGCTCAATCGGCAAGTTTAAGGGTAAGGAGGATTCCGATTTGCGAGTCGGAGATCTGCCTCTGTCGATTGACCTGATTTGTGGCTTCATGGAAGTCCATGTGGGCATATTGCAACAGCTTGGCGTTCATGTCCGCGGTAGCTCAATTGGTAAGAGCGGTGCCAGCGATAAGCATAGTCCTTGGTTCGAGTCCAGGTGGCGGAATTTTTCCTTCCCTTTTCTATTTGTATTGCCGATTTCAAATTTGAAAACCGCTTTGCGCTATCACCTAAGGTTTGTTTACAAAACTCCATCCTCACTTTAATTTTATCATAATGGACAGCCCCCAACTAACCTTAAGAATTCCTTAGAGCCCAATTACTCCATTCCGAGAGGTTCTACTATACGCTTGCGCATTTAATAAAATGTTTTCCAATTTATTTATTACAAATCTTATTTTAATTGTATTTTGTGAAAAATCCTTGCGTAATGGATGAAAACTGAATTCATTTTTAAAATCAACATACTGAAATTATATTAAATCATCTATTAAAAGTAAAACAACTTTCCAAAACTTAAAATTTTTTCAGACCTGTGTTTTTAGCGTTTGCTTTTGTATTTTACTTTGAATCTAAAATATCAGCCTAAATCCCATCATCCCAAACAATTCTCCGAACAATCACAAATATATGTACCAACAGGAACGTTCACTTATACATTTGTAAATAGATGTTACACTGTAGCCACTGATAATGGTATAACTAATAGAACGCGTCTGGATTAATAAAATTTTTGTTGCAGCTGAAACCTTGACGTAAGTTTATTGTACTGTGTGTGCAATATGGAATCATTTAACTTCGACTACATGAATCATCTGTTTAATTAACATTTTGTATGCATTACAAACACTTATTATTATAGCTTATTATTTATTATAGTGAAACTATAGCGTTGCTAGATAGTGTGTCTCTTGCACAAATATTATTTGTAGTAGTATTACCGGTAGTCATTATATGTCTGTATGTTGGCTATTAAGTAATAATGATATAAAATGCCATAAAGATCTCAGCGGAGGAACAAAACCAAACAAAATGTTGCAAAGAGGCAATATATGCAGTAAAGGCAACAAAATGAAGAAGAAGACTAAAGGTGTCTACGTTAAAGATTGAAATAGCATTGCTGAAAGAAATAAGAGTTTTAAGAAAAAAAAGGAAGTTCAATGCCTTAGTAATGAGATTTAAAAGACAAAAGTAGAGTCCTGAAAGAGCTTATATTATTGATAAATGATTAATCGCAAATTTTTATTTTCCCGTTTATAAAATAAAACTTATATAATACTGCGACTATCAAATCAGTGGTGCCTCCTTGGATACTTAAAATAGTTTGTAATAAAGTATGGTTATAATTTTTGTCCCTTCATGTCACTCTTTCATAATTGATTCCAGGGATCACGAACTTGGGATAATGCAGAATAAATTTAGTAGAAACTAATAAGGGGTTTTCAGGGATGGAATAAAAAAAAATATTAGCGACCTCTCGGTAATGACGATTCGCGCCTGAATTCCGTTGAAGTAATAGGCCCTAAGCATGTAGTAGACCACACAGAATCGAATAAATGCTCTCATCCCATTTTCTAGTATTAAAGTCAGTAAACGACTCGTCCCATTTCATTTTTAAAGGACTAAAAACGCCGTATTAACGACATTTTGATGAGAGTGTGGTTGCAAACTCTTTATCTCTTTTTAATGTCCACTTTTGGTTGGATATTTCGTTCTGAACGAGATGGATTCCGGTGCCTTCCAGAAAACGCGTTATCATTTTCACATTATGGTTTAATTTCTTTTCATCTTTTCTCCTCCTTGCTCTCTTGTCTAAAGTTTACTTTATTTTCCCCCCTCCGTAACTTAATCGCCGTACTCATTACCTCTCCTATGGAGGACTCCATCCATCATGTGTTGCGGAGAAGTAACTTTTAAAGGACTTATCTTCTGGTTATTAATAGGCACAATTGAATTCCACGTTTCGGTTATCAAAGAAAACTTCGAACTTCACGTCTTGCTATCTGACAGAAAAGTAATTATGTCGGTAATACTTTTTTTTCTACTGGTGAAGTCCTGATTATACTATCATAAAAGCTTTATTAAGTTTCAAATAAGAAATGTACTTCAGATAATTATGTGAACAATTTTATAAACATCACTGAGCTTTTTTTTGAGAACTTAAATGCTAATTATATTATTAAATACACGAATTTGGTAGAATTCCAATTATTCGAAGCAATTCGTGACCGGATAAATTTGCGCGTTACGCACGGTGGCTATTTTGTACATTGCATTGAATACTGAATATAAAAAATTAGATATTTTCAGTTCTACCATTGGTGTTTTTTATTTTATTTTATTTAAGATGCTTTTATTTGGTGTTTTCATTTCAGTATATCATTAAAGTGCTTTATCTCGCACATTTTTACGTAAGCTACGTTTTAAGTTATGTTGGCCAGCATACTCGTAATTATATTGTAGAAAAGAGGAAGGAAAAATTCCGCGATGTGGACTCAAACCAGGAACCACGATTATCGCTGTCGCTGTTCTAATCATTTGAGCTATCAATTTGTTCGTATAGGTTTCCATGAAGTACCACCTATCAGTTGAAATGGCAGAGTGTGACCTTCTCTGACATGTGATTTCATGGAATGATAGAACAGCGACAGCGAAAATCGTGCTCCCTGGTTCGAGTCCAGGTCGCAAAATCCCCCCTCTTTTTTTTTTACTGTAATTATGAAACATACCCATGTCAACAAATTCACATGCAGTATACAAAGTTGTTGTGTGGAAAATGTCTCCTTTGAAGGTTAGCGATCTAATGCTTGACTTGGGTTTTAAATTCTTCTACTGTAATCTGATTTCTATCATCCTTTAAAAAAAAATTACAAAAAACTAATTTTTGTGGGTTAATTACTTATTTTTGAATTGTATAAAAAGTGCAATTGTCTAAATCACGTGATATAATAATAATTTTTCGTACTGGGTCTTTTTAAAACTGCCTCCTTATAGTGCACAAAAACAACAATGCTAAGCATGATGAGTGGAATGATTATGTAGGCAGGATCGATCGGGCTTCTTAGAAACAGCCTAAATATACGTAAAATATATTGACAATATAATACAGATAATCCCAGTTCATTCGTAAGCCTATTTGACACAAGTCCTATACATGCGATTTTTATGTCACAAATGTACAGAGTGGGTATATTTTATTGGTACCATAAGAAACGTTCATAACGTTATAACTAGAAAAGCTATCTCTATGCGGTTTGCAACAAATGATAACATTAAAGTAAGACAATCATATTAACCACGAATATTTAACAAAGTTATCAAATACGTAAATGCTGAAAAAAGGCCAAATACGGTTCATGCCTATTTGTAATCGAGAGGCTCACAAATAGGCACATGTGGAAAGGGGCACATGCTACATCTTAATGAATATTGAGTATTTTTGTTATAGAAAGACAGCTCCAACCATGTAGGGTCTTTTTAATGAACTTTTAGCACAGTGACATGTCTATTTCCCAATATAAGCATTCTGAATATCTATCATATTCTTCTTCATGTTAGTAAGTTTTGAAATGTGTTCAAATATGTTTCAATTTCATATATTCTCTGCCAATATTTGATAGTTTAATCATCATATTATTTATTTTTATTATCAGTTCACACAGTAAAGACGAGTGGTAAGATTGTTGAGAAAACATGCTTTTTGTTTAAAACCACTTTCCTTTAAAAACATCAGCCTCGGTGGCTCAGTGGTTGCGTGATTTTTTCAGGGAGAAAATCCTGAGAGATCACGCACTTTCTTCGGAAGGGAAGTAAAGCCCTTGGTCCCATGTAGTCGTTTGTCGGCTGCACGTTAAAGAACCCTTGCCAGGCAAAATTTGCGGCCCCTATAATGCCGTTCTGAAATGGCCATAGCAGTTGAAAAGGACGTTAATATCAAATAAACCAAACCAACCAATCTTTTAAAAACATGGTTTTGTGGCATTTGCCCTTTTTCCATTAGCTCCTCTATTATAACTTTAAGATATTTGCAATTGAAAAATATTTTTAAAAGAGAAAAAAATGCACATTATAAGCAGTCATATTTAGCCAACTTATCAAATGTAAAAATGCTTTATTAAAAAAGATTATTTCTTTTTCAAGAAAAATCTTAGAAAAAAGTTTCCTCAATTAAAAAATTTTATATTATTTATTTATTTATTTATAGTTTCAATGACCACGTTCCAAAACTCAAATATTGTCATTGTTTATGATATAAATGACTTATATTTTTTGCACATATAATCACTTGTGAACAGGGACATGAAGAAAATTACACAGGATGAATATTGCACTTGAATGTTTTTATTTTCTCCACATCTCTTACCTTTTAACGCACAGAACACAACTCAACAATGCTAAAAGCGAATGCATGCGCACTCGCGCGCGTATTGCACAAGGAATTGCTCCTAACAATGACAATTGCTCGGAAAGAAAAACAAAATAAAAATTGAAATAAAATTACTGTCTCTTTCGATAAAAATAAAATTTAACATTTTTAAATTATATAATAAACTTATGCATAACCAGTCATATTATTTTTTATTTTTAATTATATAATGAAAACATTAGCGTTCATGTATATTATTTGAATTATGAACGGGGCCCATGCGCAATTTGCGCGGTAATTATTTTTATCATTTTCAATTCATTCAAATTGTTTCGTTTGATGAACTCACATTTTCTCCTTTATTTATAGTTTTGTGATTGATTGATGATAAAAATTGTTGCTCAGACAACAATGGTCAGGTGACTTTTCAGTTCCGGCGTGCGCTTTAAGTGAGCGCCAACAATGCTTAAACGTGCAAAAACAATGCAAAACCGTTTCCGTGACGAACTCACATGTTCTCCTTTATTTATAGTTGGATAGAGATTTAATTGGAGAAATTTTGAATTTGAAAAAGTTTTAAATGCAAAGCTGCAAAAGAAAAATGCATTTTAGGACTTGACTAGGGATGCTAATGCAAGTGGCATCTACCACTGCGCCATTTTCTGTAGGTCCTCCACCTCATTCATGTCTACAGTTTTTATTTTCCGGAAAAAACTTCGTTATATGGAGTTGCCATTATAAAGTTGGCGTTATGTAGAGTGCCGTTATGCAGAGGGAGTACTGTATTCAGTTTGGTTTCGATTGGTCTACTGGAGTGAGAGTTAGAGGGTCCCTCTGGTCTATGCAAATTCGCCTAGGCAAGATTACTATGAAGTTTGAGCCAAAATGTTCCAGGGGCGTCGGTTGTGATGGTAGTGGTCACATGCTCTTTAGGTTAGGTTAGATTAAGTTAACTATTAACGTTTCTCAAATGGCAACATATGGCATGTGATATATGACTGGATCGGAATTGATAGTTTTCTAGTTTCTAAATACTACGTTGAGCAAATTAGTTTTTGATAAGATAAAATAAAATAAAGGATAAAACGTAGGGAGATATTATCCCAATTTTTTTCCCTTCCTTCATTTCTCACTTTTAATCCCCATTTAACTTTTACATATTAAACCTATCTTTTAATTCACACTTCTAAAGCCCTTTTTTAAGGTGCCCATTTTCCATGAGTCAGGCTTCCGCTACTTTCCTATACCCTCGGGAAGAAATTTATCCTCGATAGATCATACGTAGAGGCCTTATTATATATACACACACACCTCATATTTTCTAATGTAGATATTTTAAAATAAGCAGATTAAAAATCTAACAAAAACGTTTAAGACTTTTGGGGGCATCGTCATGAGTTTGAATGATCGGATGTCGAATTGTCGAAACTTGAAGGATGTCTGTACTTAAGTTGTTTTTATAATTTCAGTATAGTATTTGTAGATTGATTGTTTGTTTATTTTTTTAATTATGTATTACAATATTAAATAGATATGAAGCTATTTGTTAGGTTAAAAGAAGATAAGATTTTTTTCAAGTATTTTGATTCATTCATTACTGATGCTTAATTGAAGAAGAACGTATTCAGCGTTCTTTTATCTTTAAAATAATTTCGGAAATTCCATTACTTATTAAAGAATTAGAGCAAAGCCGAGGACTAAAGAATTTCTTTTTGGAATGGATACAAGAAAGGAAATTCTTCCTTTTCCCTGTTCTCCGTTTAGAAAATTGGGAATTACGAATGAAGAATTGCGGATCCTGGTCGTCCTCTCTTTTTTTCTAATTCATGAGTCTGAAAAATCTAAATAGAAAGTTTCATGACATGATTTCTGAGAAAAAAATTAAAATTTATTTTAAACGCTATCGACTCACTTTGCATTCATTCTCCTCATATGAATGAACCCACTCGCCGAATGTAGGTCTTGATCTAGTAAAATCGAAATTAAATGATAACATAAAAAGCAACTTTATTTCCAGTGATTGTATAGAATTAGTGTTTTGAGTTAGTATTAAACGCAGTTTTTAAAAAAAAACGAATATAACGACACTTTGGTCTTCTGATCGCTTGTCTAGATTTCATTTCTATCTTTCTAGCCTATTTAAGATACATGTTCGTTCAATTATTTGCTATTTATTAGGGTGTTGTCTTAATTGCATCCGGAGTGATCTCATGATCCTAAGATGTGATATTGAATTGAGTGATGGCTTCTGGTCAAAACTGATTTTTCCTCCCGGAGAATATTACTTTAAAAGGTTTCACCCACTATAGTAGGATGGCTTGACTCGAGGCTAAAGAATCAGAGGTCGAAAACCCGATGAACGAAGGAAAAAAAATTGTTGTATATTTTAAAAGTTTTGTATACATGCATGTCAATCTCTTTTGGCATATTTTGGCAAAAAATTTCATTCAACCGAAACAGTCTTAAAGAGGATACATTCGAGATTTAAAACTGATTCCATGATATAATCAATCTGTCTGAGTGTTTTTACTTCGTTCTAAATAATAATATTAATGGCCTTCTATTTGTCAATTTGCAAAACCTCAAATGTTCTATTTAAAAAAACATGCAAGGCAATGGTGTCGAAACTTGAGTTTGGAGTTTTCTGATCATTAATTTTATATTTGACGGGAGGAAAACTCATTCTTCGGATTTTAATAAGAGCGGTGCAAAACATTTCATTATCATTTTTAATGGCTGTTTAAAATAATTTATTAGAAGTTAGAGGGCATACATGCCGTGACAGTCTTGCAAGATTCCATTAACTGATATTAAAAAAAAACCCAATAATATTACTAATATAATAGGCATCTAACCTTTCATCTCTGCAATAAAAGAATCAGAGTGGAAGTCGGCTGTCTTTATGTTAATTTTTTTGTCTCTTTTGCGTGTTACTTAATGGCAACGTCATGTTGGAAAGCGATGTCCTTATTGTTATTAGAAGTTCCTTTATATTAATTTTGCCTCACGACCTTTTTAAAGTAACAGGTAACTGTTTAAGGGATTTCAGTGGACTTCACAAAAACTGTACATGAATTTTGATTGTAATAGAGTTTGACCTGATCTTTAAACGATTGTTTTCGACTTGTTTCGTTTCTGTACTAGTAGTTTGAGTAAAGTGATAAGAAATCGAATTTGCGACTACAGTGGTATCAATTATTTTTCTTTATAATTTTCTATTTGTACGTTATAGGCAATTTGATCAACATGTCTTTTTATCATTATGTATTAATTGATATGTAGTTGCATTAATATTAAAACATACTCTATAATTAATAAAATACCCAGTACTTGCAAAAGGGTCATAGAAACTGCTGTAAAAACGTATATTGGACATGGAAAGATGCGGAATTAACACGCATTCAGCGTAGAGTGGTATTAAGATATAAGGAGGCAGTCAAATGAAAACGGGTCACTCGGTAATGTGTCATTTAGAATTGATTATCTCCTAAGTATTCCTCCAAAACTGTTGATACCTTTATACCACTGGGAGACAAGACTGCCAATCCTATCCTTGCGGACTACCGATGGAACTATACAGGGTGTTTCTAAATGGAAGGACAATAAATACCTAGCGTCATTCTGTCCTTGATGACAAACTTAAATATTTCTTATACAAAATGCTCAAAACTCAAATTTTAAAGGTCTAAATGAAGTTTGCTAAAAAGCTGGCAGAAAACATCATTTAATCTCATCAATAGCCCTTTGGAGTTAATGAATGAAATTTAATAAATGATGTAACTACGCGATTTTTTATGCCCTAAATTTTGAGATTTAGACATGTTCGATAAGGAACTTTTTGCTTAGATTGATTGCCTTCCATTTAGAACCAGCCTGTATCCTTACCAAGTCATACACGTTTCTCTTCAGTTGACCAAAAATATGGAAATATCATGGGCTGTAGGGAGGAAATTAAGGAATTTTGAATCAAAATTTGAATCTATAAAAATTTTAAAACATATAATAATAAAAAGAATAAACACAAAAATATTAAACAATAAAAGAAGTAAAAGAATCATAGGATAAGTGTAATATTTTTAGTAATAGTTTGTTTATAATGATTATCTCTCATAAAATTTAAAGCTGTCAGTAGGCGGGCATTTGCACAGTGCTGTTCGTTTTGACTTTGTGGCGCGCAGCCGTTTCTGAAACGTTTGTTCAGAGAAATCAAAAAGCAAATTACAACTTCTCTGTTTTTCTTTCTCGCTTTCACTTCTGATGTCGAACGAACATGCGATACGCTAAGCTTACTTCGGCAGAAAAACAAACTACTAGTGCGTAAGTGCAAGTTGTCAATGTCCTTTTCGGGGCTGAATAAATATCAGACTGGTTAAGTATCATCATCAAACCCAAGTGTACCAGATTGCGCGTCAGACTGACATATTCTCGTATATTTACTTCTGCAAGCTTTATGCATAAAACATCGCAATTAGTCTGGAGACTCCTAGTGCAATAATTAAGGCGTCATATCAAAAACAAGAGCAAAAGCGGCATAATCTCTTAAAAATGGCCTGCGATAAACCGTATAAACTGATAAATGGGTTAAAGGAAGTCTATGAAGAACTGTGTACTTAGTGTCAAGTATTAAAATAACATCGGCACTAACATATAGTACCTTTATATGACATACCTCAGGCCATAGTTTACCCTGATACGTCGACAAATGGACATAGACTGTATATGGAAAAGTACTTCGATAAATAAGGTAAGATTCGCATTTTATCATTACAACAATGAATGACTGGCCACTTTATTAGGAGCTTTAGCAAAAAAGCTACTTATAAGAATGCGCGCTTGATGTGTACGTTTATCCGGCCGTCTGCCGTTTGCACGATCACTTGAAAACGAATGAACTTCTTCAAATTCTGTTTTCAGAAATATGACCATCAAGGTCTTAGCTTGCCTGTATCAACTTTTCAAGATTTTTCGTGGACCCTTTCTGTTTATCTTTTAAGCATTGTTGATATGGGCACGCGCACGCGAAGATCGTTTTGTTTCAGCTTAAGCTCCTTCTTGGAATGTTGCAAGATTTTATTAGATACAATATTTCCAGGAAAGTGAACAACATGGTCGCCAGTACAATAATATTTAGTCAGACATCTTCTAGCATTTAGGATGCATTAGCCGAGCAAAATGAGCAAACACAAAAATTTGAGCGATTTCAAATGCGGCATGGAGCAATTCGTGAAATAACCGTTCAGTAAAGCAGCTTAACTGCTGGAACGCACTATAACAACGATGACCAGGACGCGTACCAGGCCTCTCAGCTTCAAATAAATCTGGTATATATGTTGAGACTAAAGGTGGTTTTGTCGTGATCTAGGGAATGTTTTCATGGGAATGGTAAAATCGCATTGGAATGCTGTGGGATAAAATTGATCGGGCTATTAGGTTGCGACAAAATCAATTTTGAGTATTCTTTAGACATGAGATGTTCCTTACACACGTAGAGTCCAAGTTTAATTGTAAAAGCGGATACGCGAAGCCAATGCCGATAGTATAATCTTTCGATTTTAAAACACTATGCACTGGACTCATGCTGCAAACTTGATGAGTTCATGGTTCTTTTCATTTATGTTCTTTTAAATGTCTTAATTGCCACTATTAAAATACAGAGAGGAAGCATTGATATTTATTTAAAATGTTCATATAGAGATTATAGGCCTCTTTGGTAACTTTATATAATATTAAACTTATTATTAATTTATGAGTGGTGTTTTATTTCTATTCTGCCGTGCCGGGAAGCAAGCCCCAACCTAATTTTTACTCGAAAGAATGGCCACGCTGACAGCTCACCTTTTGCATTCAATCTGTTTTCGCGCCGAACTTGTAATTATCCTTAATTTTTCATTGGAAATTCACCGACACACGATAGTTGGAACGTGAAAGAGATTAAAAAAAAAAAGAAGACAGCAACCACAACTTACACGACTTCTTCCCTCCCCGTTTTTCTTTAAGACACCTTTCGAAGACCCATTTGAGAGAAAGAAGAGAGGCTGGTGCCCAGTTATAGAGGAGAGCGTGAGGGGTGTGGAGGATCAGGTAAAAAGGTTGTAGCCCTTCCCCTTTGCCTTTGATCTGTCCCTTAGATGGGAATCTGGATGGATGTTGTCAGCCTCTCCGTCGTCTCTCTCAGTGCTGACAATCTCTTGATAAAAAAAAATAAAAAAATAATAAAGAGAGAGAGAAAGCGAGAGAGGGAGGCCGCTACAATTGGTTGGCGTGCTGCTAGGAAAGCAACATTAACAGAGCACCGCTAATCTGGCCCTGTTAATCAGATGACGGCATCAGATATATCTCTGCACACTGAACCGATTGCCGGCGACGATAAGAAACATGAGCGAGCAAAGAGTGAGCGACGTTGGAAACTTGTTCGCATTGTTCGAGAATGGAAAGAGATTAAGTGTATCATAAAAGTTTCCTATAAAGACGTCCCTAATAAATTCTGAATGTTTAAGAGCCATAAAGATTAAGGGAACCATTTTCGGTAAGCATTATAATTACAGGAGGCCTTTTTTTTTTTTGCATTGCATGAAAGGAAGTATGTGTGATCTTGGCAGTTGGAAACACAACTTGCATTCGAGTTCAGAAGGCGTAGTGTCGAGATATTGATTATTTTTATCGCTTTCTAATGATAATAATAATTCATTTAAATTCAATTTTATTTATTTGAAGTGTGAAAGGGTTGTGCTTTCTTAATTTGTTTCACTTTTCAGTCCGGTGTGACTGATTTGCAACTCAATTAAAGATATCGACAACCATGATAGAAACATCTGCTTTACTTAACATTATTTTTGCAATTAATAGCTCATAGAAGAACTGATCCATTAATTTATAAGAATTAAAGTTTGTCGAATTTCTTATATAGAGGGTAATCCAAAATAACAAAATATGAAAATGTAATAATTCGCAAAGTATAATCCAACGGACAAGTCTGCGAAAGATCATGTGGTCATGACGGCTAACGCAGCCTCGTTGCACAGGTCTTATATTTATAGTTCATATTTCCAGTTAAAATGCGTTTTATGATGACTTACTTAAGCAACATATCAAAAAAACAAACAAAAAAGAATACGATTCTTCTGAGAAAAATTAATTTCGCATTAATTGCAAAAAAAGGCCTTTTCAAGAGCCATCAATTTAACAGTAACTTATTTAACAGCGGCCTCAGTGCGAGGCTAAATTTTATCCCAGCTGGTTTCCATGGTAACTTAGTGATTAACAGTTCTCACGATTTGCTGGTTGGAATATACTGTATGTACATCACTACAGAAATTGGATGCTGTTGGCACAAAAATGCAGAGAAAGAATTTGGATTTTTGGTTCATAATGAAGAAATTTAATACCAGAACAATTACATTTTTAATCACCAGATGACGCCATAAAATCCAACGGAATCTAAACAGATGCTATGACTATCCTCGTCTGACGGCTATAATTTTGAATGATGGACAGTGCCATAAAGAAATGAACTATTCACTAGACTCTGAATGTAAAAATTAGTGTTAATCCTGAATCAAAAGAGGGTTTACTATTCGATCTCCTATAGCGTCGTCTGGTAGCCAGAAATGCACTAATCTGGTATTATATTTCTTCATTTTGAACCAAAAGTCCCACTTCTTTCTCTGCAAACTTTGCGATTTGTAATAGCAAATTTAACACAAATTCAGTCACAATAATACAAATTACATTATAAGAGGATTCTGTACATAGTGGTTTATTCAGAAGTAAAGTTGATTTATTTTTTATTGAACCGACATACAAAAGCCATATTCATATGAACTGATAGAAGGGGTTAATCTTCACTATCCGCACATTCGCAAAACGGAACTTCAGAAACCGCACAATCCGAAAGCGAAACTTCACTGACCACACAATCTAATTAATTTAAATAACGAAAAACTTACTTCTAACAAATGAATAAACCAAGCAAGACATAAAGAAACAATAAAAACAAAAACAAACTAACCTGAAGGACACAAACGAAATTTGAAACATCCTGAAATTTGACATCTTATAAAACTGTTTAAAAACGCTCCATAAATAGACTCGGCTAATTTTCAGTGTCCTCACAATCGCGCTAAAACTGTACGCGAATAAGGTAAGTGAATTCATTATTTATTATTTACCGGAGTGTGAGGCTATATCCCCCCCCCCCCTAACGAACAGACATAAACTCCCTCTCCCACTGTACGAACAGTAAAAACTGGCCGACAAGAATAACAAAAAAAAACATCCATCCGAAGCTCCACAAAAAAAACCAAAAAAAAACCCACAAAACTTCAAAACTTCGTACATCACACAAATGCCGAGACCGGAATTTGCAACAGCAGCTCCGCACACCAAACATGAAAAGCGAAAAAAACAGACACAATAAACGCTAAAAAACAAATACCACAATCAAAAAACTACAAAAAAAATTAATACATTCACAACACAAGCAAAACAACGCAGCAACAATTGCCACTAAAAAAACAAAAAACTCAAAACAAAAAAATTAATAGAAAAAAACAACAACAAAAAACAAAACAAAAACCAAAACGAAATTCAAAAATCATCATAGAAAAACTATTAACCACCAGAGGGAACTACAGCAACTTTCGCAAAACTCACAAAAACGCAAGAGCGAAACGCCCGGCAGGTTGCTTTCACGCGCGGCAAAACATCAGCTTTGCGAATGTGCGGATAATGAAGATTAACCGAAGAAGGTTTCATGTGAGTATGTGTTTCGCGACCATCTGAATGCCACCCTACTAGGACGCTGGATAGACCATGCGGGAATCATGGTTTGCAGATTCTGCTCTGGACTCCCCGCGACCCTTGATTTAATGCCATACGATTTCTTTTTGCGTGAATACTCCAACAGAGGCGTAGCAATTTTGCTGTGAGGCATGGTTCGAACCTTGACAGTTTCGGGCACTGGTTCGACTGAACCACTTGGAACCATGGTAGCTACGCCTTTGTACTCCAATGATGTTGTATACGTTCTCCTATTACCATAACAACTGGACGATTTGAAGAAAAGCATCTCTGGGGTAGTGGAGCTGATAACCGAGGATATGTTGGAACGTGTCTGGGAAGAAAGCTCTTATCTAACACTTGTAATGTCTTGATGAAGAAGGTTGTAGCCCTCTTAAACAATGCTTAGACTATATGCAAAAAATTTGAATAATTCATGTTATACTATAAGAATTCATTACAGGCTTAGAGCTATAAAAAAGGATTTGCAATGACAAATTTTTTTTTCTAAATTTAGAGGCCCACAAATATTTTTTAATTGTCTATAAAATTCTCTGTATGAAACCCAATGCGAGTTCTCGGTTTCTCTTACGCTTTGAATAATAAAGAAGGTAAAGGAAAGAATTACACGATAACTTATTTTAACGATTTTCACATAGTTTATGTAATGCAATTTATATTCCAATGATGTTCATAACATTGGAACTTTTATTTTGCCATTAAAATGGTTCGTAAATGAAGATGTATAGGCTTTTTTTTTTTTTTTTTTTAACGCCATATTTATTTGTATGTGGTGAAAGTATTAAGAATTGAATCTTTTTTAAAAAAATGAAGCTGAAACAATTTTTTTTTTATATTTTCTAAGAAAAAATCAATTATAAGCTAGACGGCAGTATCCTAACCAAACGAGAATCGAAACCAAATCTAAAGATATCATAAATGATGTAATAACACTGAAAGTTTCTTTTAAATAATAAAAAAGGGACATTTGTTATTTATAGCTTTCATAAAATAAATTAATTTTAATTGTTTACGGATGAACTCTCCACAAGTCACTTTTACATCGAAATTGGTACCCCCGAAAGAATAAAAATTTCTTTCAAAACCGTGACGCCGCATTAGCCAAATTGGTCCTTAAATATCTAATTTGGAAAAATGAAAAAAAAAAATTAAAATAAAATAATTTGCTTTCTTATTGGAATGTTGTTCGCGTAAATGGAATGTTGGCGAGATGGTCTCACTTTCCCGTCGCTGTCGGCGGCACTCGAGAGCAATTTTATCCAGAAAAAAAATTTTTTGTTCTACTGAAATTGTTGTTCAGAACTCGAGTGGGATTCTTCGCATTCGTTGGCGAGGAAGCGAAAGAAAAAAAAGGAAGAAATGAAGAGAATGAATTCTCTTTTTATAGAAATAAAAAGAAACTGAAAAAAAGGAAATAAAACAAAGAGTGATCCATTTGGGTTGGGTCACGCTCTCCCGGCCTGAATATCAAATGGAATTCGTGATTGGCTTCGTCCGCTGAATCGTTTTGCGAATTCGTGTTTTTGATGAATGGACGGTTTTTCTTCTTGTAACGTTTGCTAATTTTCTTTTAACTTTTCTCTCCCTCTACTTCCTAGAATTTTCCATTCCCTTCTCGTTGAGTATTGCACAAATGCCGAAGAGAATTTAATCCAATAGGCTTTTGAAATAGATTTAAGCGTAATAAGGTAGGCGCATTTTGCCTCTGGCAAATATGAAGAGGCTATTCTTGATAGACAGATTATTAATTCTTGTAATTATAGCTTACACAGTTCCAGAGGCTACAAATAAGTTTTAAAAAATGAAAAGAAACATTTTGCTCAATTTTCTTATAGGACTATGTAAGTATAGTCAATGGCGAGTTCTTTTAACTTCTGCGTCTTCAACGTAGTTATTTCAAAATTGCATTTTAAATAAATAATATTCGCCTGCCTTCGTTAATCTATAAGTCAAAAACCATATCATTATGTGCACCAAAAATGTGAAATGCCTGTTAAAAGGCACTTCATTTCCGCATAGAATCCTTGCTGTTTGTATAGCCATCTATCATATTGAAAGCAATAGATCTTCATTTGCCGATCTTCTGGAGAATTCATCTTGTCTGTTCCTCAAAGTAACACTCAATAAGGCCATTCGCCTAGTATAATATCCTACTGATAAAAACAAACAAACGAAAGAAGGTCTTTTAGGATTTAAATACTATGATGAACTACTGAATAACATTGTAACAGTTCAATGGATTACGACTGAAATTGCTTATCGAAAGATTGAGGACAGTTATCTTATGCTATCATATTCTGTTCTATTGATCATTCTATATTGCATTTTTCGGAATTCCTAATCTGTCTAAATTATTGTTCACTCATTAATAATTGTTTTTGATTTTACAATAAATTGTAGAGAAAATTCACTATGATGAAATCATGTCCAGAAAAAGCGACAATGATTCGTTTTAACTTCATTTTATTTAGGAACTTTTATTCGTAATCGACAAATTATTCAGATATTCCTGAAGAAAGAGTAAAAAATTAATTTTAAATTTAATGCTTTGCATTGCTCAAAATATAACGCAAATGCACCAAACTTGGTTACGTGGATGAGAAGCGCATCCATCGTTGTGTGGCGTGTTCTACAGGGTTCAACATAAGTTCCCTGTGGAAACAACAAGAAAATCCTACGTTCTAGACAAGAAAAATTAACAGTGGTCAATTCTAAAGGAATAATCAATATTTATTTTAAACAAATAATGAGATTCTATGAATCCAGTGCAATTCTTGGTTAAAGAAAACCCTTTAGCTGAAAAACCTTCCTGGAATAACTATTCCTTACAATAATGCTATAATTACACTTCTTATTATGTTACCCACACTTAAGTTTGGATTTTCTTTACTATTTTTTGATTTTTGCTTAAATTGCCCCAATAAAAATTGTCTTTTTCTTTGAGATTTAACGCTAGCATGCTATAACAGTTGAGTCCTTGATACACATCCACTTTGGTGTGCCTTCCTTCACTCAATAATATGCTAATGTCTTATGCCGTTTCAGTTCACTTCATTTCCGCATAGTCTCCCAGACGCGAATTCATGTCTCAATAGGACAGAAAAGTTCTATGTCCTTCCCCGGATTAAAGAATTTCTCTTGATCTTTTCTCCTCGAACAAATATGCCAATACACAATCTACCTGTTATATTAGTGAAATCCCTATTCCGGTTTCTTTTTTAACAATACGCAATTCAGAGTAATCATTTCAGGCATCTAATCACTTAGCTGATGAAGAAGTCCGCTCTATTTCTACAGTTGGAGAAAACAAACGTATCCTATCTCCCAAAACAAATCCTTCTCTTTTTCTCAGACTCTACCTCTATCTCCCATTTTTCATTGCTCTTTTCTTCTAAAAATACAAAATCCTTATTAGGTTTTCTCATTGTTTTCAACAATTTGTTCCACCAAAAAATCTGTTTTATACAACCACATTGTTATTAGTAAAAACACATGTATTGTTGAGGTCAAACACGCAAAAACAGATTCAATGTACATTATATCGCACTAACACCTTTAATCTAGATCGACACTTGAACTAGATTCGAATTTTGAAGTGCGAACGCTAGCTCTCTGGAGTCGAACTAAATCGATGGTCTCGAAACTCGATTCATTGAATCCAATCGATGCTGCCAATCTAGATTCGTTCCTTCCCACAATCCCTTGCACCAACTTTAACTTCGGTGGTTTTCATAAAATGGCGTCCAAGAAATCGATCGACTCGTGGTCCGAAGAAGAAACCAAACTTTTATCCTGTGGCCTGAAAACTTGGATGGATTGAGACGACAAAAAAAAATTCGTCTATATACAGTCCCTTGCACCTGTTGACTACAATGAACAATTGGAGTTATAAAATTGGGTCGAGAATTAAAGTATGAGTTCGCCAACTGGATTAGTAACGCCGAAGTGGATCCGAAAAGAATCCAGTTTCTTAATGAATCCAGTTTGTGTCTGGATTGACTCGATCTAGTCCTGTAATGGCACAATAGCGACAAGTCTATTGAAAATGCAGGTTTAAGCGATTTTGAACCTGTCAAATGACAATTTTTTTTCTATTAACAAATGAATTTCTTAGAATATCAATAATGCGTGACAACCTACGCTATTGGCACTGATTTTTCGTTGAAGAGAAATATATTCGTTTCGTTAATAATGTCAAGCTGTCCTCCATAGATGACAATGCTGTTAAGCTAAATTTGCACGAAAATATTCAAACACCACGTAGGAATCGTAGAGGCATGTTATTCTTTGGTAGGGGTATGCAAGTTGGAAACAGGTACGTTTTCATTCATTTTCAGATATCTATCAAAATACGCGCGCGAAAACGTTTTTTTTTTTAAAGAAGTTGAGAGACACTTCCCAAATTTTGCTTATGTATGTATATAAACATCTATCCATTAGATCATTGAAATTTCTTACTTAGAGATAAAACTAGATTTTTCCTGAAGTAAATAGTCTCCCTCTTCTTGGCTAAATTTTAACTTACTATTGAAAAAAAAAGTACACTTCAAACCTGAAAATTTGTCATCATATAGGGTGTTTCTAGACGATTGCAGCAGTTTCTTGAATTTCTCGCAGCCGATCTACAGTATTAGCAGTGTGATGAAGAAGTTTGGTTATGTAAGAGAAGTTTTTCTTTAAGTTTTGCTTGAATTTGCATAAGAATTCGTATTGGGGTATACCTATCTGAACATATTTAAAAATTGGCTCATATTGTAGCTGCAAACCAACAGTACGGACTTTATTTTACAACATGATACACTCCGCCACATTTACATAGTCAACTCCCCGACTCCTCCACTTTGATCATTTGTAAGTAAAGATGAATTCAGTAACTTTTGTATCCAATTATCTTACATAATTTTCTGTTTCATTTCTAGGAGATTTCAGTTCGTGTTCATTGGATTAGTGAAAAATTCTCTGATCAAATAAACTTATGCGAGCCATTCATTGAGCATTTGCTTATGTTTTCTTTTTCTAGCCATAAAAAGGGGAAGAAGCAAAACTCGCAAATTAGCATGCGACAGCATGAAGCATTTGATAAATTTTATTGTTTTAAATGACCGTATTAAAATGGTAGTGTTATTAGGAATGGGTCGTTAGAAATGGAAATAAAATCGTAATTTCGGAGAGTAATAATTGCTAAATAATTAATCGTAAATTATTCTGTAAATGATTTTTCGTAATTATGGCGCGACTGTCCGGCGACACCTATGACTTTGGGGTCGTTCAACCAAAACAAGCGCAACACCGCCAATTATTGCGCTTATTATTTGTGTGGGCTAATAAATTTATTTTTACAACTTGTACCTGTTAAAATACTTGAATGTTTTCTCTTTTTTTTCTTTTTTTAGATGTCACAACTCAATTTTCCTCAGTATTATCCGCATCCACCTCCTCGCTAAGCTCTCTCTCTCTATCTAATTAATGGTAACTAAGTAATAATGAAAGCTTCTTTAACAGAATTATTCCGACATAATCCAACAGAAGAACAAGTCATATGTCCATATTTTGTTGGGTTACAATCGTAATTTATTGATAATTTTATAAGCGACAATACGTAATCAAAGGTAACATGTTGTGCCAATTTTCGCACGTTCAGTGGATTTGGTTATGGTTCTCATTATGTCGCAATTTAATTCTTTCTGAATAATTTAAAATGTAATATAGAATTTAAAAATTTTATATTGAATATTTAATATAATATTGATGGCATTACAATAAATGTATCACTGGGAGTGCACTAATTGGACTTCAGAGAACTTTTTTCCTAAATCCTCTTCCCTGTCGTGTAATTAAATTGCCATTCAGGTTACATATAAATAAAAAAAAAAGTCTAAAATAGCATAACGTGGATTTTAAATTGGAAAAACGAGGAAACGTAATATGTTTGACATCAATCATTTTCACGGGGAAATGTAAAAAACTGCCAAACTTTTTTTATGCTGTTTAATGGAAACTCAAGGGGAGAACCAGCACGGCGCCATCTTTTAAAGACTCGGTGTTTGCGCCTTGGCTTTGACCGAATGAGATTTTGAAAGTGGTGGGGAGTTGAGATTTTTTTTTGGGGGGGGGGTGATGATGGAGAAGGTGGGGGTGATAAGCTTCCCATCAAAGGAAGTCACGCGCCTGTCAAAGTGATCGCGCGCAACAGGTAAGATGACGGAAGACTCGGGCGATGGGTCGGCGGCAATTGTGCCGCGTCAGTACGAAAATGTAAAGAAACAAACGAAGCAACATTAAAGTCTTTAATAAATGATAATAATGATAATCATAATAAAAATTCCTTCTGCTTCGTTTTTTTTTTCTATTCTGTCTGTGTGCTCCTTTCGTGTCCAGGTGTTGGAAAACACAAGAAAATAATTGAAGGGGATTGTTAGGGGTCCCTTCGGTGGCGCTTTCTAACGTCCGATGATAAGAGATTTCATTTCAATCGCCTTTCAGGTTATTTTTTTTTATGTTGAAGGTTTATTTTTGCTCTATTATTATTTGGCGATTTATAATTTTTTAATTTTTTTTTTCTTTTCTTCTTATATTCTTCTCATCTTGGTTGTTTTTATTGTTCCTAAAGATTTCATGTGGACATTTTGCATGACAGAGCAACTTGTTAATATTTTAATGCCTTAAGAATCTTCTGAAGATTAAAATAAGCAATTTTGCTTAGCTCAATTATTTCTATGCTATTTTGAAATGATATGTAAATCAATATTCAAATGCCCAACATAAGTAAAGAAAATTGCGATTGCTCGACAAGAAAACAAATTTGGAATAGGCACATGAAAATTCATAAAAACATTGCTATTAACTTGTAATTTCTTTATATTGTATACAAAACTTCGTCCTTTTGGAACGCTCAAATGTCATTTCAAAATTAACATAGTTTCAGTAACAATCACTCTAAAGGTTTTGGAAGATTCCATAAGAAGATGCAAACATGAAACTTGAATTTCAGGTAAAAGCTCCTTAAAACAAATTCAAAGAGCAGAAGAATTCATTTCAATCTTTATGTGCATAACTTGGAAACGTGACGTGATAGAAAAAAATCTAAAAGCAGATTCGGATTCAGCACACTAAAAACCACAAGAATAAGGCAAATTCATTCAAAATGTTTTTTTTCATCGTTGGTCTATGTTATCAATCGCATTCAGCATTAACGAAACTATAAATGTTTGTTTAATAAGTCAACATTAATAATAGTGCATTGCATCTTATTTGTCGAAATCATGTTTGGTAAAATTGCGCCATATTCACGTACGAAAACGATATTTTCGGTGCACAAAAATCGAAAATACATGTAAAGCTATAAAGTACCGTACTTATTTTAAAATTATCGACTTCAGTTCGCTATGCGAAGGTGTTAAAAAATAAGACTGCAACTAGAATTTTTTTATTATAAAGAGAATTTCGTAGTATGGAATCTTGTTGTAAGGAGTGTCAGGGTTGTCCAACCAAACTTTAAAAATAATTCGTTCTACAGAAATTTCGTTATAAAGAGGTCCGTTATAAAGAGTATTAATCTGAATTATCTTTTTTAAAATTTTGACAGTATTAACACATGCAAACCATTTTTTTTAAACAATCTACTACTTACAATCCTGCGCAAAATAACCAGTACTGAAATGCGCATGTGTCAAATATGTGTGTCATGCGCTGAAACGTACCGAGTGGTGTACCACGTAATCAACAATGGTTTCAACAGGACGGGGCAACCTGTCACACGGCTAGGGAGTCTCTTCGAACGCTGCGCAATCATTTTGGGGATCGCCTTATTTCCCGTGGCACTGATTTCCCATACTCATCGCACTCACCAGACCTAACACCACCTGATGCGTACATATGGGGAATGTTGAAGGAGGCTGTTTTCCGTACCGATCCACCGTCTGACATTCCGGAATTGCGGATTAAAATTCAAGGTTTTTTTCGTGCCATGCAACAACCTGTTTTCACAGACATGTTTGTGAACCTTCGCGAACGCTACGAATACTGCTTGAACTGAACGGAGGGCATCTTGAACATCTATTTCATCGGGAACGTCGTCGTGAATCATATTTGCAACGCTATATAATGTAAAGTAAATACATAAATAATAAATAATACACGTTCCATAATTTCAGTACTGTTTATTTTGCCGCATACTGTACAAACTTTGCCTTGCATTGTTGGTCATGCCATATATATTGTTGATCCGTGCATATTGTTGGTGAGATACTTCCTATTCGTATGCCCTTTCTTCATTTTGAATATCGATTATTATTATTACCTTCCTCTTGGTTTGAAGATCAAGTGTGCAAAATTTCATAAGAAACGAACTCACAAAACTAAAATTTATTAGAGGCTGTCCAAACTAGATAAATTTTTTCATAGTACTCGTAGAATTAAAAAATGAAGCATTGGGGGGAACAGGTCCTTGTTCACCAAAAGTGTTAATAATAATAACTGCCTGGAATTATATTGCAGCTAATCCAAATTGCAAATGTAATTCGTCGAATGATGTTTCTAATTGATACTATCAAAGGCGTTATGTTAAGATTTCTTTGGGTTATGTTTATGGAAGGAATGTGATAAAAGAAAGTCATATGCCATTGGATGATTCTACTGCTGCTTAACTTGCTAATGTATTTCTTTATCTCACTCTAATTAAAGAGTGCCGTAGACCAATTTTTCGACACACTTATATTGAATTGAATACGGCTGGCAATATAATTTGCATAACTATTTAGATGTTCTGTTCAATTTCCATAAAAGAATACAGTCTATAACCACCAGACTTGTAAATTTTTCTTATATTCTTGTTTCTAAAGCCGGGCCATATCTTTGCTTGTCAATAAACTTTTAATGGGACGCGGGTTGTCGACCGTTGATTGTAGGGAGTCGAACAATTACCAATAGAGAAAGCAATCTTTCATTTAGAAGTTGATTACGAATTTTGTGTTTTTCAGGACATTTTTTTCACAAAGAGCGATTTGTTTAAAGGAAAATCTATTTTAAGTTATTCAATATGCATTTTGTATGTTCAATGCTTACGCTTAGTCTTACATATATACACGTTGTTTCACTAATTTCTATTTATTTATTTATTTATTTATTTATTTATTTATTTAGAAAGACAGGCTGTGTCCCCAAACAGGAGCCCAAGAGAGATTCAAATGTTAATAAAACAAATGAAAAACATGAATATCTTACAAATATTAAAAAAAATAATCCATAATAATATTAAATATTTGCTTAGTTGATATATTTATAGTAATTAACCTGGCAAAATTTACTTAAACAGTCTTCGTTTGGATTTCCTATTAGAATTTCAAGTCTACTGTACGAGCTCTTGTTTGATCCCAAACCAGTCGGTATTTTTATGATGGAAGTAAAATTGCTCTTGTAGGCCTAAGAGGCAAATGAAAATTAAGTTATTATTTTTAAAATAAAAAAATATATATATTTCCCGAAATTATTCTTTGAATATACGGTGATCTGTATAAACGTGAAATGCAAGCAAATACGGATAGGTGTTATCGTGATTGGTTCTCCCCTTTCCTTTTTTTTTTTTTTTTCTCCTTTAAATCTCCTCCGGCAAGTGTTTGTGTCATACCTCTGTTTCGTGGACCCAATCTGTTACCCTATTTCGTGGTGAGAAGTCATTTCGCCGTAAACAAAGGGTGGCGAGCGTCTTGATCGGGGGGTCGCCAGGGGTTAATGGCTGAGAACGGCGCCACTGACAGCTCTGCCACTTGGGGGCGGTCACTAGGCGGAGCCATTCGGCCTCTGTCGGTCCACTTCGGCTTCACTTCTCTCTTAATATGTGTGCTGCTAAGTAAAAGGAAGAAGGATAGGAAAAAGAGAGAAGAAGATAGTGTCTTTGCACTAAGTCTTTTACCTGTATGTTTTAAAGATTTGCTCGTGTTCAGTTCCGAGTCCTATTTTGACGTGTTTGTTAAGGTTAACCAGAAGAAATGTATATCAAATTATTTCTTCATTCAGAACCTTTCATTAATAAAAAATATTCGTCAATATTGGATTACTTTATTAACTGTTTTTGGAAAACTAATTTAGTTTTTGAAGAATTTTTGTAATAATTTTTAGATTATTAAATTAGGCTGATTCACTTGACGAGTTTACAGATGATATTCTTTTAATATAGAATTCGTGGCCGTTCTTATTGTAGCTTTCATCATAGAGAGATTAAATCCAAATAATTTGATTTAATAATTCCTTCTCAGAAATTCGTCATAAAAGTCCATGAATAGAAGAAATTTCTGATTCCTTCACCAAATATCCATTCGTTCATTTCAACATGTAGAACAGGAACCAGATAATCAGCTGATTTCGACGTCATCATTAAACGACTCCCTCTCAAAATAACAGTGTCCAATCAGATATCGTTTGATTTACAATGGGTAGAAGAAAAACTAGTTGATGCAACCCATTTGACACGATAATAGTGTTTTCTTAAAAAAAAAAAAAGTAATTTTTGTTTATTTTCGTATTATTGCACGTAATTCTCGAAACTGATTCAATAAAAATTGGTTGATTCGTTGCATCTGCGGTTTTTATCTTTTTTTTTTTTTCTCTTCCCACATCTTTTTTTGTATTTATGCGTGCATTTATATATATAGAGCTAACCTTTATCGCCGAAGCAATTTTTGCGAGTAAATTTTCACGTAATCTTCTTTCTCTGCCATTCGTGGGCATAAAATCCGAAAGAAATGTAGGTTTAGCGGATTTAAATAAACAGGGTTGGATGAGATGAAAAGATGTGCCTTTATGTATGTCTATATGATCTATAATTTTTTTGTGTGTGGGCATTTGATATTTTAAGTGTAAAAGTATTTAAATATTAAATAACCTTAGTAGAATAGAAAAATATTTTAAAAATATTAAATAACCTTATTGAAAATAATTATATAATTATGATCGGTTTTTTTTAACGTTTAAATATTTTTTTTATTTAATATGAATGTAAATGAAATGACCGCCGATCTTTACGCTTGAATGAGTTTGCCGTGATATTTTATGGCTTTGTCGCTATAAAGGATTTTGATTGCTTTTCATGATTTATCTATTTATTTAAATACCCAGATTAGAGATTACGCATTGCCATTGAAGTTGCAATTATAAAAATAAACTCTTTAAGCAAGATTTAAAAAAAATTGTCTATATATACGAAACGATACGCAATTAAAGATTTCAGACAAGAGACTGGATTTGAAATCCTTTCTGGTTTCTTTTTATTGAATATTTTGAAATATTCTTATTGAACTTTTGGTCATTTCAAACATGTTTATGAATGGCTTAAATAGTAACATTCAATATAATTAACGCACAACACTAATTTAGACTCTGCCTTAAAGTTTCGTTATAAGTCAAGGACGCTTTTGAGCTATATAAAATACTAGAAGAGGTACCCGGCATTGCCCGGGATAATTACGCTTGCACAAACTTTTCCTTTCATTGTTGGTCATGAGATATATATTGTTGATCCCTACCTTGTGTTGGTGCATTGCATGTTGATACCATTGTTGATACCTATAGTTGCACAAACTTTGCCTTGCATTGTTGGTCATGAGATATTTCTCATTAATATGCCCTGCTATAACCATGAATATCGATTTTTTATCGATAATTATTATTTTTCCGAAATCTGAGGTAGACAGTGACCTTCCTCATGCTTTGAAGGTCAAGTATGCAAAATTTCATCAAGATCGGAATAAAACTGTAGATTTGTATAAGAAACAAACAAACAAACCCACAAACAAACATCCTTCTTTATATATATATAGAAGAAGATATTGTATTGGATTCTAAATTTTCACATGCATGTGATTTTGCTTAGGTCTTTTAGAGCGGTTTTGTGTTAAGCCAGCAGTCTGTTATAACTCATCCTCAAATAACGATTAACCACTATTATCTAAATTTTAACAAAAAAATTGAATTGTAATTCTTGTAACCCTTAATTTAAATTGATCTTGACTTCATAAATAAATATTCTTCTAATGAGAAGTCTTCTAATGAAAACTGAAAACAACCGTGTATAAACTGATTTAGAAATAAAGGAAAGAAACGTTCATAGTAAGAAAATTTCCTTTCATAACTGTTGAATAAAAGCAATGGTAATTAAATATTTTTAGCAATGTACATTTCCTAGTAATTTCCTAATAGCAATGCTCACTTGTTTTTAATTCCGTATTGGTAATTAAACTTGACTGTACTCAGAGTCATCTGTAGCTTGATCTCACAACCTGAATGGCACCAAATTTGACAGGGGGACTAATAACGACTAAAAAAAAATGTAGTTTCAAACATCGCCGATAGTGGAAAAAGTGGTGCTGTAGCCGAGATTTTTCACAAAACGCAGGTAAAAATCCATAATGCAGATCCTTGATTGCTAGATGAAAACAGCGCCAGTAATTCGGGATATAAACACATGGGGAAAGTTCCGAAAGACATTCCGAGGACCAGCATAGCTCAAATGAGTAGTGGAAGAATTATTGGTTTCACTATGTCCGCCTGTTCTCCGTCCGTTCCTCTGTCTGTCTGTCCGTCCGTCCCCTTCTTATTTTCAACATTTTTTTTCAACGAGGAAAATTGAAACTCGGAACATAGATTACCATAGGCATGTCCTGTTTTACTCTTTAGTTTGGTTTTTATTGGCCCACTGGGGTCGGAGTTACAGGGCTGGGAGGTAGAGGAGACCAAGTGATCTACGTGGTATTTAGATTTGTAAAGGAGTGAAATTCGATATCTAAGCAAGTTTGGACCAAATTCTAAACATTACTATGAAGTTTGGGCCAAATTGTCCCAGAGGGGTGGTGGTGTGGTTGGCAGTCACTTGGTCTTTAGAACTGTTGCAGCATAGGGCATGTGAAATATCATTCGATCGGAAATGATGAGAAAGGAAAGAAGATAGAGCTCTTTTATATTTTCTAAATACTACGTTCGAGGAAATCTAAATTTTGATAAAAAAAATTTGGTGGGTTAAAAAGTGTACATAAAGGGGTAAAAATAGATGAATTCAGGGCATCTGCTACTTGGGAAGGAAATGTACTGAATGAAAGCTGATATTTCACTTCAATTTCATCTTATTATTCATTTGTCTGTTCTTTGTAACTTTCTCCCTATTGGCGACGTTTGAAACTGCATAGCTTTTTCTACCAAATTTGGCGCCATTCGGGTAGTGAGGCCGAGCGATAGATTGCTGTGAGTACTGTCAGTTTAATAATAAACACCCTGTAGTTTCTGTCATTTAAACATATTTTAATTAATACATTTCCCCCTGGGAAATAGAATGAATTCCAAATTACTGAAATTATATGTTAACGAGGAAATTAAATATTTCATCAAAAATTACTAAAAATTACCCTTTAGAACTCGACTTGAGCGTGAAGTAGAACCACAATGTAAGATCACTCTACAAAATTAACCAAATCAGTGCCCCCTTTAAGTTTGAATGCAGTATTTAATTTCTTTCTTGTAGAAGTGCAAGTATTTTATAAGAACAGGTATAAACTTGAACTTTGGCGTAAACTTATCTATAAGCAAACTATGATCATATATATGGTGTCCCGGGAGGAAAGGTTAATATTTCGTGTGGGTATTGCATGACAAAAATTTATACAATTAATTAGTTTTATTAATGGTTTCTGAGAACAGCTATTGGTTAAATATTGAATAATTTAAAGTAAATGCAGTTTTTCCTAATCGCTGAATTGGTCGCGGTGGAATAGTTAATTGGCCGACCTAGCTCCCTTGGATTTCTGCTTCTGGGTTTGGTTATAGTGTGAGGTATATAAAACTATAGTCAATACACGAGACGAGCTTCTTGCACTTAGAAGCTGTGGACCAAATGCCTTCGGCGCGCAACTCGCCACGTTCTCATAAGAATTGAAAAATGCATCGAAGTACATGGTGGAATATTCAAAAATTTGTTATGATAAAGTTATTAGAGCGTTAATATAGTAAAATAAAAACATATTAGAAACTTCATAATTTATTTCAAATTTAAGTTTCCCGGGACACCATGTATAGGCAAACATAAGCAGAGTAGTATAAAAGTTTATTGTTTGTTAATATTTCCACAGATATTTATCATAGTATACAGAATCATCAGTTTAAATAGGCTAATTATTAATATAGATACTTTCAAATGCATTACTTATAAATTTAAGAAATTCGTTTAATCTACCACAAAAGTGAATTTGAGAAACTAAATGAATATTAAAAAAAAATAGACACATGTCCTACTGATTACAAACAAATAATTATCTTAAATCTCAATTGCTAGATGCTATTTCTAGATTTTATTTAAGAAGATTAATTAGCAAACGTGTAATCGAGACGGATAGCCTAATTTGATTCTGAGTAGCGTGACAAATTTATTAGGACTTCCTTGATCGTTAGATGTTGTAGTAAGTATACAATGATACGATTTAAATGTGGCATACTCCATCTTCCTTTAAAAAAAATTAATTTTTTTGTGTTACTGAAATGGGATTGGCGTCGTTGGGGGGAGGATGACGTCGGCAGTTCTTGTCTGATTCACTGTAAAAATGATGGATGACATCGGCAGTTCTTCTAATTCAACTTTGCGATGACATCTTTTAGCGCCAAATTTGGATGCGTGACATAGATTGTATATTAAATTGGAAACAGGAGATGAGAGAAGATGGAGGGGATAAGGGGTAGGGAAGTAGGGTATAAGAGTGAAGGAGGAGAAGGGAAAGGGAGACGGAATCATTTCGACAGTAACGACGCCATTCGTTCTCGGAAATGGTCTGAACCCCGCCCCTCAGTCCATTAGTGCTCGTCGGGAAAATATTAAAAAAAAAAAGACTAGGAAAAAAAACTAAACACAACCCGACTTGAATTTATAAAAAAGGGGAAATTGGAAATGCGATCAGTGTTTTAACAGCTTATAACGTAAATGTAGGTTAATTAACACGTTTGCCAATTTTTTTTTCTTCATCTGCCTCCTTTTATGTTGGCTCTATTTATTGTTCCTAATTTCCTTTGCTCTCGCTCTCCATTAACTCTTCGTTTCTGTTGCCATCTTAATTTCCTTTTTAAGTTTTTCTCCTCACGTTTTGTACTCATGTCACTTGCTTTGATTTAAATGTGTAATTTTGACTGTGCTTTATGGACGAGGAAGATAAAAACGCAGCAAGAAACCATTTACTCTCAACACCATTATACGTAAAATTCACCTTTATAACGCAATTTACACTCTCGTCAATCAATGAGGAAATGAGCACAAGGTTTTGACAAGCCATATTTTTAAGCATTCGAGTACGCTTATTCCAATTGTAATATATATATAATTTTTTGTTATTCCGAAAAAAAAATTAAAAACTTAAAAAAATTACTTGTAAGCTTTTATGTTACTAAACTCCCTCTTCTAATCGCTAAAATTTAATCGACAATCTGAGTTTAAATAGTGTCAACATGTGTACAAAATATAAACTTGTTTATTTAGCAACTCTGTATGATTGCTGTTAAAATTTTTAGAGCTAGCTAGATTCTGACAGCCATTTTGTTGATAACAGCCATGCAACGCTGTTCTTGTAAAATCTCTTTCATATGAAGCAACCGTTCATTCATTCTTCTTTCATTCTGGGAATCAAGTCGAAATCGCAAGGATTCATATCTGGAAAATGTTCCAGTTCATTCCCTAACCTGTTAGTATCATTTTTGACAAATTCAAGCAAAACTGAAAGATAAGCTGATCTTACATAACCAAAAATTTTCATATTACCATTTGTCCAATACGGCGATTAAACTATGGGTAACCTCGCTCAGCACGAAAGATATTAAAAAGTACCACCGAAAACCGTGATACCAGCCACTTGTATTCAACGCTGAAGATGAATCTTAATCCAGCGTTGCGCACTGAAATATTCACTGTGACGTCCTTTCCACAAAAGGGTATGAGTACAGCTAGATTCTCTGTCAATAAATAGTAACAGTTAATTTACCAATAACGTCTCGTGATACTCTAGTGACCAAGCATGAAATTTCCAGCTTACCTAGAATAGATGCTCCCATGAGGCATAACCAGATAGTCTCATCAAATACAAGTCAGGAGATATTAGACGCTCAAAAACAGCTTCCACCCCAAGACATTTCATCTGAAGTTTTTTTCTTTATTATTATATCAACAGCTCCTTCATGAAGCTCTGCCTCTAGAACTAGAATAATCATAATCCTGGAGAGAAGGATCAGGCTAATCTCTGCTCGATCTCCTTTTGACCTTATTGGCGTCTATACTTTTTGGGTTTGTAGATACAGTAACTTCGGCAGCTGCGACGAACACAAACGAGCAGGAAGAACACAAATGATGACGTGTTCTAAATGACAAAAAAAATCGAGCTTAGAAAAGACTGGGTACGTTACTCGTTGTTAGCTGCCCAATATGTATAGCAAGCGCTTTATCATTACTTATCGCTGCACCGACTGGAAGCATTAACAATCTTATCATAAGTAGGAAAACCCCAGAAAGACACTAGTTAACAATTACGCCTATCGTTGAGAACACCAATCGTATTAATTCATTGTAGTCCACTCAATCTAACTTTAGAATCCAACAAAAATTGTTAGAAACGTCGAAATACTTTTTAATTTTGCATTAACGGAATTTCATATACTCAATATATTTACATCATCCATAAATTAAAACGTGAAGGAAAAAACGGAAACAGCTGAATCCTTGGTGAGCCTCTCGTATGTTTTAGTATGCAAGAAAATCCAAATTTTCATTTCAGTTCCAGTGGAACAGCCAAGATATTTCGGCGTTTCAAATACCTCCTCTGTTTCTTAGTTAGACGATAATGTTTTTCGTATAGGCAGACGATGGACCTATGAAGAACTTCATCTAAAGATAATTTCTGACATCCTCGCTATTTAGGAGAGCCGTAAATAAGTAGCAACAGTATGTCAGGACGATCGAGGGAGACTTTTCAAAGGAGGTTGCAAACTTCAACAAACTACGCCGACAGTTTAGGCAACGCATTACGAACAGAGTCCAAGGCTGGTTCTACCCATATCAAAGTCATATCAAAATTTGACTATTTTTGCATCCTAACGCTATTTTTAATATTTTATTAAGCAAAACGCTTCGGAAGATTGATAATTAGCTCTCTGGTTCTCCCCTCCCTGCTCTTGAGAAAATCACCGGAACAGATCGTCAGTTCCTGCCGCGAGAAGGTACTGAGAGTGTAGTCTCCGAAAGAGTAATTTTGATTCTGGTCTCGAACGAGTCTACACGTCGCAAGATTTTGCTAACCTGTTATGTTGCAAAATGCTATCAAATTATTCTCTGTTTGAGCGTCTAAATACACAAATCGATAGAAACTTCGATAGTGCAGTTCGAAACGCCTTTGCATTGTCTTTACCCTGTGACGTCACAGTTAACCTTAAACATGGCAGAAGAAAGGAGGAAATGAAAGTTTTTCTTAGGTTTTATTAATTATAAGTTCGAATTAAAATTTTTTAAATATGCTAAGTGATTATTGATACCTTCACCTTTCGTTTTAAGGAACCAAATACTTTTAATGATTCCTGTAGTCTATCTCATCTTTTAATTTTTCAACATTATCTCTATTGTTTAAGAATAGATTGAAACATTGATATACCAGAGTCGACTAAATGATGGCAACAGTGTTGCTGAAATACGTATTCTGTTTGAATTATGTGATGTAATCATTTTGTTTTCCGTTTGTATTACTGTATGTAATGTCTTAAGAACTGGAAGTTGTAATAAAAGAGTTATAGGTACTAATCTCTATATATAGGACTAGCAGAGGTACCCGGCGTTGCCCGGGTTAATTACACTTACAGGTAAAGAGATATATCTCAAAAAATTAAATTATAACTCACAATTGGTTAAATAATAACTCAATCAATACAACACAGAGCAAAGGGACTATCCATTCTACGAAAAATACGAAAAACAGGTAGTCCAGCTGATATACTGGAGCATCTAAACTCTTCTTAACCATTGTCTTACCATGACTCAAGTTTTTCTTGCCCTTGACATAGAAGCTCTTATACCCTGTTGCTCTATTCGAAACTGCCGTTGTTCAGATGTTTCAAACGCCCGTATAGCTTTTTCTGTTTTAGTTGCAGAGTTTCTCTGACCAATACTCGTTCTTTCTCTTTCCTTTCCAGACATAAATTTTTGCCAGTCGTCTGGACGTTTCATAGGGAGCTCAAGGGAGACACGCGTGACTCCTATGCCTAATCAATAAACGCTGCCTTATTAATGTTCTGTCACTGCATCTGCACTTTATGCTCATTATCAAAAATTCATGGAAACGAACGTTCAGTCAACGCATTGTCAGCATTTCAGTTTCCAAAATATACACTTTCCCACAGAATACAGTCAAAATATATTTTTAAGAAATGTTTGGACCTGCTGTGCTACCAAATAAGCTAGGTGATAACACAGCGGTGGCGGGACTTTTTTTTTGGAATAAATTTTGAAATATCTTAAAAATAACACACATGAAAACGCTTAGAATTAATACAGTAAAAATTCAAAATAAAAATTTGAAAACAGTTTCTTTAAAGGCACACAATGGATGGATTTCTCCAAAGATGCCACTGCTAGTCTAAATAATTTCTTACTCACGTAATCTTACTTTAGATGTAGACTTGATGTTATTGCAATTCCCTTTCTTCTCTCGATGTCTAAATCAAAACTTGGCCATTCATCTCTTTTTGTATTCTAGCGATCGCCGATTCTTCTATTGATCTCCTTACCATTTGCTCAATACAGCACGGAGCTAAAGGAGTGCTTCCTCTGTCGTCTTTCCACTCTTTCTCAATAGTCTGCTAACTTTCCATTATCTCCAGTTACTAATCATTTTTAAAGATTTTCAAAAAATTGTTAAGTACTAAGAACTCTCTTTTCTAAGAAAAGCCTGAATAACAGGAATTCTATGCATTGTTACAAATTTTGCCTTTCATTGGTGGTCATGAGATATATATTTTTGATCCCTGCCTAGTGTTGGTGCATTGCGTGTTGACACCATTGTTGATACCTATTGTTGCACAAACTTTTTCTTGCATTGTTGATCTTGAGATATATATTGTTGATCCGTGCAGAGTGTTTGTGAATTGCGTGTTGATACTATTGTTGATACCTATTGTTGCACAATGCATTGTTGGTCATGAGATATTTCTCATTAATATGCCCTGCCATAACCATGAATATCGATTTTTTATCGATAATTATTATTTTTCGGAAATCTGAGGTAGACAGTGACCTTCCTCATGCTTTGAAGGTCAAGTATGCAAAATTTTATCAAGATCGGAATAAAACTGTAGATTTGTATTCAATACACACAAACCCACAAACATCCTTCTTTATATACGAGGGTTGGGGCAAAAGTCATGGCAACTATTTTTTTTCTTGAAGATACCAGTCCGGTTGGAAAATGTGACATATACAGACGAAAGGACAAGGTGTTAATTACATGTGTGGACAATGAATAGCACTGAAATATCGTAACATACTAATTTATTACGGTGTGTATACAGGGCAATATGGCCTTCACGGTGCAAAAGAATGACAATACAGTACACATAAAGTTGACATGACAAACCTGGGCCTAAAGACCCTCAAAGTAGTCCCCTGCTACTGTCACCACACGCTGCCAACGATGTGGGAGGCGCTGAATATCATCAGCCTCAGGCGCTGAATATCATCAGCCCGAACGTAGCTCATCACTGGTTGACACACGTTCTTGCTGAAACTTTCCTACTCACCGTGCTACTGTACGGTAAAGGCAATATTCCCAAGGGCTTCCACTAATTCACTGTGACATTCCATCGCATTTCTCCCTCGGAGAACGGCTATTTTGATGTAAGCGCGCTGCTCAACACGGGTTACTTCCATCTTGCACGACACTCACCAACTGACTGATTTCACAGCCCTCGCTGCGCTACTACCAGCTACCACAGAGCCATCTGTTGTTCTGCATACACATTATGCCTGCAGAACTTCCACACGACACATATACGTTTGTGATCCTTCACATATCTACAAAAAAAAAAAAGTTGCCATGACTTATGCCCCAACCCTCGTATATAGACTATCCTTTTTGAAAATTAGCTTCAAATGAACTCGCTTTCCGTTATACGTATAGGAAGAAAATTACCGTAGTTTATGTCCTATAAGAAAAAAGTATGTAGTATTTAAATGAATGGTGATGGATGTCGATACTATTATAATTCATGGTTCTTTAAAAGGTAAAGAATATTTCCTATTTAAATACGATAATTGTGTAGAAGGTCGTCTGGACGAAGGCGCGCAACTTCTCATATAAGACGCAGCATGATTTTTTTGAGCAAGTTTGTTTCTTTGGTTGTACTATGATAATTTTATGGTTCTTCAAAAAGTTGTATCTTCCATGTCGTAAAATTATCTTTACAGCCTATTATATTTTCCTATTCACATTTTCTGGTATTAAAGAAGAATCAAATCGGTGTAATTTAGAGAAATGTCTAGAATTTTCTCAAAGTTGGGCAACTTTCATCCTTTAATTGCCTACTCAGTTTTAATAAGACAGTTGCGATTAATGGAACCAGTTTATTCAAATTTTCGCTTATCCAGTTCATCTAATGGTCGTGTTCGTTTTTTTTATAATTATAATATTATATGTATTTGGTTACGTTAAAGAATTTCAATGGCCTAGAGTTGCCTCTTTGACGGAATTCTTCTGCGTTCACGACTGTTCTCATAAATCTAAGAACGTTTTTTGGTGACGAGAAGGTAAATGTCCGGCTCGATTTGCCTTTTTTCTTGTTTTTCCCTTGAGACGTTCTTAGTTGATTTTTTATTTCTGTTTTCCTTTTCATAAAACGTGGATTCCTTTAATCGGTTCGTCTTCGCCCTGAGTGAGAGGCGGTCAGTTCACGTTTGAAGGACGAAAGCACGCTTTGTGGCAAGCACGCACGCTTGGTCGGGTTCGCTTTTTAATCCACGAGACGTTGAAATGTTGTAAATGAACCGGTGTCATGTTGTCGCTCTGCCTATTTTTCCTCCTTTTACTCTTTCCAGTGACGAATGGAAGGAAGAAAAGAAGTAAAAGAGGTTTGTTTGGTTTTGAGTTGTTTTTTTTCCCTTCCTCTTTCCCGCCCTTTACTCAAATCCTGATTCTTAAATGTGTTTTAAAATTCGTAATTGAGTGCTTTTCATATTGCAAAATGGTAGGCTGAAAACGGAGTGATAATAGACGGTATTTACATAACTCTCCTGTAATCAACAGTTATCGATCACGAAAATAATGATCGGGTTTAGAAAAGGAAACGATTGAGAAGTTTCCGAGTGTTCCATCGATCAAAGCGATCCGTTTGCAGGCGGGGAACCTCTTATTCTCTCGCAGACGATCACTACGGAATTCTTGGCGTCGAAGCCTGGAGGAACGCGGCAACTTGGCACGTGTTTTGATATACGGGCCGTGAGCCCCAGGCTCTTCCTTTCTTTTTTTCTTCAAAATTTACTCCTATCCTCCCTCCTTCTTCTTGCAAAAACTTCGAATAGATGTCTTGAGTCGAGTTCAGCAACAGTCGACTGGCGTTTCCATTCGGAAATGGTTCGCCATCGGAAGAATGAAGACTGCTGTACGATGTCTTCAGTCGTGGGAGGAATGAAAAAAAAAAAGAAAGAAAGAAAGAAAAAAAAAAGAAGAAACCCGACAATTCCGGAAAGCCACGTTTCCCTCCTTTTCTGCCCGAAGAGATTCGTATCGTGCGTTTCGCATTCAAGTGCGTGAAAAACCAGAAGGGACGGTCGACGAGTTTCTTGGGCTTTTGGGGGTCATGTGCGGGGGTGGCTCCTCTGCAAAATAAAAAAAGAAAAAAAAAAGAAAGGGGCAGGAACGGAAAACTGCCGACTATTAATCAGTCGTACAATCCTGTTTTATTTATATATATGTTTTCAGAAATTGTTAATTTTTTTAAGAATACCAATCATGAGCTTCTTAATAAACTTGAAAAATCTCAGCACGTTTCAAAGCAGCAACGAAACTGCTTTCAATAAATCATTTTCGCAAGAAGAAAAAAAAAGTTTTGGTTTTTGTATTGAATATTTTTTCTTTGCGCAGGTTTAACCCGCAGAAAAAAGTTATTTAATTATCCATATTTAATTCCAATTAAACATGTATTTGCATCTTGTAAGTCATTAATTTTCTGTAATTGAGACATTTTCAACAAGTTTGCAGCTTTATAATAATTCTAGGTCGTCGCTTACTTCTCCGTTGCGTGTTTCCTTTAATTGTTAAGATGCAAACAGTTATTTTCTTTGTTTGCGTTGCTATTATCCTATATGTATATGTCTTAGAAAATGTTTAAAGTAGCCTATGTGTTTCTCTTATTTCGGAAACATTTATTAACATGATCTTGAGTACGCTATTTATTAACAACATTATATTCATAATAAGAATTTGTAGATCTGATGCAGTTTTTTTCTTTCTTTAAAAGTTATTAATAGCCTTGATTTATGGTAAACCATAAGATTACGCCATTTATTAAGGTCTTTAATGAGCTCTATGGATTAAAGGAGTAGTATTCATTTTTATTAATTTTATTTATCTTTCTGCATTTTCTTAGAAAGCTCTTTCAGAATTGAATGGATTCTTGAAAATTTCAATAAGTAGATGCTTATTATTATTATTATTATTATTATTATTATTATTAT
>JAHWFO010051442.1:626292-684304 GCA_023313115.1 Rhysida immarginata | reverse complement strand
GAGAAAAATTTGCAATTGCTACCCTGTAGAGCAACACCACATTAGTCTAAAAATAATTTTTAATCACACCCTTCCCCTTGAAAAATTTTGAGAAAATGGGCGAGAAAGAGTCACTCAAGGAAAGAGAATTCCAAACAGTGTGTTTCACTGCAATTCAAATGTGTTAGAAACCTCGGCCAACCTGGCCAGCCCAAGCTGACCTTGAGTGACTCTTTTTCTACCGCATCTCTTTGGACCCTCGTTTTTTCATTTTTTTTTCATTTCAAATTAATAAGTTACAATACAGGGTATTCAAAATTCATAGAACAGCCATTTATTTCGAACATCGATAGGAAAGAAGACATATGAGTATTTCATTGTGAAATGGATATAGGGACCTATATTTTGGAGCAAATGGCTACTAACTTGAAGTTTTATGGTGGTTCAATTTTTTCAAATGGAAAGTGGGTCTTCTGACAAAACAAATAACACGAAGAATTCATCCCATTGGCCGGATTTGGTCTATCTATCACAGTTTGGAAGCTATTGTCACTGAGAGTTTGCATGGTACTCTGTCTCACTGTGGGATATATCGGGTGTCCCAAAAATGAGTGACGATTATAAAAATCAATTAACGAAAAACGGAAGGCGATAGAAATGTACGGTTTGCTGCGTTCTGCTTAGGAAACCAGAGAACTTATTCGCACGAAGTTTCAAAATTAGTTACAAACTTCGTCAACAGATACAGATGGCGATGCTATTCTCTACGCATTCCGTCCCGTCAGATCGGCATTCTACATGATGTTCTCGAATAAAGTGTACAAACTTTGGGAGGGGGGTTATAGAGGGATCAAATCTAAGAGATAAAAATGAAAGAGGGAAATGTTGCTTAGATTTGATCCCTCTATCACCTCCCCAAGTTTGTATACGTTATTCGAGAACACCTTGTATACCTCACTCAGGATTCCAACTGAAATGTCTGCGTATTGCACGGGCATCTGCGAATTTTGTCCTCAGACTGCTGCAAATGGTGATTATTTTGAAAACATTGTTTTATATTTTCCCCCGCCACTGTATCCGGTATGTTGTATTCACTGTATTGATAACCATTTTCCAGTCGCTAGATTGTCGGCGTTGTCCCATGTAAAGGCCTCCGAGATCACCTGACCTCATGTAGGGATATTTGAAGGACTCTGTATATGAAGGAAAACTTTCTATCATTGGTCGACTTATGATGATGTAACAATGTATGACGTTTCAGTTGTTTGGCTTTCTTTCTAGAGGTGTTGATTCTAGCATGGTTTCTCTAATATCCATTCATCTTTCAGAAAGACTAATTTAACTCCTTAGTAAACACAGTTTTATTAGATAACATTTTGATTACACGTAGATGCATAAAAATGAGCAGCTGCTCAAATATAAGAAAATGTTATATCCTTCATCAGAGACCTTTCAAAGAGCTTTTTGAATGAAAATCATGTTCCTGCCGACGTAAGACTCATTCTTAAAAAGTTACGTCAAATTCGGTTACATCATAAATTTCGATGATTTATTGAACACACAGCTGGATATTATGTAAATTTGAATTAGCAAATTCAAGGCTTTTCCATTTCTGAATGGAGAACAATTACAGTCATTCGTGTGAAGCTTGGCATTTTCTACCATCAGAATTTAAAAATCTACCTTATGTACTTAGAAGTGAAGATTCATGTTACATATATCGAAACGTCAGTTTTCTCCATGAGCAGTACCTTCGACGGATGTTACACAGTCTAAACATCCGCTCCTAATGGTTCGGTTTATCTGCATGAGTGGTCATGCTTAAGAGAGCCATAAAACCGTGGTAGAATGCCCGTGAAAAGTCTTTCTGAGAACAGAATTTTAATATTGATGGCTATGACCGCAGCTGTGTAACTGTTTTACGATCTTAACGATGCGTTGGCGATAAGGATCTTTATTTGTTAGAAATGGGCTCTTACTCGAATATTATTGGGGCTTACATTAAGAGGAACTTTCCATAAGTGAAATACATTGATGGGATGAATGTAGAAGTAGAGAAGAAGGGACTTGCATACCGTTATCCCCTAGCATGTTATCTTACCCTCTTTCGCATTTTAAAGCGAAGCGACACGATTCTTTTAGGTTGCGTTTGTTTCCTTTGATGGATTTCTAAGATAAAAAGTCTCTCTGGAGGGGGGAGACGAGGAAGTGGCACGAGGCGAGGGCAGCGCCAGTCGCCTGCAGCGGTCAACACATGTATTATCACCTTGGCACGACCTCTGGTGGGTAGGGGGTTCTTTTCCTGTCGAAATTGAGCGCGAGCTGCACGAAGCAAATCGGCGAAAAAGAGAAGTGGGGGAACCCCCCGACAGGTTGGAGGCACCACCGAGTGTGAGTGGAGGCGGATGAGTTCGAGAGTATTTTTCTTTTAATTCTCTTCTTTTTTCCTCTTCATCCTCCCTCGTGATGTTCTTTTTCTTCTTCTTCTTCTTCTTCTTCAATGACTTTAAAGCCTTACGCACTTTATTCTCCGTCGTAAAGAGACCGAACATCATTAATCAGTTTCCTCGAAAATCTACCCACCTTCCTACATCTTTCCTTTCTCTCATTTGAAATAAACATGAAACGTTCCAGACTTTATGGATTATCAATTATCTACGGTTTCAGTTTCACCAGTGCATAATCATAACAGCTTCCCTCTCTCTTTCTTTCTTTATTTCTTTTTATTTTTTTATATTTGTAATTTTTTTTAAGTTGCTTAAAATGCGTGAGCGTCCTATTGAGCAGCCGAAGCTTTTTGATTTATTCTCTCTATACGGAACAGCTTTCAAGCATTTATTATCAAAAGGGCTGCTTCAGCATTGAATCTTAGAAATGGAAAGGGTTAAAGATAAATCACGTTTGGAAACAGGAAAGAAAATGCTAGAATGTTCTGCGAATGTTGGGTATTAATGAATTAAAGATTCAAAACAACTGCGGTGGTCTACGTCCGTCATTCATAGAAACGCATTAACTGAAAACGCAAAGAGAAAAATTTTGACGGGATTTGTTATATATGCAAATTTTTAATGAAATATTATCTTCTATATTTCATTCTTAATAGGAAAATATTGAAACGCACTCAGTCGGGGTCATTCCGTTGATGTCAGTGTTTGGTTAAACGTTACTTGGACTAAAAGTGGCTTTTGTAAAAAAGACTCGAATAAATGGATTAGATATTTTTTACAACTTAAAAATTTGCCTTACAGGTTATTTCAGTGAATGTCGAGGAAATGTAAATACACTTAGATGAATTTTTTAATAACTATTTTTAAAAAGTAAAATTATCATTAGATGTTTCTTATGGTACTGATATAAACTTTATTCTTCATTGGTATTCTTTCTTTCATTTGGATAAGGTGATGTACTTTTTCGTTCTTGAAAGTAGACCAGCGGTTCTCAACCTTTTCACAGTCGCATACACTAAAGCAAAATTCACAACCGCGTACCACTATAACAAAACGACTAACAAAACATTATCAACGATCCTTTGAGCCCTTCGGAAGCCTACCTTTCAAGTACAACCAGTTTACCCTTTTTACCTCAAGGGTACGCATACCACGGGTTGAGAACCGCTGAATAAACTATTCAATAAATAAAGATTAATTTTCTTTGATGAATTAAATAATCGTTGAGGATAAAAATGAGTAAGAATTATAATATTTAGTTATCTCAATTACAATTAACCCTCCTCCAGGAGAGTATAAGAAAGTAGCGGAAGCCCTGAGGTCCTCTTATTTTACCCCTTTATCTGCACTTTTAACCCCCCCCCCCCCAGTTTTTTAATCAACAAATTTTGTCCCCTCTAACTCCCACCCCCGTAACTCCGACCCCAGTGTACCATTCAAAGCTAAACTAAAATAAGACATGCCTATGGTAAGCTACATTACGAATTTCAACATTTTACCTTAAAAAGTGTAGAAAATATGAAGAGGACAGACGGACATTGTGAAACCAATAAGTGCTCCATTCTTCCGCTACTAAATAAATATAAGCAAAATATACGACAGACATTACTAATCGATTTGGAATTGTAATAAGGACTTGAAAACCACTTTCTTAACTCTCGCATTAAATTATAATTTTGGGGATTTTCTTTTTGGATTATTTTAAATACAGAGTGTACACAAATGATTGCCCTGGTTTCATGATTTTATTGTAGGTGCATTATTTAACATATCATCACGAAATTTTGCAAATACATAGAGCAATTCTGCAAGTTTTTTTTTGAAAAATGTTTCCGTTTGCGGCCGCTAGAGGGCTACAGCTATAAAATTGATGGAGCGGTCATGTCGGAAATGAGGATCAAGGAAGCTGCCATGGCCTCCTCGCTCCCCTGGCTTAACCCCTTGTGACTTGTTTGTATGGGAGTATTTGATGGACTTAGTGTTTGTGCTGCTATTACCGGCTGATCTGCCATTACCTGGCTCGTATCGCCGATCTTTTGCTCAAATTGACAGAGATATGCTTCATTGATTACAGATTTTATATCTGTAGAGTCACTAAAGGGGCACATTATCGAGCACCTGCAACATGGCAAAAAATTTGGCGAGTTGGTCTATGTACTTGTAAGTTTCGTGATGATATGTTAAATAATACACTACAATAAAATCATAAAATCGGGGTTATCCTTTGTGTACACTCTGTATAAATTTTGTTTATTTGCCAAGTAGCGGAAGGATGGTGCTACTTATTGGGTTTATCATGCCCGTCTATCGTGTCCTTCATATTTTTACATTTTTTGTGGTAGAAGGTTGAAATTCGGAATTAAGCTTACTATGTGCATGTGCTATGTCACTTTTTGGTTTTGTTTCGATTGGCCTACTGGGGATTGGGAGTTAGAGGAATCCATGACTCTATAAGGTATACACAGGTAGGTGTGTAAAGGGGGTGGAACTTGATATGCAGATTCCTTAGGCAAGATCTGCATCGTTATGATATTTGGGCCAAATTCTCTCAGTTGGAGTCGGATTTATCACAGTATTTGGAACTATTAACATTTTCAGAAGGCAACTTGGCATTGATATGTCATTTGATAGGTAATGATGAGAAACGAAAGAAGGTAGAGTTCTATACCGTTTTCTAATTACTACGTTCAGAAAATCAATTTTTTGGTAAAAAAAAAAAAAACTAAAAATAATAGGTTAAAAAGTGCGGATAAAAAAATAGATGAACTCAAGACTTACCCTACATTCCTGAATCCTACTTTCTTATTATTTAAAAATGAATTTGTCACAATATGAAAAAAATCTAGTGCTGAAATTAAAATAAATAAAAATAACAAAATAAGCTTAACTCAAATAAAAATAACTCAAACTCATTGTAATACTAATGCCAGTATATTAAAATCACAAGCCATCTTAGTGGCGGGATTTATGAGACCAGCATCGGTTATAAAATTACAAGAGGACAGCATAAGAACCAATCACCACCAGTACATCCGGATCATTAACTATCTTCAAAAGGTTTCTTTAGAATGAATATTAATCACCATTAACATATAAAGAGTAAATTATGATAAATTTTCGCGAAAACTACCAAAAACCACCAGAAACTTGATTTTGAGTTGAATTCATCTTTCTTTAGAGATGCTTGATTGCTGCAAAACAGCACTGCAAGAAGATAAACAATGAAGGAAAGGAGCTATCAGGAGCAATATTTCTAATTTAGATAGAAAGCTAAGAAGTGGTAAGGTAATCTGAATCTGGGCGTTTGTGCTCCACACTCTTCTTTCCTAGTTTGTCATTCTTGTAATGAACATTCCAGTCCAGCAGTTATCTTGGGTATATAAAAAATGTATTATTTGTTCTTAACCGCTATAATCTGATTTGGCTCCAGTTTGGGGCTTCGATTTATACTGATCTTTAGAATAGTTTCTTCCAATAAGACTGCTTTATTACAGTATCGAGGTGGCCCTATCCCCTTTCTAGAGGGTAAGATAAAATTGATTAAGGAATAATTTCTACTGGAAGCAGTTGACCGATTTCGGCCATCAACGAATTCAGGCTGACTTAGCTATCAAAGGGCGAAAACGATAATTCTCAAGCGTTCGAACGGTAGATACCATTGGACAGACGGACGCATATTGTGAAAATCTAAGTACCTATTGGTACTACTAATGAACCATATGTGATAACTTCTTAAAAAGATATTTTGATTATTGTGAACCATATAAAAACACAATAAAAATAGCTTGAGTAAAAGCATCATATAAATAAAAAAGTAAATAATAAAAATAATTTTTTTAATACGCTTATACATTTAGAAATCTCAGTAGCTACCATTTTCACGTGTCTAACAATCATATACGATAGCTAAATCATTAAAATTACAACATTAGATTTTCTAGTAAAACGCATAATACAAAGTTTGTTCTCTGAAAACCATCAATGTAAATGATTAATATGTGCTTGAAGTAATAGCGTATCTTGAAAGAAGTCAATTGGCCCAATACTAACTCTGACCCAAATTTGCTAATCACACTTTTCTAAGTCTATCAAATTAAATTTAGCATACTAACTGCCTCATGGCGTCATCGTCGTAAGCCAGTATGCTAAATGGACATACATTATTATGAGTTTTTGTTATATCTTTTTACATTGAATGTTTATTTACATACAATGTGCACTTTTGGCTAGTGTTGAATTCAATAAATTAAACCTGCCATAACTTTATTAATGATTGAAATCAATTTCCTTGAAGTATTTATTATTCCGAATGTATATCTGAAGTGGAGCAAACTTGCCTTCGATCAATAAAATTCTCGAAAACGATTGCAGTCAATGAAGATGAAAGATGGGCTTAGCAATATAATTAGAAAACAGTATGGTGGCGAAGGAAAACAAGCAGAAGATGGAGAAGATAAAAACGAAGGATCAAGTCAGTGTGCCGAGTTTGTGGGCACGGAAATGACGTCACGCTGGGAGTCCAACGAGGGATGGAGCGAAAAAAGAGAGAAAGACCTTCGTCCGTTGTTGGTTCTCATAAATCATGATCCATTTTTTAAATTTTTTTTGTTATGTTGGTGGGAAGGGGTTGCTCTAGAGTTGCTTCTGGAATAATCTTGCACGAGGATCTCATTTTGGTCCAATCGAATATAAATCTTTGTCTTCAATTAATTGGATGGGCTGAAAGAAATGGGTTTTTCTCACTTGACAAAAACGAATCTCGCAAACTTGTTACTGACGAGTTTCGAACCGAAAACGGCGCATGTGTTTTTGGTAAATGTGCAGTCAAACGCTTGTCAGATGTAAAAATTAAGCCGGTAGATTTTATAATGGTGCTTATTTTAAAAAGTTCTTCGCTTCTAATGCGATTCTTATGTTCATCGGGATATTTAACATACTTTTAAAAATATATATGAATTGAACCTGAAATTGTGGTCATATGCGTCGTACATGTATTTCTTATATAGATTATAACTTTTATTTATTTAAACTTTTAATTTAGTTTTAGATCATTAAATGAACTAATAATGATAACTTCCTTGTAATATTGTATTATCTTTTCGTTAAATGATATTGAACCAGTCTCCATGTAGTATTCTTGATATCGTATGCACTTTTGTTATAGATATTTCGATGCACTTTAATGTGTAAATATAATAGAATGAAATTCAGTAAAAATACTTTGGACAATAATATAGAAAATATTTTTTTTCCTTCTTCATTTTGGAGACAAGTTTTTAAATCCGATATTTTCGTTTCAGGCCCACGTCAATGTTTTGTCTTTGATTTATTAACTCGAAAAAAAATTAATACTTGAAATAATTTAAAACTGTAACCTCATTTCTGATGTTCATGTTCAGCAAGTGTAAACAGGAGAAAGTTCATTCACTGTAAAATAATTATATCTCATAAGGCCATTAAAATATGTGTAGGAAATCAAAGTCGAAGCATGTAGATAGGTGAAGATCTTAATGAGATCGGTTCCTGTGTAAAGTAAACATGGGCAAACGTAAATTTGCAACAAACTTTACTAAAAAAATTCTATTTTTATTTTATCCGTACAGTTACCGCATTTAACCCTCCTAAATAAACCACTAATATAAATTATTGATGAAAAAATAGGAAAGAAAATTCTACAGTCTAGATTCGAACCAGTAACCTTCATCAATTTTTTTTTATATAAGTCGAAACCAGATGAAGGTTGCTGGTTCGAATCCAGGCTGTGGAATTTTCTTTCCTTTTTCATCAGTAGTTAAAACATCTGAAGTTTGGCGTGTAAAAATCCTCAGACCATTCTTTATTTACTCTTTAGGTAATACAAAGGTGCGTTCGAAAAGTTCGGTGAATGGTCCCGTAGTTGAACAACCGCGCTGGTTAGGTTGTTGCGTTCACGCAGACACAGTGAGACATGGCAACTAGTACCCCCTAGCGTCCAAATAATGACAGTTAAGCGGAACTGCGCGCTACGACCAATTTAACGCCTTCTGTGTGAGAAAGCGTGTCATTGCGAAATGGAGCAACGTATCAACATCAAGTTTTGCTTGAAATTAGACAAAACAGCGACGGAGACACATGGACTGTTAATGAAAGTGTACGGTGTGGAAGCAGTGAATAAAAAGTCTGTTTCTGAGTGGTTTAATAGCCGTGGCCTGGTTGTCTCGCCGATGCTCGACTTTCGGTGGAGTTAAGCAACCTTAGGCACGGCTAGTTTCTGGCTGGGTGACAGCCAGTGAATATCCATGTCCCCCCGTGCTTCGGAGGGCACGTTAAGCCGTCGGTTCCGGCTGCTACTGTCATCCTGAAGTAGTCGTTATTGGGGACAGTACAATAGACTCCGAGAATAGCAATGCTTGGTTTCTTGATAACCATTTCGGTTTCTCGTTAACCACTTTGGTTTCGTGGTAACCACCCCTTACAGTTCTGTCTGTCTGTCGAGCTATACCGAAAGAAGCGATTGCTGACAGTTTCCAGCAGCTGTACAACCGATGTCAAAAGTGTGTTGTAGCTAATGGCGATTACTTTGAATTCCAGTAAAAGTATTTTGTTTGTTCTCTTGTTTTCTTTATTTTATGAAACTATTCACCGAACTTTTCCTACGCACTTGTATAAAGTTGATGCAGTGCACAGCGGGAAAGAAAACACAATTTCGACCGGTTTCGCCTTTTATTCCTAAGGTTGTCAAGGAGGTACAAATGAAGAGGTAAGTAAGACGCCTTATATGTAGAATAAGTAAAATACATAGTCAATGATTGGTGGATACAAAATAAAGACATAAATGCTTAAATTTACAAAATATGGCAGTCAGAACATGGCAGAGTCCATCACATCTTACCAATCAGAACATGGCAGAATCAATCACATCTTTAGGCATCAAAGACTACATTCTCTACCAATCAAAGACTACCATGATCGGTAAAGTTAGACATTTGTCTCTTTATTTTGTAACCACCAATCATTGACTATATCTTCCATCATATTCTGCATATAAGGCGTCTTGCAGAATATGGTGGAAGATCGTATTCCATACTTCATTTGTATATTCTATTATTCCACCATATTCTATTCTTCATTTGTATGGAAGATATTATATTATTCTACCATATTCTGTTCTTTATTTGTATATTCTTGACACAGCCAGGAATAAAATGCAAAACTGGTCGGAATTCTGTGTTTTCTTTTCCGCTATCTACTGCAAGGCCACCATCAACAGAGAACTCTCCATTTCATAAAGTCAGTAATAAAAAGATTACTGGAACGACAAGGCATAGCCTTTAGATAACATACTCGCCATTTGTTCTCTACAACATGCCTTATCATTCAAAGCTTCAATAATATGAATTGATTACTTTGTTCTTAGAATACCCTCATAAAAATAGTCAAGGGGGGGGGGGTGTCCGGTCAACTTGGAGATCAAGATGTTAGACCATCCAAATTATTTATCAGTTTGTAATGTGTGCATATAAGAAAATAAAGACTGAGTTACCAGTGTAAACTCAATGGAATTTTTTTTTTGAGGTACAACGTATAGCTCCAGCATGTCTGGGTAAATGTTTGCTGAAATGATGGACTCAGTTAAAAATAAAAGGATCTCAAAACCTTGCTTATAGAGAAAAGCTTAAAATCTGTACAGACAAAAACTTAGCTTTTATAATGCCATAACATTCAAGCAGGATAATCATAAAGTCCCTTCACCTGAAAGATTTTGAATAACTCAGAATATGCGTAAAAAATATTAATGAAATTTTTGTGTCCTGAATCTTTCTCTGGGTTAAGGGATATTATGATTATCCTCTATTTTCAGTTTTTCATATAATGTTTTTTACATACGAATTTTAAATCTAACACAACGAAAACCGCTTTGAAATTTGATTGATTTTGTTGATTTCAAAGGGAATATGATAAAACTATGCATTTGATATTAAAAGGTAAGAGTACAACATAAAGAAGACCAAATCCATGACCTCTAATATTTATTGAATATTTTTCGATTGCAAGTATAAATTAATGTTCTTTCAACAAGTATGGTTCAGATTTAGAATATAGAAAGTCCTTGTAAACCGATTTTCGAGGTCACTTTCGGTAGCACGGGTGATTGGTTTCCTTCCCGCACGCAATTCATTAAGAAATCCCAGAAGGTTAAGTGGATATTTATTGCACTCTGGGTGAAAATAGACTGCTCATGCTATCTTATAAAAAAAAATTACGTAAGCATGAATTATCATGTTCGCATTTGGGTTCCGTTTTCCACTTCTCACCCACCCACAAAGGGTGATTCTCGATGTTTCTTCTTCGATTCTGCAAGGCTTCCTCCCACATTTTCTTTCCTTACTTGTGAAGCAGTTTTTCTTTCTTTCTTTCTTTTTTTCTCTTTCACCCTCTGAGCATTTTTTTAATCTCGCCAATGCTTTTAATCAATTTGTCAATTACGGGGAGCAATACGTTTAACTTCAACAGGATGTTCCAACACAATAGAAAGAATGACTCAGTAGAAAAAAGTGATCTCGATTGCCTTCTTATTCCCAATGTGTTTGTCGTTGTCTAATTTTTTTAATCTGATTTTCTTTACAATAGGAACGAATTCCTTCCCCCCATTCTATCTCATTTTAACGCCTGTACCTTCCTGTGAAAAACCTTCAATATTGACTAACGACTATATCAAGTCATTCAATCGTAGAATTCAGATTTTTAACTTTTTTTTGTGGGCGTTGTTTATTTGTTCCTTGACATGCTGGGTTTTCTTTTCATTTAATTTTTTATACACTAGCTTCAATTTATGAAGATCAAAGAGCGTAATTCTTCTCTTTTTCCAATTTTGTTCGCCGTCTTTTCTCAATCTCCTTTTCCAGCTTCCGAGAAGACGAGGGTCGCGTGGTGTTATGTGTGTGTGTGTGTGTGTGTAGGAAGGGCATATAGGTCAAAGAGAGAGTAGTCGCAACAGTTAATATTCTTTACAAAAAGCATACTACCACGAAAGGAAAATGAAAAACGAGTCGGCGATCGAGACGTAAAATTTATGGCAATTGTGTGCTCATCGAATTCTTAATAGACCTTGCCCATGTTCTTGTTCATAAAAAAATCAAGGAAAATGGAAATTTATTTAAATTGTCCTGAATCCGTGCGACACTGTATCATCTAGCACCAAGAGATTCTTATATAATAATAAAATTATTTTGTACTAGATTTGATAATGCTTCATTAAAATGAAGAAAAAGAACAAGCTATTTACAATTGGTATCAATGTAACTGAACATATACTTAATTTAAAAGATAACTCATTGGAAGTCATTTGTTTTTATTTAAAGTATTGGTATCATTGGTCAACAGCCAAAAAGCTCACGGAACCAAATATGGTGTTATTTCTAGTATTTTTAATGCTAATTACAAATAAGTAATTTCAAATATGTTTTGAAATGCACCAAACAGTTAAACGTTCAGCTTTCAGCATATTAGGCCCTTTTTGCTGAGGACTTTCCTTTGTATGTGGCATCTGGAAGGTCCCGAAGGAGGGTCCAGCAAAAGTCTGCAATCAGGGGTCCACTTACCCTGATACCGCTTCTCCATGGTAGAAATATCCTGCTGGAACCTTTCTACGTATATGCTCATAATTAATGCCACCAAGGTTGGCAGGGAAAAAGTCCAGGTGGAAATGCAAGAAATGAATCTTCCCAATTCTTAAATGCTTGCAGAAACTTGTCAACAAGTTTCGCGTAGTTGGGTTCCTTATTCTTGGTTTCCCAAGAACCCGTGCACTACAGCTTTCATAGCTTTCCAGGCTCTTAGTTCCCCTGGGTTCAATGCAGTTTCACACCCGATATAAGCCATTAGCTCCATGATTTGAGGGCGGACAAAAATGCCTTCCTCTATTTTCCTGTATTTCAGATGCTGGAATCCCGCGCCCTGCCTGTCTGTGACATCGATTGGGTGATCAATCGGAGCAAGGATCGAGTTTAGAGCTACTCGCGCTCCAGAACAAAAACAAAACACGGCGTCCGCCCTCTCATCCCCGTGGCGTGAATGGTTCTCCTCGCCTGCCATTGGGTATGCAAATAAAGAGACGTGGAAGGCGGGGCGATGCAGACATGAAAGCTGAGGCAGAGAAACAGAAAGGGGTCGGATTCGAGAAGTTCGGATTTAAGGAACAGGTTGGATTTGATGAGCTGAATTCGAGGCAAATCAACGAGGACAGACAGCTTCGGAACGAAGACTGATCGATGCAACTTCTTCCAGCCAAACTACAGAAGTTCGACTTTCCTCTAGCAGCCGGAGTTGGAGGACAAGAAGAGGGCAATCGACCGGCCAGGCAAGTTACAAGTTGTGCTAGAAGAGAGGCGTCCCAACTCAAAATTGCCAACGAGGATGGATCATCATACGCATTTATCTTCCCGCCGAACGACTAGACTCGGCCCACTTCGCCCGGCTCTACATCTTATACCCTTACTATGTGTGTGAACGATAAAACTGCAACCTCTCAACTGCTCCTTCCCTACGCATCGTACTCTGCTAATGACTCTATCCCTGTCGATTCGCGGACCCACTTGCGAGATACGGTAAGCGCGCGAGTCGACGGCTTTGGGCGTCCAGATCGCAGTAAGGTCAACAACAATATTATATAGAATAGACAATACTTTTTCTTTTTATGTCTTATTTAGAAATCCGAATGGACTCTTTCTAATGCTTTCATGCTTCTAAATATATTTTGTCAGGATTTGTCTCAACCACGTCAGCTTCATTATTGCCATGTCTAATGGAGTTATGTCCGGTCAAAAAGAGCTAATCCGACTACGACAGTACTCACCCATGAAGCAACTTATGTCCATGATGAATTTTTTTCCAAAATCACCCACTTTCATTCCGTGAACAAGAAAAATCTTAAATTTTGTTGGCCAGTGTAATCTGTCTACAAGCAAAGCAAATTGTCTCATCAGACTCCTTGAATGATAATTTTATTAACATTAATGCCGAAGATATAAATGAGCTCAGGAGACTTCGATTACTTCCTAGTTCCGTTTCTCTTCTAAAGATCTACATGAAATCGATACAGTTATGTATTTGTATGTCAGGTTGATAAAATGGTGATTAAGACAAGCACTAATGTTTTTGCACATAAAGCATTTTAAAGGCATGAATAAGATGTCAGTCACATATGAGTCGCCTGCGAATTGCCGCAATAAAGAAAAATATAATAGAGAGACTCAATAGGTGACATTCTGAAGAATGGATGAGATTCGTTTATCTCAAACAGGAATCTTCTGTCCTGACTAGCGTGTGATTTCCTATGCATAGTTTGTTCGATAAAAAATCAAAGTTATTTTTTTTAGGAGTAATCTTCAAAGATAAAAATATTGACTTGAAAATGAAAAAAATATAAAGTGCCTTTTTTATTAATACAGTTGTTATTCTTCTTTGCCTTTATTTTTGTAACCATCATCCATCCACGATTCTTAAAAGTGAGGGGCAAGTCGTTTGCTATCTACAGGACAAGATGGAGGTAACGTGTGAAGAGCAGTGTACAGTTATTAAATTATTTTTCGCCTTAAAAACAGCCTCAGAGACCAATTTAATCTGCAGCAAGTGTAAAGTTCACCACGTTTACGAAAGTAAAATTCAGTATATCTATGGATATTGTTTGTTTGATTTCAGCTGTCTCATTCCGGTAACCATTTAAAGTATTTATAACAAAACTTTTAACTGCAGCGAAACTTATAACAAAGTATTTGGCCAAAAATAACCTAACCTGCTGTCCCACCTACCAGAGAGCCTCATTTAGCGCCTTGTAACTTTTTTTTCCATTTTAGGCTAAATAATTAGAAACCTGTGTGTCTTTAAGAAACAACTCTCGTACGTACTTGCTTTCCACAACGTCATGATTGTTAGCGAATGTTTTGAGTTTTACAAACATTGAAATTCTTAAAAATACTTGTTTTGATCGATATAATTTTTAAATATATGCAGAGTGATTATAAATTACGTATACATTCTTGTGATATACTGGTTAGGTCGTTCAAAATTGCCTGGCATCCATCCCAGATCTCCGAAAAGCAGGAGTTTGAAATGAGCGCTTGAGAGGGGGGGGGGGGGTTCTGAAGGTAGGCTTTAACACAGGAAATAAGTTACTGAGACAGGTGCGAGGGTAAGTTCGTGGATAATCAAGAAAACATGGAAGCAGATACACAGGCCAACAAAAATAACTTTTTAAAGTCATCTTTAACGTTAGGAGCTGATTCGTATAGGTTTTTTCTGACCTTAGTTTTTTTCTATCATCCACAGATTACTTTGTTTGTCAATGAAACACTTTTAAAATATTCAGAGTTTGGGGCCTGGTAAATTTCCTTGTGGCGCAATAATATGGATACTTTAATATTGCAGCAGTTTCTCTTCACACCCATTACTTTAACATTGAAGTCGCCATGTGAACAACTTGGAAACGTGATAGAAAAAAATCTAAAAGCCGATTCGGATTCAGCACACTAAAAACAACAAGTCAGGCAGCCGAAATGCCCAGGACCGATAGGATTTTAAGGCATTCGAGAATAAAAAGGAAAGTATTTGATTTCTAAAGAAGCCTTTGTTATGATTAGATGAGGTTGCTAAAGATGCCTCTGGTTGCTAAGCAAGGCATACATCTAAGGGAAATGCATAGTTCAAACTGATTAAAACTATCTGAAATGTTTAATGCAGAAAGTAGCAATTCTCTATAGGTCATATAAGAATCCTTTAACTTGTAAGCATTCCAGTTTAATGAAATAAGCGTTAATTGTTGAAGCGTTCTGTGTAACGGTGAATTCTTTCTTCAAAAATAATAGAAGGTATCGCGATATGCGGCTTCCTTACAATGCTCAAGCTCTAGACATGCGCAATACAAATTTTTTCTCCTTCCTGTGGGCAGTGTGTCTCTTCGTACTAAATCCAAATGCCGTTTTCTTTTTCTACGTTCAGAAGGTGGAGGAATTGGATGAAAGTTGACTTTTTATCCATGGATACATGACTAAGTTTTTCTTTTTTCTGGTATCCGAATTTTATCTCTGAGTTACACACTGATAAGTAGGCATATTTCAAGTATAATAGCAGAACAGCATGTGCTACTCCTTCATTTTGAAATCTGCTCACAATCACGTCATTAACTGCACACGGTGCAAGCACTGCGCATGAGCCGTCTGCTCTGAGGAGTGGGTTAGACAGGGAAGCCGCATATCGCGATACCTCCTATTGCTAACGCTTTTCTACGTAAAATTTGCCATAATATAAGGCGTAAGTAATTACATGCCATATCTTAGCATTGAAAGTTTCCAATGGTTCAATAATGGTATCTTTAAAACAAGCATCATGGAACCAATTTTGACTATCATTAATTTTACGTTATATTTATTCATGACACTTCATTAAAAGTTGTTTGATATATTACATGCCATATTTTAGTATTAAAAGTTCCAATGAACCATAATGGTTCCACTAAACCAGCTGTCCTTGAACCAATTTCGACTATCATTAATTTTACGTTGTATTCATGCATGATACATCATTCCAAGCTGTTTGATATAATACATGCCATATCTTAGCATTGAAAGTTTCCAGTGGACCAAAATGGTACCACTAAACCACATACCCTTGAACCAGTTCTGACTGATATTGCCCATTAAGGAAGACCATCACGTGTCTTCACTTAATTTACAAACCTTTTCTCTACTTTAGCTATGGAATGCCAAAGAGAGAACAGCACTTGGCAGTGCACAGGCCATTTATACATGGAATTGTATAGTGAAAAACGTGGTCCCCCTCTGTTATTTGTGACCTTTTGAACCGGAAGTAGTTCACCGATTTTTTCCACCAACGAACTCAGTCTTCCGATTTCCCTAAGTTGTCGAATGGCGAAAACGGAAGTCGAAAATTCGGAAGCGTTCGAAAGCTAGAGCACCAATAGACGGACAGACGGACGGGCGGACGCACATTGTGAAAACATAAGTATCTATCGGTCCTAACAAGAATAAGTCAAATTCATTCAAGATGATTTTTCATTGTTGGTCTGTATAATCATGGGCAACGATATACAGCGTGGTTCTTTGGTGGGAAGGACAGGTTGCTTCGGGCATCCACACAAGATTAGTAGTTATATGGGGAAACGCAGCATCAGGGCGCAGATCCGTGTTTCGCTGGATATCGGAGTTCAAAAGCCGCCAGGACTGTGCTGAAAAAGGCAAAAGCAGCGGGTATCCGACAATTGCGCGCAATCCAGACAATAGCGGGAATAGAAAGCAAAGAATATTTTCCTGCAGCTATACGGAAACTTACAAAACGATGATAAAAGACATAGATGAATTCCTTTAATATAACGTGCACTCATTTCATTCTAATAAACGGCTAGTGTAAAAAAAATTGTAATGCTAGTTATTTTGAAATACTAAATAGCAAAGAATATTGACAGTAGAGAGTGATAATGTGGTTAAACGATAACAAGGTGTCTATGAATTAACAGATACGTCTATTGTGCAAGAAATTTTTGAAGCAATAGTTGGTGTCTGATGGAAATATGGACGCTGTTGTGTTCCAACGTATAGAACACCATCCTATTTCGCTGCAATTTTTCGCGGTATTCTTGGTATATGGATTGGTTGTCGCTCGCCAAGACTTTAAATCCTCGATCGCCTTAGACTTCTTTATCTAAGGATTTATCAAGTCTACGATTTATCAGGTGCACTGAACAATTGAAACAACATAATATCAGCAATTGCTGAAAATGCACCAACGATGTTGGATATGTTTTTCGGGTCATTAAAATTTACTGAAGATATGTCATTTGATTTATTTCCAGGGTATGGATTAATTCTGCAATTAAAGCGTGTTTTTTTGCAGTAGATGTATAGAAAATTTATATTCATCCAGTATAAGAGATACTAACCTCATAATACCGTGGGATTTTTTACGTCGAGATGACAGGAAGGAAACTCCCGTATGGAAATTGTATAGCTTATCTTTAGCAGTCATTATTGCATTCTGCTACGATTTAATACTTGAATATTTAAATTTTACTTATTACATTAAGATACATAGCTTCTGTGGGCTCATCCTTGTGCGATTGTCAGACTGCTACTCTAAAAACTCTAAACACTATAATAAAGGTTTGAGATTTTCATCTGTGTCAGTGCGAAAATTATTCTTATTAACTGCCGAAAAAAACTGATCTTATCAACTTGCGAAATTGCGACTGTTTCCCAGTTATTATAACTCGAGTACATCTCCTAAACGGATAACTCGAGTTTCCTTCCTGGAACATATTCAAATATATTTTATAAGAATTTATAAATTTTAATTACGACTTATTACTGGAGATTTAGTCTCATAGAAAGATAAAAAATATTTAAGTCTTGCAAAACCTAATAAAAAGATTTAAGTTCAAACTGTTGCCTAGACTATAGTCTACCCTTGCCGCCACAGGCACACCATAACACCATATGTAGGTGGCACTTACACTGTAATTCGTGTAGAAATTGGAGTTAAGGAGCTTATATTCTAAAATCTCTACTCCTTAATGCTCGTGAGGAGGCTAATTCGCTGTAGAAGAGACAACATAATTGGACATGTTCATAGATACGGGAGATTGCAAAGGATATTACTGAAGAATTATCCCCGACATGAAAGTCAAAGGAAGACCTAGAATGTAGTTCATAAATCAAACAGCCATAAAATATGTCGGTTGCAAATCTTCCATACAAACCAAAAGACGAGCCCACAAGTGAAAAAGAAAAGGATGTTTGGAACCAGTCGAAGGGAGTGAATAATGAAGTGAGTTCATATCCAGTATTCCTACGGGGAATTTTTGAAATAGGTTAAAAATAAATGTTTTTGATTGGATCACAAGTTTGTTTTTTTATGAGGTAAGAAATTCGTTTATGGAATGAAGAAGAAACAGGGATCGGAAATTAAAAATGCTGTATAAGGTCTTTGGAAAGATAATATCTATATACGATCAACGATCCCAGGATATATGCGTAACATAATATGGTTCTTTTAGAACAAATACTTGAAATTTAAATATACAGTATGTCGTTTTAACAGATCGTATTACGATGCTCGATTTTTATTTTCTTTTTCATCTTCAACATGACTTCTTATCTTCTTGTTACGGACTGAAGTTGTTTTATAAAGTCATTTTCTCAAGAAGTAAAATTTCGGTATGCTTGTTACGATATTGCACTGTAATCTTGAACCTCTGACGACTTCATATAATCACATCATGTCCAAATCGAAAATATTTTGAGTTCTTACGCCATTGCACTTACAAGTCAACATTGTCTGATTAATTGGAACAAAACTTTATTTTATCTCTGTAAACTTCTTAGAAGATATAAAATTTGCATCTTAGTCTTTCAATATGAATTCGATTCACTGATAAGCTTAATGATTTCGCTTCTGATACACTTTCATTAGAGTATGTGAAAGTTGTTTGGATAAATATGAAAAGCCGAATTTCCTCTTAAGAGAATGGAACTTTATGAATTTACTTGACACATGCTGAAAAATCGTTTCTCGTTATCTTGTATAATGATGTCACTCGAAGGTCTTAGCGAATTAGGAAAATATTTATTTATGTCGTTCAAAAAGTAATTGGTGCTACATTTTGTTTTCTTTCACATGTTACATTAGAGGTTTCCCCCATCAATGTCTCTGCACTTACCCCCATCTTTCTGGCAGTTTCCGTATTATTCCATTCTTTGGGGGTATCCCAGCATCATTTCTAGACAGTCATCTGAAGATCATCCTTGAAGGAGCGGTTCTCACCGCGCACCACTCTTCATAGTGTTGAACATCTGTAATCACTAGGTGAAAGATCTGGAGAATATGGAGCACGAGGAGCATAGTGTGCCTTACTGTCATATTGTAGAAGCACAATGTGCCCCCATTTCCTTGGTTGTTTACCTTGATTGCCTATGATTTTCTGCTTCCATGATTTATCGCTTTGTTCACAAGCCCTGCACTTATGACTGAATAAGTTTCTTTCTCAAAGAGAAGATAATAAATAATGTACATGCACTGAAAATATATTTCACACAAATCGTGAATACAAAGAGAAAAGGAAAGGATAAATTTCGCGACCTGGACTCGGACCAGGGATCTGGCCTATCGCTGGCAACGCTCTAACCAACTGAGCTATCGCGGACAATGAACCGCCAAGTTGTGACAATGTGTCCCAAATGTACATGTACTTCCTTGAAGTCACAAATGTACTTCTTGGACGAATCGGGTGCTGCTCTGCCAATTGAGCTTATTTGTGACTTCAAGGAATAGGTGGTTCATTGTCAGCGATAGTTCAATTGGTTAGAGCGTTGCCAACGATAGGCAAAATCCCTGGTTCGAGTCCAGATCGCGGAATTTTTCCTTCCCTTTGCTCTTTGTATTCAAGTTTCTTCTCTATAACTGGAAATATCTCCTACCTTAAACAAATACATAGTGTTTCTGAATGGTCTGTAGATGTGTTTCAGGGACCAAAACAAACAGAAACTGCCATATAAACATGGGGTCGAAAACGCTTCTTTCTAGAGTTATAACGGCTTGAAGGTGTCCTACAGTAGACGAAATTAACGTAAAAGCGAAAAGATTTGCAAACTGTGATTTCTTTCATGGTATAACAAGGCAATAACAGCCAACAATAGTGCTTCAAGAACGATTTGAATCTGATGTTGAAGAGAGCACAATTTTCTTCAGACGGTTCTTTGAATAGTCGTAACTCTTCTTCTATTATATGACACCTTCAAACCGTTATAACTCTATAAAGAAGCGTTTCGACCCGATATTCATATGACATTTTCTGCTTGGGCACGCATTTCAAATTGCTACTTTAGGGGAGTTATGGCGGAGGAGTTATGAGATAATGATTTGCCAAGAAGCCTATTGGAGTCAGAGACAGTTAGATACCAGACTTCTTATTGGTTACTATTAGTTCTCAGTACTGGAGATTTCTTAGCTGACGTGTAAACGTTTTCATCTTTTTAATAAATCTTCAATTCAATACGACGTTTTTACTATTTTAGATGCTATTATAAAGAATTTAATTTACATCCAAAGAAGACCTCCAGTATTTGAAGGCAAACATTTAAAAATTTTGTCAGAGGATTTCATTGGTTGGAAAACCTATGCGCCCTCAACACTCTCTCCAATTCCCCCATTTTTTTTTTCATTTTTTTTTAAATGAATATTCGTTAACCCCGGCTCCATTATAATCAATTTGGATGATTTATGGCGTACGATTCCAATCAGAAAAGCTTGTTGGAAATAATAAGTTTCAGCCGTCTTTCTTTTTGAAAAAAAATTATTTTCTCCCCCTCGCTTTTCTCTCTATTTCATCGTCCCCTCTTCCTTCTTTTATTTTTTTAATGTCTTGTTTTAACTAATTAACACCAAAGCGGCATTTGCAAATGACTTTTACGCTAAGAGATCTGACCGTTTGATAGGACTTTTATTGTCTTTCATTGTAAAGACATTTTAACCAATCTCCATTTATCATTCGTCGACAAGACTCACTTTTAGTGGAGCCATTCTGGAGCTGCTATAGTCAAAATGGCTTTTCTTTTTACTTTTTTTTTTAAGTGATACTTTTTTTTTTATTGAAGGGAATGTTGAAATGGTCTTTTGCCATTCATTTATAGCGTTTTTTTCATCCATTCATTTAGCTTGAATGCTCGTGCTTTAAATCTTTAGCATAATGACAATAATGTTGTTTCGTGTTCTATCGCTGCTTATTCTGAATACAAAGATGGATGACGAGCTTTATTCAGAAGGGATTGAAATGTTTTAACCTTTTCGTGCAGCTCCAGCTTGTCCTCCAAATAGTTCAACACAGTATGAAGACAAAGGATTAGGGCTAATTAGTAATGCAAATAGATGGGGGATGTCCTGAGTAAGGCAAACATGGGGTTGTTTGAGTTAAAAGTGGATGATTCTAAAGGTTCAGGTGCATAGGTGAAGTTCATGTAAGATCTTACAGGTTGTACAGTAAAAGTTTAATTCTCCTACAACTATAAATAATAAAAATAATTTAAAAATTAAAAAATTGGCTAACAAAAGAGGAACTCTTCAATTTCATTCGTTACCCAGTTCATCGTAATATCAAGTCGTTCCAATAAATAGGCCTTAATTGATCATTTTAAGTCGCAATTTCATTCACTAAAATTTATTTTCAAGTAAAATGCTCCATTTTTAATAAATTAATTTTGATTTTAAAAAATAAAGAGGACAAGAGCGAATAATGTTATATTGGTTTTGTTTCGTTTTGGGTTTTTAATTTAATTTTAATTTATTTATAAACATTCTTGTTATTTGAAATGTAAGAAATATACAGACTATTTATTTTTGGGTTAAACCACTATAACCCATTCCGAGAGAATACACCTTAATTGCCACCTTTCTGCGGTAGACCTGAACACTTTCTGCAAAATTGGTGGGTAATGTTATTTACTGCTGTAGCAATGCGTCCACGCAGATGATGCAAATCCGTAATCTTGACCTTGTACATGTACACTTGGCTCTTGATGTAACTCCATGCAGAGAAGTCCAAGGGGGTCAGATCAGGCGAGACGCGTGCTGCCACTGTGGTGAGCCCCTCCCAATCCTGTATTCAGGGAACGTCTGGTCCAGGTAATTGCGCACAATGTGCGCAGAGTGCGGTGGGGCACCGTCTTGTTGAAATACGACCGTCTCCAGATTGTTGTTGGCCAACAATTGGGACTCAAGGAACTCCTGAAGCATGTTGAGTTGACTGCAAAGGAGAGGCCACTATTTCTCTATAGTCTGTGCAATAAAAGAAAAAAACTGGCGTGGTGCCAGAATCTGCTATTAGCCAATCAGAAGCCTGGCTGAGCGCACAGCTAGGCTTCTGATTGGCTAATAGCACATTCTGGTACAATGCCAAGTTTTTTCTTTTATTGCACAGACTTTAGGTTACGACCACTATTCGTTGTTGGGTTGTCAACATCTTTCAGACTACTGACAACAAAATTAGCAGGGATGGGTAATTTTTAAAATACGTATTCCAAATACCTTTAATCTACAGATATTTTATTTTGTATTTCAAACACATTTTTGAACTCAAAATACTTTTTTAATGTTTTTTCCGTTATCGCCTTTTCTCACAACCATAAGTTTTTGTTTTTTCTCGTACCGTCTTCGTCTTTTCTCACTAACACTCTCACAACTAAATGAATAACTAATGAAAAAACTAAAACTGTATGCAAAATAATTAATTTTTAAATTAAACATAACATTTTGCGATTTTATTTCTAGATAAAGGTGGGGTTTTTTTTTTTTGCATTTATACAAAAGTATTCTGAAAAGTATTTGTATTTTAAAAATACATATTTTGTATTTTGTATTTTTCAAATACATTTCACAAATGTATTTTGTATTTGCTATTTTTAAAGAAATACCTTATGTATTGTATGTTTGTATTTTTTACCCATCCCTGAAAATTAGCGTCTTTCTGGAAATGAATCGTTACTTCTCCGGCAGCCGTAGCTATTATTATTATTATTATTATTATTATTATTATTATTATTATTATTAACTTTGTTTCATAAAATGAAAAAATTAATTTCACTTTACGGTAATAATGCATATGGTCTTATTATTTTCATTATTGTTATTATGTTTTTAATGCTTCCATATATCAAACACGATGTAATTATAGATTAAGTGGAAATTCTCCTTTATAAATTAACTTTCACCCTTCACCTCGTTGTTCAATTTTTAAGTCTAATTCTTTATTTAATTTAATTTAAAAGAAAATATTCCAACTGAAAATAAGTCTAGATAAACTGGAAAGCGTTTTTGAACTTTTATATATTTTATTTGGACTTCACTTCTTCAAAAACTTCAAAATTCTACACTTCTTCAATATCGCCTATTCCCTTATACACGATATTTCTTTCTACAATAAATCATCTCTTCCAAAATACTGAACCGCATATCAGGCAACATCGGACTATAATTGGCGAACTATATATTTTAAGAATAACTCAAGTTAGGTCTATGAGGGTTTTTATCCTATGCCATACATGAGATGATAAATTATTAATGAAGATTATTGTACGTATATTTTAATTTATTTTAATTTATTTTATTTTTTCTGCTTTTTTGATTAGAATTTATAAAGGAGATTGTCCACTTAATCTATTAATATAATATATTCCTTTTTTTATACTTAAATGATGTAAAAATATTTGTTATTTTCAGAAACACAATTCGATTAATCCTTTTCCAGATTATTTTTAAAGTATAACAAACTCTGTGATTTTAATACTTTAAAATTCTGACTATCGTGGTTTTTGTACTAAACCCACGTTGATAATATATCAAATAATCTTTTTTTAACTTTTTGTCAATTTTCACATGCTCAGTGACTGTTCCTTTACAGATTCTTTTTTTTTATTATTATTTTTTAGTGTGTTCTTTTTTAAAAGTAAATTTTCAAGTGTTTTTGTTCACCCTTAAATAAAATTGAATTGAATTATTATTAAAGTATAGCCCTCTCTATTGCCCAGGCAAGCTAATCAGTTTTGTCGCTAGGTGAAGCCACCGGCACTGATTGAGCTTAGTGAAGCGGATCAGCTGAGGGGGCGGGGCAGTTATCACAATCATAAGAGGATGCTGTTGAAGTGGACAAGATTTCGTTAAAATAACATTATTGATAAGAGAAACAGAGGATATGAACATTTAATAGATCTAAAGGATATGAACCCTGTAATATGTACAAATGTAATATAGATTTATTCTAAATATGACAGCTAGAATATTTTAGACCACTAGGGTTCCATATGTATATTTTTATCTGTGTAGAATATCATTCTTTTGTTACGATATTTTTCATTCTACTTATATTCATCTGCTCACAAGTTGGGTTTCACAAGCTGGCCAAGCGGCTGACAGGTCTGGGAATTCGTCGTATCGTAAGTCTGAATCTCATTGTTGAAAAAGATTGAAGACTGAAAATGATGGTAAAAGTGCAGAATAGCGTCCCCTAACTTTACTGGACGTTATCGCGTTCATGCTTTGCATTTATTAATATATAATCTCTAGTTAGTTAATACTATATAATCTCTATAAAAAATAACTGATCTTATTTTTCATTAAAAAATTACAAAAGACCTGTACCAGCGAACATCGGCATGGCACTTATTTGTTCTGCGTGAACTTATTGTCAATAAGTTTTAAAACTAAGATAAATTATTTACTTATTATCAATTGAATGACATGGTAATAAAATGCAAAACGTGTCATCCGAGAATGTTAATGAATCCGAGACGCTATCCTCAGATTTCATTTTAAAATCAACTTTTAATGAATCTCGTTTTAGATTAAAGGATTATCTTGTTTAGATTTCGATTGTTAATGCATTCAAAGTGTTTGCTAAATTGAATTTGATCTCAACATTAATTTAAATACAGTATATTTTTAATCAGAATTAACAAATGTCGGTAAGGTTCGGAATTTCGGCCTAGGACAATTTTTTTTTACCTTTGCATAAAGTAGCTAAAAAAAAACTTAAAACTTTACGTTATGATAAAAATGGTATAAATATCAGTATTTCTTTTATGTATTTAAAATTAATCGTAATATTTCTGTTCCTTGAAAATCAACATTTCTTCACATTTTCAGATAACTCGCCAATAAATTTATCTGTTTACCTGGATGGTAGAAATTTTGCAATCTATATTAAAGCAACTTCCCGACAAATTAGAGAGTTGAAACTTTTACACATACTCAGTGTCGATGATATTGTATGTTAAAGGAAAATTTTTCAAATTTAAACTTTAAAATCTGTTAAAATTAAAGAAATTTGTTAGGGCATGTCGTTGTAGAGGGCTTGAGAGTAGATAATAAATACACAAAGGAATTCAAATTTGAAATTTAAAAGTTGTTAAAATACGCAAAAGTTGTGTTTTTTTTTCTATATACACAATGTTCTTGTTAATACTGGAGTTATGTTCCCTAATATGTAAACTTTATTCAAATACTGATTTTTATTTAGTATTGTTGTTAAATTCCTAATGGCCCGAATTTTAATAAATATATCATAGGAATATTCTAAATAAATGTTAAACTTCATTTGCATTCCTTACTGATTTCAATCCAAGTAATTGTCTGAAACCCCAAATTTATTTAGATTAGGCTCCAAAATTTTGGATTCGAATCAATTGGACCATGCCCTTTTATTACTCTGAACCCGTCAAAGAGAACAACGAGTATTGGAAAGAGAACAAAGACTATTGGATTCCAGGTAATCTGCCTTTTATCATTCAGTAGAAGAGTAAATGAGTTGTGTTCGATACGATTTGTTGAAAAAAGTTAAAATTCTGAAAGGTATAATAACTTGCTTTCATTTCGTATAGATCCTGTATTATTATTTTTCTCCTTTCGGAATTATGATGTCAACTTTAACTTATTTATAACTAATAATGGTAGTGTTAGGAGACCGGATTACGTTGTAAAAGAATTTCTTTGCAAAAGACATAAACACCAAATTCCCGTTTACTTATTACAAAATCGAAAATGCGTTGCTTGAACTAAAGATTTTAGAAAAACGCGCCTTTCAGTTCATTGTATAAGCTGTGCAGTGGCGAAGTTGTAGTCTCTGCTTCTCTTGACGTTCAAAAGTTGCGGATTCGAATTCAGGTGAAAATTGAATTAAAGTAAAAGTACGCGGTCGCATTACTTTTGGAAGGCGATTAAATTCAATTTGAAGATCCTGTTTGTTAAAGAATTCTCAAAAAGTGCATTTGAACCGCTTCTCTGACTGATAACAAACAAACCACGCTTGAATTCAATTTATAGCAAAATCATGAAAAACTTAAAAAAAAATAAAACGAGAAATCTGTAGTACTAAGAATGAATAAAAGCGCGAGATAGAGCGAAACAAAAAAATGATACCTTGTAAAACGGGACGCAATAGATTTGTTTTTATGTAAAAGTGACAAAATGCGTAATGGGTTCAGAACATCTTTGCAGAGTAGGGAAAGCAAATGCTGTTCACAAATTGCGGAGTTTGGGTATATAAACTGTCCGCTGCTGCCACCTGAAAACGAAATTTTCGTCAGACACGTGCAAACACCGGAGGAAAACGCCGCTGAAGATTAAGGAGGAGCTGCGAACAACACGCCGCCTGAGATTTAAATATACAGGTCAAATCTCGTTATAACGTAGTAACACTGAATTTTATAGGTATTTTCGTTAGGCTGTGCTTTTATTATAGCCGGGAGCGTCTGGAATTGTAAATTTTTTAAGAGATTTGGAAAGTATAAAATTTATTGCAAAGCTGAGTAATGTTTGTGGAGTGTGATACGTTGTAACGAGATCCTCATTCGTTTGTGGTAGAGTCCTGGGAAACATCTTGCATGTCGACGGGGACGGAATCAATCGTCGGTTTGATCGTCGGGATTCGCTGCGTCGACGGTCGCTCTCATTTACCTGCAAATAGGCTGTGGAGGCAGAAACGATCCCGGCCCATGTAGCCGCAAGGCAAACGTCACCGCTAGCGCGCCCCCTCACTTCCCTTATGAGCCGCGCGCCGTCTGCGCCCAGCAGCACACACTCGAAGCACGAGCCAGGCGATGCCTCACATGGAGCTCTCGTCGGGCTCGTGAAGCGAGGAGGGATTTACAAAAAAAACAAAACAACAGAAAACAGTAGTGACTCCGTCCAACTTGCTCGATGAAATTTTAGGGATGAGTGAGAGCAAACTTAGATGATGGAGGATTAGCCGTGTCTCAATGGAGCAGGAAAATCCGAATCCACCATCATCATCATCATCATCAACATCGGAGACGCCATCGCCAGATGAGAACATCTTGCGGGGACTCGAGTACAATCTCCGCCCACGCTCCATCATCAACCGGTTGGAGAGCGTGCGACGGAGGAGCTCTAAGCGGGAGCCGAAACCCAAGCAGAAACCGCCACCGCTAAGCAAATACCGTCGGCGCACGGCAAATGCGAGGGAGCGCACTCGCATGCAGGAGATCAACGATGCGTTCGAGGCGCTGCGACGTGTCGTGCCTAATTTCCCCGAGTGCGACAATAACAAACTCACTAAGATCACGACGCTCCGCCTCGCCATGAACTACATCAACGCGCTTAGTGCCATCCTCAACGATGAAGTGGACATTAGTTGCGCCACGGACAGCGTCGGTGGATCCAGCGTCAGCGGGACGTTGCTCGACGACGACGAGAGCGGTGGATCCGTGAGAAGCCCTTACAGCGCCGCGGACTCGTTCGACTTGCCCAGCCTCGTCGCCTGCGATGGCTTCAGCGTGCTGCTCGAGTCTGATGGAGAGAGCATGCAACTCAGTGATCAGCCGACTCCGTGATTTTTTTTGGGTAACTCATCTTTTTGTGAAACCTTCCTCTTTTTTGTTATATAAATTTCCCTTCTCTTTTCCCTCTTTTCAAATCCCATACCCACCCGAAATAACGTTATTCTATCTCTCTCTCTCCTGTGCGTTGTTCCTCCGTGGATTTATCTCTTATCCTCTGCAAAGAATCTCCAACAAAGTGCTGCAACGTGGATAAATCATTCCTCTTAATAAAAATTACAAATTTGGACAAAACTGATAAAACTTTTAACCTCGAGTGCCTTTTTGTATTATTTCTTGGATATCCATCGTATCATCCGTCCGGGTTTGTTGTTCAATTTTTTTAAAATTTTTTTTCAGGAACTGAATCGAAGCTTCGCGTTCTATGTAAGATAAACGAATTTTTATTCATTCCCTTTCTTCATTTCTTTTTCTTGTTCGCAAATATCTCTTGTTCGAAGTTTGTTTTACTATTTATTAATTCCTCGCCCCTTCCCATTCTGAAGTTTCCTTTCTGATTCTTCCTAGTCGATACGCTTAAATTATTTTATATTAAGACGTAAAGCAACACCTTTTAGGATATATAAAAAGATGCGAAAAATCTTTTAAGTTGTTTTCTCTCCGTAAATTCAAATAAAGTAATAAAGAAAGGGGAAGAAGAATATTAAAGACGGTCTTTTAAGCATTCCGTGTTGTCTTCCGGGAAGTTAAGAATCAACTTGTGCAACAAGTGGTGGACACCCAGTGTTCTGGTTCATTTCTTGTATTTCACCTCAGTGGACGATATTGCCAGAAATTCATAAATAAAACACCGAATTTATTATGTAAATATCTGTACAATTTTTTTTTAACGCTGTTATTTTATTATTATTATTATTTTGTGAGTACGTCCTAAAGTGAAAAATTCTCATGTTATAAATTTTTTTTTTATTTTTTTAAGATTTGATTTATGATTATAAGCGCATTCGTTTTTATTTACATCATTACAATTCGTATAAAAAAGTTCTTCTGTCTTGTTAATGTAATTTATTTTTTTGTAAAAGAAAAAAAAAATTAAAACGTATATTTTCTAAGAAATTCCAAAACGGAAAAAAAAAGAATAAATTGTAATTTAATGAAACTTGTGCGATTCTCTTATTTTTTTATTTATTTATTTTTTTATTATTATTATAATTATTGCTATTACAATTGAGAGTGAGCTTAAGTATCTTTTTTTTTTCTTATTAATACGATGACTGTTGGTCACGTCTATCGCGCGATGCTCTCTCACAGGTCACCGGCCAGCGTGACGTCACAACCAAAAAGTCATCACCATTTCTTTCACGTTCCCATCCAGAAACGAAAAAGAGGGAGGACCATAACTCAAGCGAACGATATTCTTTTTTATATCCACCTCTTAAAAAGTTCGTGTTTAAATGTTCAGTTCTCGAATGACGAGTTTTTGGTTTGCCCAACCCGCAACATATACCGAGCGCATACATTTTGTTACTGTCTATATAAGTAGGCAATAAAAATTGTAGATTTTAAGTACATTATAAAACTTTAGTTGTTTCTAAATTCATTTTTTGTTCATTCAAATGGAGTGCTACATTTTGAGTTTGTTCTTATCAGATTTCACGAAAGTATTGACTTTTTTCAATCATTTTACCGACTTTCGATATATATTCCCCTTTTTTATATTTTATGATTTTATTTTTTGTCTCATCATTCCATTGGAATGTTCACAGTAATAATGATAATAATAACTGGGCTTGATGATGAGATTAGACATAAAAACAGGAAAGTAAAAATATTGTTTTAAAAAATTGGCTAAAATTTTGACTACTTTTTATGTGGCAGCATTGTATATTCCTATTATTGGGTTTATTTGCTTTATAGTTTTTTATTTCACTATTTTTTTCAGGTTTTTCATGTATCCTTTTCATTTCATATAAATTTATGTTTGCTCAATCGAATTAGAAACTTTAAATCATGGTAATCATTATCGAAAGAATTCTCCGAAATTATATGGTCATTCTGAAAAATTACTTTTCTTAATTGGTTTAAAAGCTTCTAAGAATATGAATACTGCAAACTACAAGTTTATGTTCAAAGATTGCAAGTCATAATTATTTAAAAACATCTATCTATCGTCTATTATTTAGTTATTTAAAAAATATGTATCCTTATTGAAAAATATCTATACCTTGATATTTTTTAAATCCCGCTTTGGACTTGGTTACCCGTTCAGACGTATTCGGTTTCATAAATGCATAAACACATTAAGATTTCTTAAAATTAATTTGTTACAGTTTTTTAATCAATTATATTCGATGTATACAATTAGAAAAAACAAAGAAGTGACCATTAATTCAGTAGTAGTAAGATTTTTTTCTTTTTTGCATAAACTTAAGTCATCAAGTTAGAAAGTAATCCTTTCCACACGAACTTGTTCGTAAATTGATGTATATGGTCAATGAATTTTCAGTAATCCATTTCCTAATTCCAAAAGTCAATCCAAATTTTATAAACTTTTTCTAATTATCTTACTTTCTTATTTTAGAAATGATGAAATTTGGTAAACCATAAGTCGGCACTCTCTTGTAATGATTTCCTGCTTCACATTCAGAGTTAAATTACATCGATTCTTAGTTTTAGTGGAATATGTTGACTAATTTCTTCCAGGGACCACGGGAATAAGTCACTGTAATTGAAAAATATCTGTAACTATAATCTCTAAAAACTGGAAAAATTTCAATGAATTCACTTTAATGAATTAAGAGAAACTTTGCGAAATGATATCATGTATGATGCTGCTAAGCAGAGAAATTTGACGAATGCTCGTCGTATGCTATTCGTAAGTTGATGGTTTTTCGTATCTAAATATAATTTATTCTAATGGAACTAGTATACCTACTGTAATATGTACCTACTGTTAATTTTAATATAATAGCAATGGACATTACGAAGGTTTCTTATTGAAGAAATTAACTTGTCGCTCTTCCTCTCAAGTTAATTTTTTCTCGAGACAATTTTTCCAGTTAACTGCTGTTGAGATCTAATAAGATAATGATATCGTTCTCTTCGATTATGTCCAATGACGAATGGTATAAAATTCCATTAACTTGCACTAACTTGTACTTGACGAATGGTATAAAAATCCAGTTCTTGTACTTTTCCATTCCCAGGCGAATTCAGTTTGTAATAGAAACGATTGTTCTATACAATTAAGGTGCTTCCATTTTTATTTAGCCCAACCTATGTAAATGCTTATATTATAACAATTTAACTATTATAAAATTTCGTTAAGACGTAATATTTTATATTATCCAATTCGTTTCCCTACGAAGTAAAGAGTTTCAATTTCCACTGTGACTTTCTGAAGTGTACTACTGCTCGTCGAATTTTTGAAATGCATTAAACAATTTTCCACATATATTTGATATGTTAAAATTAGGTTTGCCTTTAGTTTTTGTTTTCATTTTATTTTATCCATCAAGAAGTTTTAACTAAATTTGATAAGAGCGGCATTTTTTTTTTTGTTTTTTTTTTAGTTGTATCATGCGTTTTCCTTATATTTTATTTACTGTCGAAATTACAGAATATGATTGTTTTATAAAACATTTAAAAACTTTTAATAGTGAAAATCCTCACAAGGAGTAATTATTATTATTATTATTATTATTATTATTATTATTATTATTATTATTTGCTTAAGACAATCTCATTATGGTGCAAAGAAAAAGGTTCAACAACAAAATAAGTTTTTTGCTGTAATAAAACGAGGTGGTAAACATCTTCTGAGCTTAATTTAGAATTGAACAAGCGCAATAAAGGGATTTTTAAAAAAAATTTTTACGAGGCTCTACAAACTCTCTTCAATGTGTTAAAATAGGCGATGGAGAAAATAACTTTTTTATTCGTCTCCCTTTTCTGTTTGAATCCACATAAGCATTATCAGATTGGAGCATCGGAAAATTGAAGAATTTTTTTTTTAGTTCAAATTAAAAAATATTAATAATAAATATAATAATAATAGCTGCAACGGTAGCAACCGATAATGTTAAAAAAACACTCTTTTCCTCGGGGATCGTGAGAGACTTGAGTCGATTGTGATTTTAATTTGGTAGGCCCCCCTGATATCGCACGGAATCGAGCGCGCTCCTCCCCGCGGCTGAATTAATCAAAGGAGGACGGGGAGGGAGAGAGAAGCGATCGGAGGAGATCATCGAAAAAGGATTTGAGAGAGGGGAGGTGGCACGAGGGAGGGGTAGTGGAAAGGAATCGACGCTTAAGTGACTCCTCCCCATCACTCGCCTATGCCACTAACCCTTAAAACCTTCCCGAAGTGGATTCTTGCTTAATCACTTGTCGCCTCGAGAACCGGAAAAGTGTGGCTCATCAAAGCGAAATCGAACCGAAAGAGAACGAGACCTTATACTAAATCAGTGATGTTTTGTGCTTTTGTTGTTCGCTTATAATCAACTATAATAAAAATAATCTCTTAGTAATGGAGCAATCCTATAATATTCTGTTAAAACTCTTCTAATATAGCCATTGCGATCAACCCTTTTAATTCAAGTAATGTACAGTTTGTTTGGGGTGTGGGATTTTTTTCGTTCCTGGCGGAACGGATCGTCATATTTCGAGGTAGGCCACTTTCTCCTTATGGTAGAGGAAGACTTGTAAGCTTAATCAGCCGATCAGCTGAGGTCGAATTTCAAATCTTGTTTTAGGAATCTTGTACATTTCTATATATCATTTTTTTTTTTGAAGAACTGCTTTGTATTACTTGATTTTAATAAATCAGACGATAGATATTCGTAATACAGTATCAATTTACTATCCAATTCTTCTCTCTCGATATGTTTCGCCTGACGGCATTATCATAGAAAACATATCAATTCAGTGAAATATAAAGGCGGCAAATCAACGTTTGTTTCTCATATCCTGAAAGAAAAAAAAATTAAAGACATATATGCTGCAGTAGAAGTCAGTACCATCGAAAACAAACAAGCAAACAAACCCAGAGATTAGACATCATAGAAAATTTCAACATTTATAAATCTAAAATTTTAAATGACGACCTACTCATCACTAATCAAAAAGTTCTGGAACCACCCATCTTTCAAGCATGTATTTTCATATCATACCTCTTTACATTAAAAAATTAATTAATGTTAAAAATCATATCATATATTTATTTAATACCATATTTAATTGACCTATCGCCTACCTCTCAATAGCTCATGTCATATCCATAACAATTAAATTAAATTACTTCATACGTCTTTGTTACACCATCCAATGAATTGTTACAATGTATACAGGGTGTTCGGAAAATAAGTGCCTAGCGTGATCCTTTGCATGATGACAAACTTAAAATTCCTTATGCAAATGTTCAAAACTCTAATTTTAAGGATATAAACGTCGCTAAGTTTGCTAAAAAGGCTGGTGGAAAAAAGTAATTTAATCTTAAAGTCTTCTCGTATTGTGCAGTTCATCTATGAAGTCCTGGTGCAGAAAGTTCATAAATGACATAACGATTTCATGTTTTAGACCCTAAATTTTGAGTTTTAGATATTTTCGATAGGAACTTTTTGCTTAGACTGATGCATGGAATTATTATCCTATTTTTTTCCCGAACACCCTGTATATTGTATAATTTCAAAATCAGAAAAATTTTTGTTCCCATTAAGACATTATTAAATATCTATGATAATGCTGTCAGGCGAAACATGTAGAGAAAGATCTATTGATTATTAAATTGATACAGTATTGACAAAATCTATCATCTAATTTATCATTAGCCTTACTTATCACTGTTCTAGAGCTCTTGGGCTTACACAGCGAATCAAATCCTTCATTGTACAAGGTGATTCTGAATGGTCTGTACAAACTTTCAGGATATGTTCCAGGGACCAAATCAAGCAGAAAATGCCATATGAACATGGATCGAAAACGCTTCTTTTTAGAGTTATAACGCTTTGAAGTTGTCCTGCAGTATAGGAAATTATCGTTAAAGTCTTATTTATTTGCACTTGTTGTCAAAGGCAAATATTATAACGAAGTTTTAACAAGGCAAATACTATAACAAAGCTATAGCAAAGGCTCAAAACGGCCTCCGGTTCTTTGAATTGTCGTAACTCTTCTTCTACTAAAAGACACCTTCAAACCGTTATAACTCTAGAAAGAAGCGTTTTGTACAGAATGGATTGTATACAGACCATTTAGAAACAAAGTGTACCCTTATACTGAATAATATGTGAGGATTTGAATTTTGCTTTAATTAGCTTGCATTTGCCTTAATTCTGAAATGATCGCATGAAAATTTTAAAAACGGAGAAATTATTAAGTGTTAATGTCTTAAATTGTATTTTTCGTTCAAAGAGAATCAAGAAAGTAAATGGTTTCTTGTGTGCCTCTTTTACATAAAATATATTGAAATTTTTCATTCTGTATATACACATACGATTACATATGATCACTTCAGTCATTCATTTTGGTCAATAAAATATACTGTTAAAATGCCATTAAGAAAATTATTGGTATTTTGTTGTCTGTCACTATATCCACGTTATCTTCAAAAATGTAGTTTCTAGAATTTCTTTAAATAACTCTTAAGATTGAAACATTCTAAGCAGCTTCTTGCATCTTTTCTTCCTACTCTCCTTTCCTGATGTCGGCTTTCGATTCTTCCTATCCATAAAAAAAAAATAAAATTGAAAATAAAAAGCCTCTCCCTATTTCGCTCAGACAATTCTCACGATTAAAACTTTTTGTATGAAATAAAAAGTGAAAAAAAATGTATACATGTATACACAACACACCAACATTTGTTGCAGGCTCCCCTCGTAGGCGTTTTCTCTTTTGCCTCCGTCTTTCCCATTGTCTTCCTTCCCCCGTTCCCACCTCTCTTGAAAGGTTTTTTTTTCCTCCCATTCTTTTAATTTTTGTCAATCCCTGGCCACACCCACGGAATTTCTGTCAACTAGACAAATAGATTCTAGACAGACATTAAAAAAATGAAAAATTAGACAGCACCTATGAAAAAGGATGAAATGAAAAGAATTCGCATTTTCGTCTAATTCATTGGGCATAGACGCATCTAATCGCACGCTAAGCTTGCGCAAACCAGTTAGTGGTTTATCGAATATGAAGAAAGATATGCGAAATTTGAGGGACTGCCAAATATAATTTTGTGTTTCTTAATTAATGTCGTTTAGGAATTTTAAATAATATCGGGTTCAAATCTGTGTGATAGAGAACGTTTGGAATAGTACTGGCTATCGTGAAAATCTCTATAAAGAAGGAATTATTTACTATTAAAAGGTCAAGTTATTGAAACCGTCGTCATGGTGAAGGATACAAGAATCTAACTAGTAAAATAGCCGCAAATATACCGGCGAGGAAAAAAATTGATTCAGCCTAAAATTCTGGGCGTCATTCTCTAATTTCACTTACAAGGGAATCATCCGAACCTATTTCAGTTTCACACCAAATTAAAATATGTTACTCACCTATAGCCTACTATTGATGCTTGCGAAGTAAGATATGTTACTCCCCTATTGAGATACAAGTTCGGATGGTTCCCTTGATAGTAAAAAGTATAGACGATATAGATCTGTTTAGAGTTGCAGGATTATTCTTTCAGATTATACCAAATTTTGTTCAGCTGAATTTGGAAACGCAGCTCCCAAATGAAAGATTCGAATTTTTAATGATGTTAAAAACAATATTACTAAATTTGCTAACTCGATCGTTCTGTTGCCGATTTTTTTTCCAAAATTTTTGATTTTGACTTCAGATTTAGATAGAGCACCAAAAAATAAGTAGTAGTTATAATAGGCATATATGTCCTATCTATTCGTGAATATATGGCCAAAATGTTAAAGTTAAAGTTAATATCGTAGTCCTTTAACGACCATTTTGGCCATGTTCCCGAATAGACGGATATGTGTGCCTTTTATAACTTTGATTTTGATGCTCTATCTGAATCTGAAGTCAAAATCAAGAAATGATGTTTGACTGGCTTGCACTTTAACACCGTTCTGGCTGTACAGTACAACGCATTCTCAACTGCTTTTTTCCTTATATATTTTGGAAAGAGGATTTCAAATGTTGTCCGTATATATATAAAAAATAAGCGGACCGTGTTTTCAAATGAATGTTAATCGTCGTCTACGAATTGAATAAGACCATTTTAAATATTGGAATCTTCTGTTTAGTCTTGCATACATTGTTCGTAAGCATTTATAAAAATTCACAAAATGTCAAGAGTTACGGGGTCGAATCCCTTTAAGGGTGTGTCTATAAGGAATCGATTCACCTATATATGCAGTGAAATCAGGACGTCAAACATTCTCCAGTAACATATTTTTTTGATGTTGTAAACCTGTAACAGACAAGAACGAGCTTCTTCCAAGAAAAATTACTTATTTGTTTATGTATAAAAGTCCGTTATCTACTATCTGATCTGAAAGGTACAGGCGTAGGTTTGATAAAAAATAAAAAAAAAATTAGGAAGACATGCAGGAATTCGACCTTATAATACTCGTATGTCGAAATTGGCTCTGTCGTTTCTCCACGACAACTTTATTATAAATAATAATTCGCATCATTTCGTTGGTTGATTGACATGGATTGATCAAGAGATTTTCCTGGGGTCGTTGGAGTCATTGACTTCGAAATTTTGAAAGCTTTCGCAATAAATGTGGAAATTAAATTCAGATCCAAAGCAAATCGCGGTTTATTCTTTTTTTTTTTAATTTTTTATTTTTTATTTTTTACCTTATTGGTGATCGCACGATTTCCTTATCTCGAATAGAGAGTGAGAATGATAAAGATTATAATTTATATGGATTTATTAGTAATGATTCATAAGCAAGTATTTGTTTACAATAACAATCAAAATAACTTTGTTGATAGCTAATTACAGTTCCTCCTTCTTTTTTTTTTCTAACCTCAAGAATGAGCGATCGGAGCCTTAAGTCACGCTCGTTCGCACCTCTCAGGTAAGTCGTTAAGTAGGTTGGCAGAAAGTACGTGAGTCTTCGGACTTCCTGAAATTTTGGAGGAGCCCTTTCGTTGTCTATTCCGTTTCGTGTTTGTATGAAGAGAAGCATTCCCTATATGAAATCATATAGTGGGCTTTAGGAATAAAACAAAAAATATTATGCAGCAGCAGTATATATCAATTTCTTAGTCTTAATTGATGCAGATATGTTATATTGGCTATTGAGTATGTAACTAAGTGAGGCATCCACGTTTTTATATAATTAATGCATACTTCAGCTTTATAGACAAAATTATTGACTATGCGATACTCTTTACAAAAAGAGTTGTTTAAAATAATTCAGGAAATTAAAAACATCATCTGCATAGGAAATCACGTACTATAAATTATTAAAATTCTCATTAAACATTTGTGGAATCTTTGTGGATCTTTATTGGTTTTTGATTTTTATTAAATGGAAATTGCGTATATGTGAGAAACTTATTTCGATATGTAAATAATTCTTATGTCTTCATTTAGTTCCTTCTTCGAGTACAAACGCACAGAATCTTCAAGTTGCGTAAGCCTAGTGACAGAGTGACCAAGTGAAAAGGCAAACGCTATTATTATATGGAAGGAAAATATTTAAATCAGAAATCGTTATTCTAGCTCCAGGCCAGTCCAGGTGGTTAAAAGGGAAAATTCGGTCTTTCAGATCACGCTATCGCTGGATATAAGTTGAACTGATTCCAAAAGTAAAATAAATAGGCCTTAAAGGAAAAGTGTTAAAAGGGAATGAGTAATTTCGACCGCTGCTCAATTGACAATGTTTCGAGTGCGAGGTAAAGAGAAAACGTTCGATGTCTTATGCCTGGTCTGATCGTAAATAAAATGAAAGCAATTTAGGAAGAGGGGAAAAAAGGCGGGAAAAAAAGAAACCACATGGCTATGCATTTCAGGAGAGCGATTGGGTTTCTCGTTTGCCTCCGAAATGGAATCGTCCCATCGGACGTTCGAAGGAAAGAAGGGGTTACAAGCCGACCGACCGAGTGGTAATGGTCGCAAGGGCTTTAACACCTTTTCGGCGCTCCAGGGGGAAGACAGACGAACATTCCTTCTCTCTCCTTCCGGTTCTGCGCACGGGCTTTCCTTCTGTTGGTTTCGGGTCGATACTACCCGCCCAATTTCAACGCAGCTCAGGCAAACCATTAAGCGACCGATGATAGATTGTTCAGATGGAGCGAAAAAGAGACAGGGGCTGTGTTTGCCAAAGATGGATCTTTTTAACCTTTCCTGAATAATGTATTTTGCATTAACCGCAAATTTCTAAGCGAATTTCCCTCTAATGACTCAAACTCACCCATTTTTATGTATGCGCAAGAAGGTGGTGGTCACCCATACTTACGAAAATTGAAACGTACGACGAAGGCTAATCCGCGATTATGTTTCTCCACCCTTGTTTTTCAGAATATAAGCTCAAATTATTAAGTTTTTTTTTACGTCTTAATACATTTCGTCTCTTTTCCCCTCCTTGTCTTTCTATATCTTTTCATTTTCTGTTATTGCTTTAATAATACAGTGGAGAGCTTTTAGAAAATTAAATGATTTTCACTTCCTGTTCCGAGAAATAAAATAATAACAATGATTAATTTAAGAAGTAAAAAAATTCTAGATACGGAATTTGTGGATTATAGTGATTAATAATGAAATTTACCAAGAGCGTAAGAATTTATATATAAAAAAGTAAATCCACAAATCCATTAATAGAAAATTTTCTTATTTCTCGCCAGATTGCTGGAAGGAAAACTTTCGAAAACTAATTTAAAAACTGTGGAATTAATTTTTAATAAGCCATTTTTTTCTGCAATTTTAAGTATAAACTAAAATTACACTTAAATGAACATGAGATAGGGGAAGACATATTCTGAAAACATATACTAGTTTCAACTCTATTTTGAGTGTTAAGCTTTTCATCATCTAGTGTAACTCTTATTTTATATTATTCAACTTCAACTTCAAACTTCCAAACCAAAAAATCTTAAGAATCTGTTTAAAAAAAAAAAAAAAAAAAATTGAAATTCTGCGAAATATTAGCTTGGAAGTCATCAGTGAAATCTACACATCAATATTGGACATCATCTAGGCCCCAAAACTGCGCTAATGTGGACTTGAAAAGTGACTTTCATCATCATTTTTATTGATATTATTAAATCTATCATATAAGTCAATATGAAATTTTTTAATGAGATTATTAGTTTCCAAAAAATGCAAGTGAAAATTGAATAAATTCAATCTTGAGCTTTTTGAAGAGCATTCTCTATCAATAGATTACACCGGAATTGGATATTACAACATTAGATATGCATAAATAGCATAGAATGCCCCACGGGTCACTATTCGATTACATAGGGAGAATTTAAGCAATATAGCCATTACTCTGCGCATATCTTCATAGGAAAGTAGGTAAGTTTTCTTTCGATTTCACAGTTGTTTCAAAACTTTTTTATGATGTTTTAATAACTTCAATCTTTCCGTTTTCTTCTAAGGCGAACTATTGAAGATGAGTATATACAGGAAGTTTTTTTTTGTAATTACTTGCAAGATAAGAATGGGTTCAGCTTTACTCAAATTAGAAAAAGATTTGAGAGGGAGTTTCCGAAACCAAACATCGAATTGGTCGTAGAAGATCTCAATCATGAGGAACATATTCTCCTGATTTCTCGAGGATCTTTAAATTTCTTTGTTTTGGCCTTCATTAAGTTTGATATCTACTTTGTAAAATTAAGGACCTTAATAAGATTATAAGATTTTACAAATCATGCTTAAAATTCTTGAAAACGTCTTCTGCTTGATTTCAATTTTGTAGCGATATTGATGGTCGTTATGTAGCGTTGAAATAATAATTAAAGCTAATACCTACTTTATTATATATTTATTTTGTGAGAGCATATATTTTCATGTCATACAATTTATGCATTTAAAAAAAAATCCTTATTTTTCGAAATACTGTATTTTCCGGACTAGAAGTCGCACTAATTTTGATTTCTGTAGGGTCCTGCGACTAATACAGTGAATGCGGCTTATATATAAACTTAAACTACAAATTAAAACGTTTATGTCTCGCTATCTCTAAAAAGACTGATTAGTTTCCTTTATCTTCTTTGGCTGATATTATTAAGACTGCCATGTTCTGCATTTATTACTGTATCAGTTCTAGTTAATGATAAAGTAATTTGACTTACTTTTTGAACTTATTAATTATGGATTTCACACAGAAAAAAATCTCCAAACTAATATGCTGGCCAACATTGCCATTTTGAATCGCTACTACGAAAACCCAAAATGTTACAGCTAAGAGATTTCAGAGAATTTATCATTCATTATTAAGCACGCTTATTTAGGAATTATGAAAATTAAATGATTATATCTGGTAACTAATTGTAGAACGATCTAGGAGATTTTAGATTGTCGTGCCATATACTGAGACTTATACACTGAATGCGACTTGTATATTGTTTTTAAGATTGTTTGTAAGTCTTACTTAGGCTTGATGTTTGCAATCACTTTCTTATTAATCACTTTCTTAAGACGGCTTATTACTATTATAATCTGTGTTTCTTATAAAATTTAAGAATTTATATTAACGCAGAGACTGAAAATAAGATGTATAAAGTAATACTTTGAGATTTTTTTGTTATTTAAATTCATCTGCTGCGTAGGATAGATACGCTTTTTAAAAGCTCATCTTCTATCATTTGCAGTTGGTTGGAAATCAGATGAGAGATCAAAGTCCGCTCTCTGTAAATACTTACGTTAAAAAAAATTAATTTAAAAAACATATATAGAGAAGGTTGTATTGATTTCGCAACATGCGTAGTTGAGAGAAAAGAATGAGTTTTGTAAATTAACCCGAAGGTGAGCTCATTATAATGGACGTGTCAAACTCCATTACTCATCAGGTAAATGACGGGTAATTATTGTGGTGTTCAATTGGTATTCGATCATCGCTTAAGTGGATTGCCATCGATACGGGCACGTTTACAACTATTACATCTAGTTATGAGAGAGAGAGAGATGGAGGAGAAAAAAAAATAGGTGAACATATTAAATGAATGCAATTTTTTTAAAAAAAATGCTTCGTGTTTAATTTCTTTCACCTTAGGTATATATGAGGGAAGAAGGAAAAAAGACTTTATAGTGCTCGTATAGGGCTTTGGACGGCAAGTGAATGTAATGAAAGGGTTGAGGCCGCGAATAACTGCAAAAACGCGAAGAGCAACAAGAAATATCATTCGTCATTCTGTTTGAGAAGTGAAGACTTCATTTTTGAGTTGGAGAGGGGGTGATGGAAGAAGAATTATTTCATAATAAAAGGTGATGAAGTTCTCTCTTTTCTTATTCGACCGGGCCCCAGCGTTGGCCCCGATTGAGTTGAGAAACTTTTTTTTCAAATTTTTCTTTAAGATATTGTTGGGCAGGAAAATCTAAGGAATTTATAATGGACCTAACTATGTCTTTTGAGGGCTAGGCTTTGCATGGACTCGTTTTTATTTAATCCTATTTTCTTTTATGTAAATATAATTGTATGCAATTTTCAGTAGCTCTATTCTCCTTTGTTTCATATAGTAGGGTTTGGATATTTTAAAAGTTTCCTTGTAATTCATTTGTACGCGCTTTCTAGGTGCTGAAAAAATAATATTGAGCAGATAAAGAATGATAATACAAAACTAGAACTCTTATGCTGTAATAGTTAAACCAGAAAGCTGGCGTTAAAAAAATGAAATAAAACAGGAAAAAAATGCCCAAAATGATGTTTATCAAAGTAAAATTGATATAGGCTACTTCTGAAGTATTTGAAATTATTTACTTCATTCGATTTTCCTGTTTATATTAGCCAGACATTATTTTAGAGAAAAAATATATTTTATTCTACATAATTTTAGACCAATTATTTTATTTACTTTTCTCTTCTTTTTTAAATTCATGCCTTGCTTTTCAAAGTAATGCTAACTGATTTCCTGAAAAACGCATATACTTCTTGCCTTGGGCCTGTTTATGAATCTTCATATGGTGCAGACAGATCTGAACTTTTATCTATTGTAGAATTTTTTTAATTCAATAAATTGCCGATTACAGATCTAAGTCTAAAAGAATAGCTAAGCCAAAAGATCACTTAATGGGATTTTTTTTATAATGTGTAAAAACATTAAACATAAAAAAATGAAGCATTCGGTCTCATCAAAACAAAATTCACATTTTTTTCTTTATGCATTTCAAGAACCTTCACTTATAATTTTGTCAAAAGTCAGAATTCCCATTCTTCGTGTCTCTCTCTCTCTTTTTTTTTCTCTCCCTTCATTCGCCTTTTTTTAATTTTTATTTTTCCTTTAGTTCGATGCCCGAAGCCAAAATGATCACATTCACACTGCATAGAATTCCCATTCGTTTTCAGCTGAACCGGAGTTGTCAGGTGGCGGCGGCTGTCGCTTGTTCCTTTCACTCGAGGCACCAGAGGGAGAGCCTCTCAAACAGAAGAAAACTCGAAAACGCCGAAGCCATTTATTTCTCCCTTTTTTCCTGAAATTAAAAAAAGAAAAGGAGAATTTTCCGCTTCTTTTTCTTCTTCCTCCTCAAACGCCTTCAGTCATTAGACCATTGGTTCCACCATCCCGTAGCACGTGAGTGATTTATTGCTGTGTTGCGCTCTACTCGCTCGCGATTGGAGAGAATCTACCGATGAAGAAGAGAATCTACGTTCAGCTCTTTACTATTACCATTATTGAGGTTTAGCATTCATTTTCATAAACTCGTCCGAATGGTTTTCATCATTGAGTTCTAGTAAATTGAGAATAGAGAGGAAAATTGATCAATTAGCACTTTATTTATTTAATTTGACTGTTTATTCGTTATTTTGGTGTCAATAGTGCTCTTTCATTTGGCTATTACCTTTCCATAGCAGGACAGTACACAAATCTGAAAACTGAAGACTCAGTTCCCACGGTCAATTTGATTTGGCAAGTACTTTCATTCAACCGGGTATATTTCAGAGTCTAGCATAACTTAAATGATCATTTAATATTATTACTATGCCTTTTGTACAGGAGCAATTGGTTATAAGTTGTTTCGTTTTGGCAGCAGCTCAGATTCTAATTTAGTCCGAGTTTCAATTTCTAATATTTAAAGAATATATGAGGAAAATACCTCATATAATGTAAATACCTGATACTGTAATAGATTAATATAATTTTAGCGCATGAGGAAAACAAATTTAAAGGATTTAGTTAGTTGGGTTAATGAGGAAAATTATTTAGGTCGTAGACGAGTTCCACACGTTAGCGAAACACCGAGAAATCTGCAGCAGGGATCTTGAGGGGCTCTCAGTGCACTCGTAGACAGCAAAGGTGGAAGGCGATTATCACGGCCAGCAATGGAACGTGTGGTTTTTGTTGAAAGAAGGGGTTTCAGAAGGTGATATCCATCGTCGTTTGGTGTCCGTGTGTGAGATAAACGGTGTTCCGTTGGTTGGCCAAGTTCAACAGTGGACAAGAAAGTGCAGCCAAACATGTGAGCACAGGCGACCTTCAACATCGCCTACAGCGCATAACAATTGATGAGCTGCAGATGAAACACGGGAATTGCAGGCTGTTGTCCGTTGATGGTGCACCAATACCCCAAGGAAAGGTTCGCCACAGCCATCCGGAAACTCCCAGGTAAATGGCTGAAGTGCATACACTTGAATGGGGAGTATGTCTAATTAATGTAATATGCAGTTTTTGTGAATAAATTATTTTCCACCCTGTGAACTCCATTTGTGTCAATCATTTGGGCCTCGGTAAGCAATAGTCGGTTCTCGAAACTCACAGTCACTAATATACAGTACAAAATTTCTCTGTGGTCCAATTCTAAGGAAAAAGTTCTTGATCAATTTTTTGATTTGCCGCATCGTTAAAGGAGATAAGTCTTCGAAGTGCTTACACATAAGTAAGATGTATGTGTTATTCAGAGGAAGGAAAGCAAATTAATTTTGGTAAAATTGATTATTCGAAGAGTCCGACAGAAGCAAATTTTACGTTTATGGACACTAGAAGCAAACGATCGTAATAATATATTCGTTTGGTGCTTTAGTCATGTATCCGCTTAATCTTTCAATTTAACTTACTTATTTACTTTTCAAACCCGCTTATCCGTTAGGGTCGCGGGGGCAGTAGCCCTATGGAGGATCTCCAGCGATCGCGAACTTCCGCCTTCAGGCGCATGTCCTCCCTGGTAATACCCGAGCGACTCGAACCCAGATTCTCCATGTAGTCTAGCCACCTGTTTCTAGGCCGACCCCTTGGTCTCTTACCCATCGGCTTGGAAAATAACAACTGCCTAGGAAGACCAGTTTGCGGCATCCGTATCACGTGGTCATACCCACGCAACTGAGATCTCTCAATGCGGAGAAGTAGCGGCTCAACACCTAAAGGCTCCCTTATTGTGCTGCTGTGCACTCTATCTAGTTGGGTAATACCTGCCACACCTCTCAGAAATCTCATTTCGGCCGCTTGTACCCGCGATCGCACTCTTTCGGTCATTACCCAAGACTCATGACCATAGGAGACAAAGATAGATCTGAAGACGAAGAGCTTGGCTTTGTTTCCCGGCTCGCGTTTCGTTACCACGGATCGCCACAGTTCACACGGTTCATAAAAGAAGCACTCTTTTTAAAATTTAGATTTCGTGTATTACACAAGTACTTCAATTTATTTTTAATAAAAATATTAGAAAACATAATTTTTTAATATTTTATAACGAATTTAACTTATTACAATCATAAAGAGTAAAAAGAAACTAAGACACAAAGAAACTTTAATAATTTCTTCACATAAGTTAGTCATTAATAAAGTATAAGAAATGTATGTATAATTTATTGCACAACTTAATGCCAATGTCATAGATTGAATAAAACGTAACTTTCTCAAAAATTACCTTCAAAAATAAATCATTTGTATAAAAAAATTTTAAAACCTATAAAATTTTATAAAATTTGTATATCTGCTAAAATTGTTTAAAATATCAAAAATATCTCATATAGACATGTTTAAACTTGTTCCTTGTAGAGTTTTGTATAACACTCTTGAATTGAAATTTAGACGATAAAAGTTTAGGTAGAGCCAACATTTCAATTTTTATTTAAAATATTATGTTAGTTAAAACATCATGGACTCTTTTTCTCCTTGCTGATTAATAAAACTTTTAACTTTGCTAAACTGTACTAAACTTTTCACAGAGTTTAAACGTTTTATGAATATTAAGATAAAAAAAAATCAAAAATCTTTATGAAATTTTAACTTTTTTAGGAAGCCTCAACTCTAAAAACGGACCTCGAACTGCTTATAAATGCTGGACCTCGAATGTTTATAATTATATTCTCCACACGTCTGCAAAGTTTGGCGCACTATTTCTGAGACTCCCTGTAGATACTTAAAGAAAGAAAATCGTTTTTCTTAAAAGAAGCACTCTTTTTTTTAAAATTTAGATTTCGTGTATTATATAAGCACTCTTCTGAGAGACGTTTTTCGTGTTATTCATTATCTCTGTTTAGTACGAAAAGATTCTTCTTTACTAGATCTTTAATGAATTGTCTGTTTCTTAATCCAGAAAGTGATTGACATTTTTCTGCGTGACATAGATTTCACCCTCACATCCTCTAATCATCGGAGCCAAATGTGAGTAAGATACCCTTAAAATTGGTAGAGACCTTACAACACAATAAAGGGAGAACAGAGTTTCCGACTAGTTTCGCCATTTATTCCCGGCTTTATCAAGGATAACACACTAGAGGCTACATGGCCTTATATACAGAAATATGGCACAAAGTAATCCACATGATTGGATAAAGAAATGACAAATAGTTACAAAGTTTGGGAATGAAAGCAAAGGAACAAAGAAATAACGAATAGTATAAAATGAATAATTTCGAACCATTCGGAAAAGATGCGAACGGCTATAGAAAGAACCAATAGGGAGTCGTGGTGATAGTATAAAGCTAAAACAAATTAAATAAATAAATAAAATGGGAACAAGAAAAGGAAAGCAGTGTGTCATACGCTGAAACACGGACCTAAGAGAAGACTCATCCGGTTGTCTATTAGGCAATACATAATGAAAATTCAATATACAAAATTAGATATATTACAGTAGGTCGGATACAGAATCAGGGATAGAGAAAACATGGAAAACAGTTTGACAATTGAGGAAGCGATCCGGGGAGGATCTTTTAGCCTTAAAAATTTCTATGGATTCGAGGGTCGCCGTCTTGAAAGGATTGTTGCAGATGTGGAGAATGGATATTACATCATCCTGTGTCTTCGGAGCATGTCCAGTGGAGACTAGGTGGTTAGCGTAGTGGGACTTGTCGTCTTTCTTTTTGTGCGAGTTTATGTTCATTGTAGCGTATGGTGAATTTGCGCGTCGATAAGCCTATGTAGTAGTACTTGTCGCAGAATCCAAAAATGGTGTGTTATCCTTGATAAAGCCGGGAATAAATGGCGAAACTAGTCGGAAACTCTGTTCTCCCTTTATTGTGTTGTAAAGTCTCTACCAATTTTATTGATAGAAACAGCACTAAGGACTCTTCACTCAACGATCTCAAGATACCCTTCCTTGGTCGTACTCCTTTTTATTCTTGAGCCAGGTAGCATACTCTTTATGCATCGGATATTTTGGAAAAGTATTTTCTTTTTGATCTTCTTTTGCTTCTTTCGTTTCTTCTAAACATTACCGGTTTTTTTTTTATCTTCATCTCGCAATTAATATTACAAATGAGCTGATCATCGACAAATTTTGATTTAGTTTTGTCCTCAGTCATACTTCTTCGGATTTCTCTGTTGGATTTCACCATATCCAGTCGATTCTAATACGGTACATTCTTCCAGTCCTCTATTTCAAACATGTTTAAATAAATAACAGGAATTGTTTAATAAAACACAATATATTGTTTTAATCATCCAAATTTAGTCATCGAAACACTTCTTATAGACACTATCCGGTACGGCCTTCTGTACCTTCTGCGAAGTTTGTTTTATGGACTCAAAACATCTTCCACGAAATGGTAATTTGAGTTTGGGTAACAGGAAAAAAAAAATTACGCGGGGCCATATCTGGCGAATACGGTACTTAATCGATGAATTCGTTGAGTTTTAGGTCAAAAATTCGCTTACAAGGGTCGATCTATGGAATAGCGCATTAACATCGTGCAAAATCCAAAAATTGTTCTTCCAATAATTTTGGCCTTTTCCAGCCCTTTAGCACAAGAAATTTCGTTGGCAACACAAAACTAGAGGCAAATTCTTTGTTCGACATTGTTATTCATTTCAAAAATTGCAGAGAATACTTTTGGCCAATTAACAGGACCAACAGATGTAACCAAACTGGTTAACAGATCGCGCCAAAACTCTAGATGATAATTAAGTACATTGGTACCGTCTTACAGCAAAAATAAATTCACACATCTTTTATGCGTGCTTTTTTAATTAAAAAATCCACAGTATTTATTAGCGTAAATATATTATAAGTTTTACACTATGGAGAGATATTATAATTTTTATATTTGTTTTTGAGCTATATAAAAATGTAAGCTTATTATAAAAGCTCATTTTTTCAAGATATTCTAGCGAATTATTTTTTTGCTCAATACGCTGCAAATAGGAATGGAATTAATTAAGAATAATTTCTTACTTTTTCAAAAAATTAAAAGTTAATTTTTCAAATAATGAAAAAGCCAGATTATACAAAACGCCAAATAATATAAAATTTGCTTATTTTATAAAGTTATCCTTGGATATGCACAGGGGGTAATTCCGGGAGACGGAAACTTCACGCATTATCTCAACAATGAGATTGCAAATTTACCTTCTCGTTTTTTTTTAAAGAAGCGTATTTTTCTCTTTAAAAAGGTGTTTTTAAGCTTGTTTTTTAACGAGAGGGATGGAGAAGAGGAATGTATAGCCGAAAGGGTTTAGTATTGGGGGAGTAGCGGTCGAGGGGGCAATTTCCCGCGGCTGTTTTCCCGAGGAGGAGGAAGCGCCCCCCCAAACGTTAAAAGGTGGCGTCGGCGAATTACTCTGCAGCCGTGGTGGTTGGCGTCTCTTCTCCGTTTGATGATGTAGGTTGCGAGTCACGTGGCAATTGTGGCTAATAAAATTGTAGGCTGATGTCGGAAGTGAAGAGAGCACGCCGTGATAACAGTTTACCCAAACCTCATTAGTCATGGAAGGATAAGCAGCGGAGGAGCCCACGAGCCAACCAAACACCTCCGAACTCCCTCACCTGGTGTCTCACATGAGAGGTTTCGTACTTGAGGCATGACGATTTGTAATTCTTGGTTTTTAATAACCATTAATTAATTGAGGGCTTCTTTCTTCTGCTCATTTTTAATTTTTTTTATAGATTTTGATCGTTTATTTTTTATTATGCTTTTTATTACATCCTCATGACGAGCACGTTTTAGAAAACGTATGATAAAGATAAATACAGGTGCTTACAGACTGGACATTCAGTTTGCTATAAGAATGAATGCTTGATGTAGCTTTTAAAAAAATAAAATTAATAATTAAAAAATAAATAAAGTAGAAAGGTTTCATATGACTGAATGTTCTAAATGATATTTGACACAGAGCCTATATTTAGTTTTATTTAGGCATTATGCGTATTTAATATACAGACCATTCGATATCATTGCACTTCACGAGTATAAACGAGGATTGTTCAATAGAAAGATGTTTAAGCTAATAGTTAGACGCCTGCCACACTTACTATCTTGCTGTTTGCTTCTTTCAAGAGTTGTAAGTTGAAAAATGGGATTCATGGTAGACTCTTCCTCCAAAGATAATCTGCGTTCTGTTATTCAGTTTTTGGCTGATGAAGGGCATCAGCCAATGGAAATTTTTACGACGGAATAGTGATTCTCACACGGCAGTGGTTGAATGGTGCAAGAAATTTCGACAAAGAAGGGAATCCTAGAAAGATTTGGCCCATCCAGGACATGCTCATGTTGCAGCATTACATGAAAACGTGGGACAGTTGGAAATTGCTTATAGCCTTAGAGTCTTGACTTGTCCCGGAGCGATTTCCATGTCTTTGGCCCTCTAAAGCAATCACTAAAAGAACGGCGGATCAATTCCGACGCTGACGTATAGTTTGTGTTATGCAATGATTCCGCCAACAACCGCAGGAATTTAACCAGGAATATACATGGGAATCTGTATATTAATGGGACTCATGCCTTAATCTTTATGGAGATTTCTTTTAAATTCTTTGAAGAAAATTTGCTTCCCAGCCTCTAGTAAGGGAAGTGTTAAATAATACTCTTATTAGAAGTGAATTCTTGCCAACTTTTTATAATGTAGTGTATATGAGGATTGTTCAATTGAAAGTCCAATTGAAACGCGCAGTATACATGGTGTTCCATGACAAATTCGTTCTTAATTCTCGTTTCGATATCTTGAGAATGGCTTTTAAGATGCTTTTGAAGAAGAGGTTTTAATCTTCAGTGCACGTATTGTGCACGGGGAAGGTAGGCAACAATTTTTGAATTTAGATGCGAGTTTCAAAAAGTGATAATCAAACATTAGAGTGTGAATGAAAGAAAGAAAAAATCCTAACATTTGCTAAAAGGGTATCTTTTAAACAAGGTAATTCAATTATATAGGTTTCAACAATATCCAATGTTGCGTATTATAGATGTTCAAAATGCTAGAATGTAGTTTGCATTCATTTCCGCGTTGAACTGCAGCATTCTTCATTTCTGATTTGCTGCTTTAATGGATGTGACTGGGGATTGGCTTACCTTCTACCGAGCTTTCGCGTGCTCCGTTAATGTGTAGCTTATTTTCATATATTAAACATAGTAAATCAAATTTTGACTCATTCGTGTAAAACAACGTTTAACATGGTTACCTATTTTTTGTTAATTTTTTTTGTTAATGTTGTGAAAATATGACGCTAAGTTAGGCTATGTGTGTAATATTATAGTAAATCTTAATTTACCTATTAATATTCAACTAGCTTCTTAAAATATAGTCAAGCTCTTAAAGATAAAATTGATCATGCAACGCCTCAAATACATAAATAAACATGCAGGATATATTATATTTAAGCCTATTATGCATACAGGAATTATACAAGCTCTAAATATTAGGATTATAATCGCGTATAAATGTATATCCGCATTGATAAATTTTTTTTGTCCATTTATTGGGCTGAGTTCCTTCACACTCCTCTCAGATTTAATTTTTTTAAAAATTTTTTCTCCCCTACCTCCGTGTGCCAACGAGGCCAATTAACAAATAGAAAAATATTGAAGAGAAAAAAATGGATTTTCAAATTAGGTCGATTTTTCTCCCCTTGCCATCATTACAGGGAAATGCTATTGATAAGCGATCTTGAAATATTTTAACTCTGTTACTGTGTTAATATTGAAGAAGTAGTTAAATCGAGTACTATGATACCAAGTAGAGAATTTATTTGGTACAATTTGGAATACATTTTATGTTCTGTTCAGATATCGTTTGTAGGAAATGTTATTGGCTAGGACATAAAAAATGCTTCCATGTCATTTATTACGCTATAATAAATTTCGAGAGCGACATATAAAACGAACACAAAAAAATTGGCGTTTAATTACTTAACGGCCGTTACAGAGGATTAGTAAATTTTTTGCCATTCATATAACGAGAATGTTTTCAACATTCCATGAACATTAACCGGAAAATTTTATAATATAAACTTGTAATTTTTTAATTCATGTAAAATAACACTGAATTTTTTAAATTTAAAATTGGGCAGTGTTTACTGCGATATGTTTTTACTCACTTGACAGAAGAACAGGCTGCTTATTTGGTATGTTCAAATAGAATAGGACAAAGATTATAGTCATCTATTTCATTTTCTAATAATGTTTATAAAACAGCTTGAAAGTCTCTAACTTATATTGACTTGAAATTTTTGCTTGTAGCTTACGATCAGGCATGTAGAAATTTAGAGTTTTTGGACATAAAGGATATGGCATAGGATTAAATAATAGGCGATATTTCAGTCTTTTGTTCATATAGCAAGTTTCAAGTATATTCAAGTGTTCTAGGAAGGAAACAAGTCATTTTCTGCAATTCTACGAGAAGTGCTTTATATCTCTTGTACAGTATAATCCATTTAATACGAAAATGCTTAATATTATAAAAATTTCGGATAATCCGAAATAATTTTTAATAGAATTTTGAGAAAAGCTCAACGATATTGTCGAAGAGGTTCGTCAGCAAAAGGAAAATGGCGGATTGCATGAAGAAAGCAATAAACAGCAAAATCTTAATGAAGCTTAGAAAAATCTTATATTAAGCACCAAAATGATGAGATATTTCATAGCGATTTTAAAATAAATAAGAAAAGGATAATTAAGCGAAAAGAAGTCATCTATGTTTCTTGATTTTTTGTAAGTACAGGTTCTACACGTAAAGTTGTGGGCATGAAAACAGATGATCTTCATAAAGATGCTAAAAACGACAATGGCATTTAAACATTCTAATTGGCTCTAGTGTCCATGCTATAGGCAATCACGTAATTAATATGGCATATAGAAGGTATGTGGAGAATAGTCAAGAGAAGCCGAAGCGACACAAACTGAAGACAAAACTAGTGGGAAATTTAGACTTTTAAACATTTTAAACTTAGTTTACTAATTTAGTTTTGCTTGATAAACATATACGATATAATATTCCATGTATACTCTATTGTCAATATCATTTAGCTTTATGTTTGTGGAAAGATGCGGGTCTAAATATATGTATTAAGATTTTGCGCATTATGTACTTATTACCCGTCGTTGAAAAACGCATGAAATCTAGAATCAATTTACAAAGTTCATCGTTATATTTAAATTCACCTTAAAAAATTGCACATTTTATTTCCGAAACTGAAAATAGTTGGAAATTTGTAGAACAATGTATATGCACTCTTCGGATAGTATAAATTTTGGAAATTAAGAAATAACATCTTGTTCCCTTGGATTTCGTATTAAGCGAATTCTACTGATATTCCTAGACTCTAATGCCTTTAATTCTAAAGATTGTTATTACTTGGATTTTGTATTTGTCTTTGTTTAAGAAAAATTATGTTTTAAAGAAAAGCTTTCTTAAATAGAGTAGTTCTGTATAATTTACTTCAAAGTTGCAGTTAGGCCTTTTTTTTTTATTCTTCCTCTTATAATTTCTTGACACTGCTAAACGCTCGCAATCATCCCTGCAAAATGAAAACAACGGCCCATCTGAGGGAGAAATAAAAAAAAATTAGCAGAATTTATTATTGTTTTTCTTTTTGAATGATGAAGACTCCTGCATTGTCGTTGTGCATGTTTTTATTATTTTTTTTAAACAAGTAGCGAATAATGTCAGGATAATCGTGGTGAAAAAACACTAACGAGTTTGTTTTTAATATTCTTCCTTTTGTTTTGAACTCTCTCTCTCTTCATTCCGGTTCCGTTCGAGAGCGAAATTTGAAAGGAGAGAAAAAAAAAGAAGAGAAGAATAAGAGGGGAAGAGAGAAAAAAAAAAGAAGTCGCTTATTATAATTTTTATTTCTTCGGTCAATTTTTCAGATTAGCGTTTTCGATAAAAATTGGGTTCCATTTAATGAATGTGTTTCATAATAGATGGATGTGATTAATACGAGTTTGACCGGAGAGAGAGAGAGAGAGAGCGCGCAAAAACTGCTTTAAAGAAAGGCAAGCGGGCGAAAAATCTTCGAGGCTGTAGAACTCAAAAGAAACACAACTTTATAATGGGAATGAAGGGGAGGGGGAGATTGAGGTTGTGGTGGAAGGAAAGAAGGAGGAGGGGTCGGCGGTTTTTACCACTCGAATTGGGTACATCACGCGAGCACATCCTGTGGCCACGAGTTGCGTTTGTTCATTTAGGTTGCGCTTAATGGCCAGGGTTTTAGCATTGGAGGAAGGACCGGAGAAAGGTAGGAAAAAGGAAGGAATGAATTTAAAAAAAAAAAAGGAGAACGTTTCGTTTGCCTCCTATAGACGAACGACTGTCTCACCCTTTGGCTACGCGTGGTCCAGATGCGATCGCGAGTTTTTCCGGAAAGAAAAAAAATATTTGTATAGGAAAATGAGTCATCATTGTTGGTAAGCTGTGAGTCACTAAAATACAATTTCATGAATAAAGAGAGAATAAAATGAGTCTTTTTGATTGATTACTTGATCTATCTTAAACTACGTTTAAATGATATCCCTTCACGATAAGCAATGTAGAAATATTACAAGAAGTTCATCTTCTAAATTTATTATATTATTTTTATATATAATAAGCTGTTTAGTCAGAGTTTTATTAATATTCAACCCTCGAAGCATATTACTTATATAAAATGACAAACAATAAAATCTCACTCGTCATTAATTGCAATTAGGCAGGTAATGCTTACGAAAGTGGCATGTAAAAAGAAGATGCAGCTTAAAATTTAAAAAGAATATAAAAACAAACATGGAAATGGAAAAACGTAGAAAAAAACTTTTAAGTCAGGCGGATCGTTCGGTTGGAGTGTTCCTACCAGTCTTGAGTGACGGAAGAAAAGAAAAGTTTAAGAAGCAGGTTTTGTTGGCAGGGGAAGCAAAGAGAGAGCGGGGGGAAAAAAAAGATTCGCGAGACGGAATGAAAGAAATGGTTGTTACTTTAAAAAAAATTGTTTTAAAAGAAGACAGAAACTAGATCTGCGAATACATTTACTGCCGGGAGAGTGTGATTTATTAACGTAACCAAGATCGCTTGTTTTGGAGCATCGTTGAAGACTAAACACCTTTTTTCGAAAGAAAAAAAAACCCAAAAGCGCCATCGGGAGGAATTCCTCTTCTTGAAATTTTTTATATTAAAAATATCGTTTAACGAGAAATTTAAATTAATTTTTTATTCATTGTTTTTTAAAGATAAACAAATAAAGTAATTTTTAGTACGAAATGTTTGTAAACAAAAAAACCTTATTAATACGAATTTTCCCATATTTCTTCTCTTTCCTGTTATGGAATGGTCCAAAAATGGCTTTCATGTTTAAGTCTTTCTACCTTTACTTTTATGGGGGAAATATGAATTGAATTACCTCTTTAAATAAAATGTGATTTAATGACTTTTCCCGTTATTTTTTATTCTCTTCGTGACTGATCCTTGAATATTAAATGGAACACATTTTTGTAAAAATTTTTTTTTACCAAAATGTGTTTTATGAAAAAAAAAAATCGTAAATATTCCGCAATTGCATGACTATATAACCTTCGTCTATTTTGGAGATCTAATTTTTTTTTAAGAAGTTCTGAGTAAATAACTCGGATAAAATGAATGTCTTTACCTCACGAACACGATTCTTGGATTTGTTATTTTAGCTACCAAAATATGTTTAAGTTTTGTTTTATTTAAGGACAAGCGTATGTATTCCTATTAGAAGATGGTACAGAATGTGATATTATTTATTACTTCGTTTAATTCTGTAAGTGCATATAAGCCAGGATACACACATTTCAAATACAAATGATTCAGCATGAGTCCTAATCCGTTTCAATTCTCTCTCACAATTTATACACTGAATTATCTGTTGACGGATGTAGAAAAAAAGAAGAGATAGAAGAATCCTGGAATAAAATAAAGAATAAAAATTTTACACAAGTTGGTGAGACCCCCCCCCCCCCTCAAAAAAAAAGCTGACATTTCGGTAGAGGGTATCTTTTGTGAAAGCAAAGAAGATAATAAACAAATTTTATCCATCACTTTCAGGATAATTTTTTTATTATTATTGCTTTGACAAAAGATACCCTCCGTTCGAAATGTCAGTTTATTTAGGGTCTTACCACCCTGTGTTCAATTTTTATATTTGGATGACTGTATGTTGTAATACAGTGATCATATTTAGTAATACAGTGTAAATCTGTCCCATGTTCCCTATGTAAACCATGTTTCCGAATACCAGTCAATAAATGAATAACAAACGTCAAAATACCGAAAGCCATTCTAATTCAGCTTGAATTTTTTGTCCGAAGAGACTAATGAGTATTGCATGAGTGTACGCGAAAAGAACAGCGCACAGTTGTACGTTTTCTGGGCAAAGGAATTCCACGGAGGAAGACTTGCTCTTCAAAGCAGCAGGTCTGGCGTCTTATAAAAAATTGGCCAAAAAACGCGTGAATTCCTCGGCGACTTCTTTAACGACTGTTAATCTAATCGAACCTAACCTAACCTAATCTAAACTGAATTATCGTATACAATGTGTGGCATTAGAGGATGCCAGATCTGCTGTCTTGATCTGCTTTTCCCCTGTATGGTGGGAACTGTATGTCACAGAAAGTCATATTCATTTGGACCCAAGAATTCGACAAAGGACGACGAAGCATCACAGAGAACGGGAGCGAGCTAGTCGTTCTGTAGAGTTTGCAACCAAAGCCACATTGAAGCGTGTGAAACAAATTATCTGTCATGAGCGACTTCCGACAAAGCGACTTCTGTGCTGTTGCTTCCTATACGTTCCAAAGATAGAGCCGTAGCCCAAGAGGCCACTCATTTGTGATAGCAGCTACAAAATGTTTTTGCCGCTGGATTTCAAAGACTTGTAATGTACAGGACGATTACTAGTGTCTGAATGAAAAATAAAATCAGGTAGTTATCCTGAGTGCCGTTTTCTTTATCCTGTTTTGTGACTTATTAACTTATCCTCGTAATTTTGTAGATATCGGCAAAAAGTTTGCTGTCGACCCGACCATGAGTGTCAGCAAAGTTGCCAGATCCATTTGGAAACTTTTGCATGTCATGTACGTTGAAGGCAAAGACTCATGGGGAAAGTGATTCAATACAGTATGCCGATTGGCGTTTTGTTATGTTACTGAAGATGTTAGTGACAGTTTACCTAACCTAACTAGTTTTCACCAGTCCGAGACCATTCGAGCAAGGTGACAGGAAGCATTGTCGTGCTGAAACTGTGCGTCACCACCAGGGAACACACTCATCATGAACGGGTGCACCTGATCGGCAACAATGTGTTGCATTCAGGGATGTGTCTACGGATATCAGAGGACCCAGTGTGTCCCAAGAGAAGACACCCTATACCAGCACTCCTCCTCCACCCGCTTGTACGGTTGTCTGTTGACAGGATGGGTCTATGGCCTCGTGCTGTCTGCGCCAGATGCTCAGTCTGCCGTCCGCATGATAAAGTAGGAACCGCGATTCGTCGGACCAGGCGACCTTCTTCCACTCATCCAGTGTCCAGTGGCGAAGCTTGTGTGCCCATAGCAGGCGCGCTTTCCTATTTTGGCCGTACTGGCCGCCTGTTTTTTAAACCCAGCTCGGTGCAAGGTGCGCCGCACTGTGTGCTCCGAAATGTGTTGGGATGCTCCCTCATTGAACTGCGCTGCAAATTATTGGGCTGTTCCCCTCCTGTTGCTGTGGATGATTCGTGCCAGTCGCCGTTGGCCTCGTTCATCCACGGCCCTATTTCGTCCGGAGTTGTGTTTGTGGAGTTTGTTTCTTGGCATAACTGCCATTCACGGAATACCCTTGACACTGTTGCGCGGGAAGACCCGAGGAGGTTCGCGGTTTGTGAAATGCTCAACTGCCTCGTTCAAAGCCGGTCAAATCCTTGGATTTACCCATATTCAGTCCACTTCTGCTGCTGACTGCAACTTGTGATCCAATGCATCCCTTTTATACACCGCTTCGGCCTGTTCCATTGTTTGGGTGTCACTGGGAGGCCGATCCATTTTCCGTTAGAGGTGTCTCTAATAAATTGGTCGTTCAGTGTATATATACACACGGGCAATTGAGAAACAGAAATTGATTTCTCTATGTTAATGGGGTTTTGTTATTAATGTAGCGGAAGAACGAAGATACTTATTGGTTTTAAACTGTCCATCTGTCTGTCTGTTCCTTCATATTTTCCATATTCTTTGACACAGAAGGTTGAAATTTGGAATGCACCTTTCCATAGGCATATCTTACTTCATTATTTATTGATGAAAATAAGAACATCCAATTATTATTCTTTAACGTTCATTATTTAGCTTGATTTTGATTGTCGGGGCGGAGTTAAGGGGATGGGAGTTACTGGGGACCTTCTGGTCTATATGGGATATAGGTATGTAAAGGAGTGAAATACTGTATGCAGATTCCTCTATGCAAAAGCTACATTACTATGAAGTTTCTGCCCAATTGTCTCAGTGGGGTCGGAGTTGTGAGAGTAGCAGCCACGTAGTCTTTAGAACTATTAAGGTTTTCAAATGGCCATATACTGCAAGTAATATGTCATTCGATTGGCGAACTCAGGGCTTCTGCTACTTTTTCATGCCTTCTTCAGGGGGGATTAATTTCTTGTTAGTAGCCGAGCTATTCAGTTTCTTAAGAAAAATTTGAAATGCTGTTAAAAACCAATCTGAAACCTCTTTAAGAGCAATTCGCTAGGTCACCTAAGTTCATTTTTGGTTAAGTATGTAAATTATATCGTAAAAAAGTAATTTATGTAGGCATTATGCTACCGATTTGCCATACATGAAATCGTTTATTTGCCATAGGCTTGAAACGAATGCTTATTAATACTTATTATTTTAAAATGAATCAAAAGTTTTTTTTTTAATGTCGTAAATTGCGGTTGTTGACGACTTATCACAAGATTGTGTAAGAACATAATGTTGAGGAAAAAGAGAGAAAACCTTTAATTACAGCGTACTCGTCGATAGAACGTTACTGCTACTAAATACATAGAAGGAGGATTTATGCTTCCGTTTTTCTTTTTTTCCTTCTTCTATCACGAGGAAACCAGTAGTTGCAATCAGGGAGTTCGAAGTTGGGCGTAATGGTTGCGTGGGTGTGAAGAATCGCCTACAGTTTAAACCACCCCAATACGACAATCACAAACAACAACACTGATGTCAAGGCCGTCCACCTGAGTAGGTGACACAGCTAACCAGCCGCTCTTGTGCAATGGAGGCTCCTAATGCTAATCAATTAAAGTGAGTCGTTAGCAAAATTACCATAGAGAAATGTGACGGGCAAAAAACGCATTGACCCGTTTCATCTTTTTTTCTTTCCTTCATTCCCCTCCTTCGGTTTTAGACATTCGATTGGCTATGTGGATTAGCGGTGTTTTCTTGTGTTAATTTGATCTTCTCTGAATCAATTGCTTTAATGGTTATTATTATTATTATTATTATTATTATTATTATTATTATTATTATT
>JAHWFO010051442.1:579651-626282 GCA_023313115.1 Rhysida immarginata | reverse complement strand
TTATTATTATTATTATTATTATTATTATTATTATTATTATTATTATTATTATTATAACTCGCCTATAAAAGTTGTTTACTGTTTATCCGCACTTTTTTTTTTAATTTGCTTTTCATGGTTTTTTCCTCGCAAGAAGTCTCTTTCGCTTTTGTGTGTCACATGTGGAGTTTGTAATCGGCGAGGCGGGTCGTTTTCACCTCCGAAGCGCTCGCTCGCTCGGCTCGACTGCTCTCACTAATTTTACGACGGTCGTTTGGATCTCAACAACTCTGAGGTTGTTTTTATGGCTTCACCGTGTTTTTTTCCTTGTTTGTTAGAAGGGTTCGGTCGTTCTTCTTTTTTCTTTCCCTCTCTTTTGTGGGAAGCCATTTCCCTGTTCCGTGGGTCGTCGAATTTTTGTGCTACGTCAGGTTGCGATTGGTGTTGTTCGAGGCAACGCCCCTTTACAGAAGCACTTCTTCAAGTTATGGGATGTTCGCATGAGTATTTGTTTCCCACGATTCTATACATTCTTACCGAGACCATTCATTCTTAGGAAGATGTTGACAAAGCTATGTCGATGACACTTTAATCATAATGCCGCGCAGAAGTTCGGTCATGTGACACATTTCGTGCTTCATTCACTCAAAATTATATTATAGCTAAGCAATATAGCTAAGAGTAAATGTATGGCAATAGCTAGGAAAATAATTTCAACATGCTTTCAGATAGGCTGGATGGAGTCGAGCTTGATCGAGGTATATATATGAGAGACTTGGTTGTGGGTTGATTCAAAATGCTTTTTTCAAGTTCACATTAGTCATGTTATTAATTTATCACTCCGAAGAATTGGTTTGAGAGGAAAAATTTCTAATATTGGTTTTGCTTTTAATAATCTATTTCTGTATAGTTCTCTTCTTTTAGTATTTGGTTGAATAATAAATTGCTCTCTACTAACTCGATATTATTTAAAATTTCTTGTGGCTAATATTTGTTTAACATAAAAATAATGAAATTTTCAATGATTATTATTTCTCGCTTATCATTAATTTTCTAAATTAGTTTGGATGTTTTTTCATAATTCCCAACTTTATGTTTGCTGAATAAAATGTGTTCTGTATATTTGGAGTTATTTTTGATACAATATATATGTTCTTTGAATCTAGTTTCTAAATTTCGATAAGTTTTTCCAAGTTAAATTTTGTTACATTCTTTACATTTAATTTCATATACCCCACTTTGTTTTTTATTAATGTTAATAATCTATTTTTGGACTTAAAAGTCTACTTCTGTTTATTTCTTTTGCAATTTTTTTTAAAAATTTTGTAACTTATGTTTCCTTGAAAGGTTAAACAAATTCTTTTCTTTTCGTTTTCTCTTGTATTTGTATTATTTCGTTGTTTTTCTCTAATTTCTATTTCTATATTAACGCTTGTCTTATTTATTAATTAGCGGAAGAATGGAGCTACTTATTGGTTTCACAGTGTCACTCTGCCAGCCAGGTGGCCGAGAGGGCTAGGGCGTAGGCTTTCTAGTTCTCGAGTCCGCCTGGCTGTGGGTTCGAATCCCGCCATGGGCATGGGTGTTTGTGTTTGTCCCGGGCTGCGTACAGATATAACTTGTGTAAAAGGCGCAAAATGACCTTAGTAGTCGACGCCTTAATTTCTAGAACCCCCCCCCAGTGTCCGTCTGTCTGTCCGTCCGTCCGTTCGTCCGTCCCCTTCACTATTTAGTTTGGTTTTGATTGGCCCACTGGGATCGGAAATACGGGGGTGGGAGTAAGAGAGGACCAAGTGTTCTATGTGATATATAATTATGTAAAGGAGTGAAATTCGATATGCATATTCCTCTAGACAAAATCTACAATCCTGTCAAGTTTGGGCCAAACAACTACTTGTCCCAGTGGGGTCGAAATGGCTGACAGTCATTTGGTCTTATATACTATGGGAACATATGGCGTGTGATATATCATTCAATAGACATTGATGAGAAAGGAAAGAAAATAGGGTTCTTTTATATTTTCTATATACTAAGTTCGAGAAAATAAATTTTTTGATAAAAAAAAAAAAGTTGGAGGTTAAAAAGTGCAGATAGATGGGTAAAAATTGGTGAACTCAGAATTTCCACTACTTTCCTATACTTCCTCGGGAGGCTTAGGGTGTGTCTAAAAAGTCCGACCATTCACGACCGGTCAAAGTTCGTCACAAAGCTCATTTTGGAGCCACCAGTAACTGACTCGAAATTTTGACTAAGACCGATCGATGCGGGAACGATGTAGGCATACGTAAATGGCTTTGTTCATTTTAAATTCTCTTCCGATTCGGACGAAAACGGTTCGCGACCGATTTGATTTTTCATTGAGATTCTTAGTGACTTTTGGCCGTGGCAGATTTTATGGAGTGACGAAGCCACTTTCATTTGAGCGGTAGTATTTAACACACGCAATGCCACATTTGTGCTGCGAATAATACGCACGCTTTTGTGCAGGAGCCTCTCCACTCGCCAAAAGTTACTGTGTTGTGTGGCTTTACAGCATCTTTTATCATCGGTCCTTACGTTTACGAGGAAAATTGTGCAGGCATGCCGATTTGCTACAGAACTTAGTGGTTCCACAACTGCAGCAACGAGGATGTCTCGATTCGACAGGAATGGTGCACCACCCCTTATTGGACGTAAGGTACAGCGTGTTTTGCGAGACATTTCTCTGACAGCAGAGTCATTAGTCGTGCATTTCCTACGGTATGGCCACCGAGGTCGCCCGATCTCAATCCTTGTGACTTTTGGTTGTGGGGATCTCTTAAAGGTGTTGTTTATCAAGGACATGTCCCCGATATCGCAACTTTAACTGAAAGATCGAATAACTTTACAGGTGAGACAAATTATTTCTGATATGTTGCGAGGAAGTTCTTACATTAGAGGCACATTCCTCTCTAACTTTTGTCAAAAAGGAATTGTTCAATCTGCAAGTTTGAATTTACTGCAAAAAAGAGGCAATTATCATATCGAAATAGGCATCAAAATGGCTGCCTAGCACGAAATGTCCATACTTTCTTTATACAGTGCTTTACATTTTATAATGTGGCTCTGGAAACCTCATTTTATAACGTGGGCTCTGGAAATGAGGTTAGGTTAGGTTAGGTTCATTTTTCAACAAGACTCAAGATTTTTGTATGTTTCAGTGGAAATGGCGGTAAAAAAATTATACTGCAGCGGTGTTTATAGATTTTTCGAAGCCTTCGATCTGGTTCCGATTGATCTCCTTGTGGCTAAATTAGCCCGACAATACGGGATACGAGGTACCTCATTGTCTTGGATAAGGGGGTTTTTAACAGACCGATCACATTTTTTTAACTTTGTCTGCTATCACTTCTGCTACATTAACTCGTTATCTTGGAGTACCTCAAGACTTGCTCTTATCTCCTCTCCTATTCTGTTTGTTTATCAATGACCTTACATCGTCTATACGGCCTAATTCTCCCCTTAAAATTATTTTGTAAGCTGACGATGTTAAGTTTTTGGCTGCTAATAGAGATATAGTACAACTAGTTTCAGTGCTCAATGGAGCCCTTGATGATCTAAAGACATGGCCTGGAAAGAACGGGCTAACTGTAAATGTTGACAAAACGAAATCCATGTTATTCTACCAGAGAAACAAATTGGGTGTCCCAAGAATTTTTCCATTATATTAGGATGGGTGTCAGTTGGTATCGGTATCATCTTTTATTTATCTGGGGATTACGATCTCACATGATTTATCTTGGGATCAGCATATCGATTCCTTACTTATTAGTTTGAATAGAAAGTTAGGTATAATTACTCGATTACGGTATTACCACGTAAGTTTATCTTAAATTATATTATGCTTGGATCCACTGCCAGTTGTGTTTTTAGTATAATATTTTTGGGTGCATCAAAGTCGTTTTGTAACTCCGAAGCGACCCCCAGTTGCCAACTTGTCGGTCCTGCTGGACCATAATGACTTCTGGGGGCCCTCACTTTCTTTTCTGATTAATAAGTAAAAAATAAAATAAAAATAAATAAATAGATGGTAGTCTGTAACAGAGCAATTACAGTAACTTGTCTATAACGACCACCCAAGGGACCAAGCAAAGTGGTCGTTAAGCTCAGGGGGTCGTTATATAGAGGTTTAATTAAAAAATTACAAATCAACAACATAATTGAAAACATATGTTTATTTCTTTATAAAAATTACTTTGTTTGCACTTTCTTGTCTTCAAAATGTTTATCGAGCACATCCAATGATCTCAGATCAACTTGGGAGCTGATGAATCCGTGTCCGAAATTAAGCGATTCCACATCCTGGTCTTCTGGTCCCTGATCTTTACTTCGTTCCATGCTTCTGTTAAACATCTGCAAGTGCCTTGACATAGCTGAGAAACATGCTTTCCAGAGTCCACTTGTGCCAAAATTGATCTAAGCAGCCATTTCCTACAAAGAAGCTTTAGCGATTGCGTTATGCCCTATCAAGTCGATAACTAATCTGATGTCATTGGCACTTAGAAATTTTTATTCAGATGTTTTCATTGAATGTGCACAATGTGCATTGAATGTTTAGGGATGAGTCAACTGCCGACCTACTTCGCAGTGCATGTCTTGTGTCAACTCAAAGAAATACGAGTGACTGTGGTCTGCCATTGCTTAATGGAGGACAGGTGCTGAACTGAGGTGGAATTAGCCTGATTTTATACAGGTTAATTTAGACAGAGAATGAAGCAGAGATTCTAAAAAGTCAATTTTTGTCCTTTTGCCTTACTAGAGATTCCTTTGAATCCATGTCTCAGGTGGTGTCAACTTTATAAAGTAAATGTCATACACTTTCAAATGTCATACTACTATGTTGGAGCATGTTCGAGAAAAAAAAATTACCATGATTTATGATTCAATCCTCGTATAAAGATATGTCTTAAAATGATTCGTTACGGAGTTAAAAATTGCCTGACAAAAAAAGAGTCGCCGTCGAATATTCAATATGAAAATATTACAGAGTCAATCAAGGCTTAGTATTGGAGTTATGTGAGAATTTGCGCATGCAATGCTTCCTTTAATTTCATTAGTTTATCACACATTTGTCTGGAAGAAATATCTATGGACGCAACACCTGATCGCGGAAAAAATGTCACCGAGTTTCAGAAGGGACAAATTGTTGGCCCATTCCAAGCAGAGAAAACAAGCAAAGAGATTGCGGCAATTACTGGAACTGGAGTAATACCTGATCATACATTATTAAAGCTTGGAAGGAAAGATCTGAACCATCAACAATCAGTTACTCTGCCATAAGAAAACCGCTTGTCAGTGAGACCAATAGGAAAAAAAAGTCTTAGAGCACAAGGTTGGGGTGTGGAGCATTGGCACGATGCGATGGATCGATCATGGTGGTACCCACTGCCCAAGCCTGTGGCGGGCAGTGTGATGATCTGGGGTTGTTTCTGTTGATCCGATCTGAGTTTTGTAGCGTTATGCAGTAATAAGATGACAGTCGAGTTTCTGAATATACTGGATGACTTATTACATCCATGAACGAGTTCTTTACTTATGATTATGGAATACTCCAGGACGACAATTCTAGAATTCACCAAGCTTGAATCGTAACTGGTCTCATGATCAGTCATTTCAACACATCACCTGGCCCCTGCAGATTTCTGATCTTAATCTATAGAAAGTCTTTGTGATGTATAGAAGAGGGGCATACGGAGAGGTTCTATTCTTTCCACATCACTGCAGGATCTGGGCGTAGAGAAAAACCATGAACTTGTAGAATCCATGGCACGGCGAATGCGCGCCGTCATTAAAGTGAAAGGAGGCCCAACTAAATATTAAACTATGCGACTTTTTTTTGGGGGGGGGCAGGAAGTGCAAGTAACTTCGTGTTTATTTACTTCGGTATATTAAGAACCATTTATTTTCTGTCAATTTCCTTCGTTTGTTGACTCACGAAATAATCGAACGGTTCAAAGCACGGGATATTAAAACGCATCAATGAGATATGCACAGGTGACGAAACATGGCTCTACGAGGGGGTGCTGAAAGTTCCTGGCTTTAGCCAGAAAGAATAGAGCCAGAGGCATAAAATCATACATTTGTTCAACCTACTCTTCCTTAAGACTGATGCACTTGTGAAGCCTAATTGCAGCTTTTCAAGTCCGTTCAAAAAATTTTGTTTGATTGGGCCTGAAACCAGTCCTCAGCAGCATGTTTGACGTCAGAAGTGTCCGCAAAACGATGACCCTTCAGGTGTTTCGTTAAGTTTGGGAACAGATAATAGTCAGACGGGGCTAGATCAGGGGGTGGTTGGTGAACCAATTGGAAATCCAGAGTGTGTAATTTGGAAGCCACAACTTAGGATGTGCATTGTCCTGAATTTTCGTCTTGATTGTCTCCCTCAGTTAATCCAGGAGGTCAGCATAACACTGTTCGGGTATTTTAGAGCCTTGGGGTAGGTAGTCAACCAAGAGAATACCGTTTCCGTTCCCAGAAAACAGATGCCATGACTTTTTTGGCAGATTTCTGGGTGCGGAACTACTTCGGCCGTGGCGACTGCGGCGCCATTCCTTTGGTGGTTCCTTGGTTTCTGGATCACAAATGTGCAGCCAGGTTTCATCCTCAGTCACTAAACTTGCCAAAAATTCCCCTGCAGCTTCAAAATGGACCACAACGGCTTTGGACGTCCTTCTTCTCATCCCTGTTTAAAAATTTCGGCACCCACTTCGCTGAAAGCTTGCGCCGATCAAGAATCGTGTTGATGGTGAACCAACACGCCCCCGGGAGATGTCCAGTATCTGGGATTATTTTTGGCTGATAATCAGTTCAGCATGTTGCTAAAAACACACAAAATAGAAAAAACCTAATAACGAAAGTGTCCTATAGATTAAAACTAGGAGATAGCATGTCATATCAACCAATACCACAAGGACAATAGATTAGATAAACTAACAATCAAAAACACTATAGTTAGATATCATCAAAGGTTCAAAATTCATTTAAGCCCAAAATAAGCGAAAACCATAGGGCAATAAATGAACTTGTGGCTAATGCAAAGACGATATCAAGTGAGGCACGAAGATCCAAAGCACAATGGTTGATGAGTCTTGCAGGGAACTGATCGTCGATCTAGTAATCACGAAGAAGCAATCAGCGACGTGCACCGTAGGAACGAGGAGAACACTGTTCGGAAATTTCGGAGGCCAGACTGATGAAGTAACAGGAAAACAAAACGAAACTAAAAAGGCAAAATAAAACAAAGGCAAATACCCAAAAGGTCGGGTAGGAGAAGCCAAGGAAAAAAAGGAAGGAGTGAAATTGAACGAACGAAAAAACTATGGAAAACAAAGACAGTATGATTAATAAAAGGAAAGGCTGCGCAATAACTTGGACGGTGTTTCTCAACGATCAAGACTGTTCTGAATCTTCTTCTTGAAAAAGGTCCCAATCAACGTCCACAGGTCCATACTGATGAGAATAAGATTTTGTAAAAATAGTTCGACTGAAAGTTACAGCAGGTCTAGGTAAAAAGTTATAGGCAAAGAGGAGGTACTTCATGAAGGGGATAATCTTTATCAAAGAAAGGCAGATTTTTTTGAATATCACATCATAAACAGAAAAATAGTTACTTACCCGAGTTGCACGCAGCGAACAAGCGTCGTATACATAGAGTGCTCAAATTCCGTCACATGCCGTTGTTCCTTTTAGTGGAGGGGTTTGAATTCATCAGCAGGTATTCCCAAAGGTTCATTTCTTCATTAAGGAGATAATTTCTTTCCTTTTGTGATCTTCTAACATCTTTAAGTTCGTTCCACGTTATTCCAAAACGACGACGAACTTGAATATTTTAACTAAACCGAAGAAGAAATCATAAAGCAAACCCTTCACTTGTTATTAAGAATTAGTTAGATTAAGCCGACCATTGCTGAAAGGATATCCCGAGATAAGTCAGGATAAACTGAGCCGGGCGTTCCAATCTGATCCCAACAACGTCATCGCGACGATTCCTCTGCTGTGGAACTGATTCCAACCAAATCCTATTTTTGCGCTTTTTTTCCACCAAAAACTCCCAACAATCCCAAAACGGCAGCGATCGCGCTGGAGAATCGAGATGACAACAATAGAAAGCGCTCGGATAAATTTACGCTCGAAATCCGAGGCAAATGTGCATTTATGCCGAGAACAATGATTCAAACTTGGCGTTCCCAAATTGCCATGGTATGTGACAAACTCATCAAATATCTTGCGCGTGCCTGACAAATAATAAAGTCAAAATAGGGCCCAATGTGGACTTATCTAAATAAAGTACTTACTACAGTAATTCGAATTATAGATAGCTATTCACTTCTCCTATTTCTGCCCACAAATGTGACAGAACCCTTGGAAAAATCGACAAAAAAATACTCAGAGTAAATTTACATGCCCTACAGTCATCTCCTACTCCCCTATTATATTCGGAATTCAACCTTCTTCCTCTAAAATTAAGATAGGAATCAACCACAGTCTCTTTAATATACTCCTATTTACAACCCTCACCAAATTTTCTGGTTAATCTACACCGAAAAGAAATCTGCAACAACAGTATAAAATCACAAAATTTTAAGAAACTGATATTTAATTTACTGGAGAAATTTGAATGTACCGATACCTATCCCAACGGCTTAAATATATTAAAATTTCCGAAGACGGCAAATCCCTTAATGCATATCTTTAATATAGTACCAATCAACAAGGCTAATACTCCCCCAAATATAGTAAAACAAATATTTGCAAACATAATACAAAATGAATATAGTGGCTGTCACAAAATATATACAGACGAGTCAATACTGCAGGACTCTTACATTGGTGGTATAGGTATTTTTGATAAAAATCCTTTCACATAAAGTATCCCCTCCCCCCAATAAACTCCTTCAATTTAGAGCGTTTAGCCATTCACAAAGCTTTATTCCTGATAACGAAAAAAAACAAAACAAAAACAAAAACGGATAAACACCTAATAGTATCGGACAGTAAAAGTGCTCTACTAGCCATTGAGACAGCCTTCAAAAAAATATTTGGTTCCACAAAGGCTTAATAGGATATATCTAATCATTATTTTTTTCACTAATATCGTAATAGTACCGAATAAAATTCATGTGGGTCCCAAGCCACAGAGGTTTCCAGGGTAATGAAATTGCAGACAAACTTTAAAATTGGGCATGAACATCCAAAAGTTCTATCAATCTCTAACCTCGCACTCTAAAGGCCTATATATATAAAAAAAAAGAAACACGCAACTCTGGAACATAGAATGGAAAACTGACAACCATGGCCATCAATACAAAAAATACCTATAATCCCTATCAAACTTAGAACGCCTTTCACCTAAATGGCTGGCATATCAAGAAAAAAATGACCTTATTTAGAGTACATAGTGGACACCTTCCATTAAAATCCTTTCTCCATCGCTTGAATCATGTGGGAAACCGGAAATGGTGGAACACATAATACTTGAATGAGAAGACTTCAAACAACAAAGAGAGAGTAGGAAAAAGTGTTTCAGAAAAAAAAATCCCCCTCAACGTCAATATAATATTCTTTTTTGTAGAAGAAATAAGGAAATAAGAAGATTAATAGTCAAAATTTTATTGGAATTTTTGTCAAGTACGAACCTATTGATGAAAATACTTTGCTCACTTTCTCTTAAATAGTACACAATGCTGAAGTGACAAAACTTTTAAAGTGACAAACTACGAAATTAGTTCGACTATAATTGCTCATCAATCTACAAAAGTTTGAAGTAAATGAATTGTAGGGCGCGAGACCTTCTTCTGACCATACAAAAGATTCCCCAACTTTCAGATGACGACCCGCGAAAGTGATCCCGTAGGATTTTTTATTAGATGCTTACCTTATAAAACAAAAGATCAACCGGATTTACTAACGGGAACCCTTTAAACTTTGATAACGTAGGACTTTTTGTTACATTGAGAGGAGAAGTCGTTTTATGACTTGTAGGACAAAATCTGGTAGAGAACACAACGGGCTAGATAAGCGTTATCCATCGCGGGAAATGACAGTGGGGGCAACGTCTTACTAATACAAAAAAGACAAAAAAAAAAACTTTTAGCACCGTAAGACTCAAAAAACCTACAGCAACAGTCAAGAAAAAAAACACTTGCTCACGATCAGAGGAAGGGAAAAAATATTTGTTTTCTAACTTGAACCCTCGGTGGCGGAAATTTCAAAAGTCGAGTACATTACAACTGTGACATGCAATGTCGGTATTGGTTTTGGGTACAAATTAGTAATCTGATATTTTTATGCTATTGATTGAATTTTATTTTTGTATTATTTTAATTTATTATATTGGAACTTCATTTGTTGTCATTTTCATTGTTTGATTGTTATCCTGAGTAGCAATAACAATGGACAAGTTCAGCACCAGTTCTGAGTAAGGATGCTGAGTTTCTCAAAAGAAACATATAAAAAGACCATAGTAGCTATTGTTGATTTATTCCCTTGTTGATGTTCATGAGTGATGGACCATGGATAACTGACGATATAAGATGCCAATGGAATGGGCATCGAAGATAATTTTCCGAAGTTTGGTTGGAACCCTGACTCCAAAGATAAATTATAATATTATCTGATGCGGATTAATGATCAGTTGTTTCCAATATAATAGTCGACTGTGGATTTCGTTTGGTAAGTGTACCAGCTAGTTCATGGGGAATCGATGGTACTAGCCAATAGGCACAGCCTAGCCGAATGAGGAATTAATTTTGGGAACGAGAAAACACAACGCAATGCACGGAAACTAACTTTACGGTTATATAGTACTAGCAGAGGTATCCGGCGTTGCCCGGGATAATTACATTTGTAGGTAAAGAGAATAATCTCAAAAAATTAAATTGGTTAAATAATAACTCAATCAAGACAACACAGAGCGAAGGGGCTATCCATTCTACGAAAAATACGAAAAACAGGAAGTCTAGGTGATATACCGGGACTTTATCTAAACTCTTCTTGACTTACCTCACTACTACGGATCATCACCAGATACTTTAGACTCACGTTTTCTTGCCCTTGACGTGAAAGCTCTTTTACCCTCTTGCTCTATTCGAAACTCCCGCTGTTCAGATTTTTCAAATGCCCGTATAGCCTTTTCTGTTTTACTTGAGAGTTTCTCTGACCAATACTAGTTTTTTCTCTTTCCTTTCCAGACACAAATTTTTGCCAGTCGTCTGGACGTTTGATAGGGAGCTCAAGGGAGACACGCCTGACTCCTTTGCCTCATCAATAGACGCTGCCTTATTAATGTTCTCTCACTGGATCATCATTTATGCTCATTATTAATAATTCTTGGAAACGAACGTTCAATAATCGCCTTATCAGCATATCAGTTTCCAAAGTATACATATTCCCACAGAATATAGTCAAAAGGTATTTTTATGAAATGTTTGGATCTGATGTGCTACCAAATAAGCTAGGTGATAATCCCGGCGTGGCTCGGACTTTTTTTTTTGTTTTTGATTAAATTTTGCAATATCTTAAAAATAAACAGATGAAAACGCTTAGAATTAATACAGTAAAAATTCTTAATGAAAATTCGAAAAAAATCTTTTTAAAGGCTCACAATGGATGGACCTCTTCAAGGATGTCCCTGCTAGTCTAAATAATTTCTTACTCACGTAATCTTACTTTAGAAGTACACTTGATGTTGTTGCAATTCCACTCTTTTCTCGATGTCTTGAAGCAAAACTTTCCATTTGCACAATAAGAAATGTTTAATTTAAAAGAAAAATTAAATTTCAATGAAAAAGTTAATCTCTGAAAAAAAATTAGATTAGATGGAGAAAATTTGTTTGACTAAAGTGGCAACCTTAACTCCGATTTTGATACTCTTTGAAGGTGGCAAATTACGGACTTCAAATTTTCCTTTGCGTATTGGTTGTTGTTGTTTAGTTTTTGTCCTTTGGCTGCAGTTTTTAAATTTTTTTTTTTGCTCTGGCTTTCTCCGCACTGAGTTCTACGTGAACGAAGCCGCGGGCACAACTAGTTTAATATATAACTTAATTAAGCCATCTATTTTACTGTTGCCAGTGCTGTCTGCCAATTCCTTCTTGGATCGAATTATCGGATCCTAGGGACCATCCCTGTAGAGGAGGTCACATATCTGTTATACTTGAAAACAAAAAAAAATGCTTACACCAGAGTTGTAATTGACATCTTGCGTGCCAAAAGTCCTAGAAAAATGGAAGGACAGGCGTCCGAAGACGGAACAAGAGGTTTGTTGTGGCATCATGACAACGCCCCGGCGCATGCCGCCGTTAAGACAATTGAGTTTTTCTTTGAAAATCGGGTCAAATATGTTGACGCATCCCCCCTATACTCCAGACATGGCACCTTGCGACTTCTTTTCGTTTCCCACATTTCGATAGTGACGATGACGTCCTAGCAGCGTACTACGACTACATTTTGGAGCTCATTGCTCAGGACTGGAAAAAATGCATGTCCGACTGGTTCCGGAGGATGAAACTTTGTATAGAAGCCGACTGCGCAGTTTATTAATCTTGAATTATACCTGCTGAATGCAAACATTCAAATAATAAACGAGTGCGCAGTTTTGACGGCCGCTAACATTTATAAGTCATAACCTGTTTGTCGTATTAAGCAAGTTTTGTCTCCTTCGAAAAAACTTAATTGCGTATTTGATTGCAAAGAGACAGCGGAAGTAACAATCCTATGATTTTTATTGATTTTTTATTATCCATATGTTTAAACCTATGTCATTTTATATTCACTCTGTATATTGCTCAATTTCTTTACTGCTTAACTAGCAGAAGAGCAAGACGAATCTCATCAAGGAACGCTCTCACGTAGGTTCAAGAGCAGAGAGTAAATCAGATGATTCACGTCTTACGTATTTAAAAAACTTGGAATCTCCACAAGATTTTCGGATTGAGTTGCGCAAAAGTGAGATTAGCCATCACAATCAAGGGATTAGATTTATTCCAAGTAAATCATAATCACCTAGGCTCCACGTCAGTAGCGTATAACGTGAATTTGAGGTTCACAAAAATAGGTCCCAAATTTATTTTAAATAACTTCTATAATATTTATCGGGTTCTTTATCCTTTAGTAGCACATTTATCTACCACTCGGAAATGAGACCATGTGGTCGGGAGATGGCAGGTAATTTATGGAGCGCAATTATTTTCCACAATTGATAATTACACTAATGTCAAGAAACGGGATAATAGCTCATCAGATCCACAGGTTGAGTTCCTCTTTTCCTTTTTTTTTTTTCTTTCTTTCTTTTTATCTCTTTTGCTCGTGCAGTACGAAGTGAAAAACTCGTTTTCCCATTGGCCAGCCAAGGCGCGTAGCAAACCTCGTGTGTCTCCGTCAGGGTCGCGCGAGCTGCCTTTTATGGGACGACATTTAGACGGAAGAATTCCGGGGCCGCCGTCGGGGACCTTGTAAATCTGGATGTTCCGCCCGCGCGTCTCGCGTACGCCTACATGGATACGCGTGCGCAATTGGCGTTCGAAGGCAACAGGAAGTTTCTTTGGAATTAAACAAGGAGGAAAAAATTAATAAATAATTTTGATTGAGCTTCTAGAAATACGCGTTCGGGAAAATCTTGGAGAGCGTAATGTGATTGTTTATGGGAGAGCATAATGTAATGGAATTGTAATATACATTCTTCTACCTCTGCAGCAGCTTTCGATCTGCTTTATTAATAAAGTTACGCTTTAGAGTGTTTAAGAGTCTTTGTCTATAGAATTTCATGAAAACCGCTGAAAGTTCTTACTCGCTTACTAATCACACCTTGTGTTGTATTCAAACATTCGAAACTTTTTATCAAAATCACACTCAAAGGCCTTACACATAGAAAAAAAAAACGAGTTCTATTCAAACCAGCTCGTATACATTTCTTTTCAGGCAATATCGAGTAAACTATTACAAAGAGGTTTCTCCCTAGAGGGTTGTTCGCTTGAATTAATTGTTTTGTTACGATCTTTTTTTGGTTTTGCGCTTTTGAGATCCTGCATGGCGATGTTTATCACGAAGTAATGGAGTGGAGTTCATTAAATTATCAAGAGATCTGATCGGATTGATAGATAAAACGCAATCAGGCCTTCGCGGAACCTTTTTCGATGGAACTTCTGCTCCGTTTTTAAAGAGCTCGAATGCGTAAAGTTGATTGCTCCATTTGACATGGAGCAATTTAAAAATCCTTAAAAACAGGGCATAAGTTGTGTTTAAAAAGTGGAATTGCTTAGGGATAGGATTTTGTCGCAAGGTATAAAGGGTTTCAGTTGGGTTTTCACACTTTTCTGTATGGACCGTTCTGCAAATTATCCTGTTAAAGCTGTTTAATCTAGAGCTGAGATAAATTTCTTCTTTTCTTCACAGCTTATCATTTTTTAAGCTTTAAAGTGGTTGTCATTTCGTTTCTAAGAAGCTGGTGAACGAATGATTTTAAAAATTTCTTTTATACTGTCTATAATCATTGCTTAATAAGAATAGAAATTAATTTCACGCAAAAAAAAAAAATTTTCGTACTTTCTAAGTATCTTTATTTTGTATTGTCTGTTTTTCGTTTGCATTCGCTATTGAATCTATTATTAAGCTTGCTTTTCAGATAAGCACAAATCTGGAAACTGTGCATTCGAGTTCATATGTTTCCGACGCCCGGATAACTTTTTGTCTTCTCTGACCAATACTCATTCATTTCTTCGGTGGCATTTCGATAGACATGAGTTAACATGTATCCTTCGAACGATTATTTTAGAGCATAATACAGTATGCTTCGAGTTGGTCTATGCTTTGTTATCGGTTATGTCGTCAACTGTCGCTCGAGCGATTAGTCTGCTAATTCTCCATTATCTCCAGTTACTGCTCATTTTTAAAGATTTTCAAGAAATGGTTAAGTTCTAAGAATTATCAATTCCAAGAAAGGCCCAAACAACAGGAAATCTATGCATTGTTACAAATTCAATTTTGTTTATAATTCTCAGAGGTGGGATGGAATCTTCTTTCTTAATGAACCTACTTATAATGCATATCTCTTATTACTAGGCCATCATCATCTTGATTATCGATTCATTATTATTTTTTCGAAATCTGAGGTAGACAGTGGCCTTCTTCTTGCTTTGAAGATCAAGTGTGCATAATTTCATCAAGATGGGAATACAACTGTAGATTTGTATAAGAAACAAACGCTCTTCTAAAGAATTCAGTTCTCTTCAAGTAAGAACCATTTTGTAATATAAAAAAAACTGCTATATATATTTTCAAAATTTTACCAGATTCTATGTACCTTAAACTATTTTTCCACATAGTTTCCAAGTTTATTTAAGCACTTGTCATAGCGCTCAATGTACTTCCGCATGATTACTTCATGAAAGGTGCCGCCGGTGAAGAAAATCGCACAGTTTTCACTTTTTCATCGTCGTTGAAATGCAGGCCGCAGATGAACTGCTTTAGATTCCGGAACAGGTGGTAGCCACTAGATGCGAGGTCCGTACTGTAAGGCGAGTGTCAAGTTGTTCCCAGAGACAGCTTTCATAAAGTGATCATGCGGAAGTACATTGAGTATTATGACAAATGCTTAAATAAACATGGAAACTATGTGGAAAAATAGCTTAAGTTACATAGAATCTGGTAAAGAAAAAATTTTGAAAATATATATAGTAGTTTTGTTTTTATTACAAAACGTTTCTTACTTTAAAAAATGATCCTCGTACTTTCAGTGGAAGAATTACGGTATTGTATTTTGATGTGAGGAGTTTTTATATGTATTCCATTTTCAAAAAAAAAGACCTCATTTTCAAATATGTAAGTCAACTTTAAAATGTGCAATGGAAACCTTTATTTTTAATAATGGTATTTTCAAATTGTACAGAACATTTGAGAAATGTTTTATTCTGTTTTTTTTTTTTCAATTGATCCAATCGATTGATGATTTTTGGAGAGAGTACGTACGAGCGCTTTCCAAGGGGTGATTTAGTGCAGTGCGCATCGTGCAACAGTACAAGACGGAAGGAATTTCGTTATTGAAGGCTGCTGTTAACTCCATTCTTGCTGACATATGAAATGAAGGCGTTCCCTCATGAAAAGCTACCTCGGAAGAGACCGTTCACCTGACACAGTCAAAACGATCAGGAAGATGGTAGCACAGGAAAACCCTCCGACACAGAAACCCATGGGTTATCTGCGTCAAAGGTAAACCGCATAATTAAACGCAACTTAGGCCTGCGCAAGTTCCATAAAGCTAGGATTCATAATCTTAATGAACTTAATGCGTGAATGCAAGACCAACGGCCGCAGACTCTACGAAGGCTACTTTATCACGTTGGATGAAACGTGGGTTTACCTCTCAGATTCTGGTAAGTTCTTGCAATTGCCTATCGTCCAGCAGATACAAAAGGTCTGGCTCAGTGGGGCGCAAATGTCGTGAAAGTATCCTGAAAGGCTTCATGGTGGTGGTGGGGTACTGCTCAGAATTGTGGTTGCAACTTCGTCGAGTGGAGAAAAACGTTAATGTGAATGCAAATTACTACCTGGAGAACATTTTGAAACCTCTTTATACCCGGAGGAGATCCCGGCGTTGTACGGAGAGGATTTTGTGTTCATCTAGATAAAGCGCCCAGCCACATCGCGCGCTCAACACCGACTTTTATGGCACAAACGGAAGAAAAGGCCGGCATTCGTGCTTCCCTGTCAAGTCACCTATGGACTTGTGGCTTTGGCCTTCTCAAAAGGGGTCTTAGAAGGCGTCGCTCCAAAAACTATCGCTGGACTTTGGAAAGTGTGCAAGATGGTATGGGATGAAATTCCTCTCGAAGTCTGCTAGCATGGAAATTACGCTATTGCCAAGAATCAGGGCTTCACGTGAAATGACAGTCATCCAAAATTTGCTAAGTTAAGGAGAAATGACCCTCTGTATTCTTTATTTCTTATGTGTGTTCATGAAACGTTCTGATGGTTGGATAGGAGAAGTTCCCGATCTGTGAACCGGTGCCCGCCTTAAGAATATCGAATCTCATCCTCCTCGTACCATAAAAGTTTCTATATAATTACTAGGTCAATCACTTAAGGGAAATAGAGTTTCTTTGGAATCCTTTAACTTGTATTCGTCAAGTATAAATTCATATTAAGTGATAAGTATAAATTCTAATTTTGTCTATCAGTAAGAGACATTAGAATAGGTTCCTTCATGTCGATTTCATTGCATCTATTTACATGTATGCTAAGAGCTTTTGATCTTAGCTTTTTTTTTGTTTTGTTTTCAATTCATATTGGTAATCTGAATTGCAGTTAATAATGCTTCAGACTATTAAATTTAATGGTAAAATCTACTGAGAGAGAGGAGAGAACTGAGGTATGATTAAGAAATTGCTGAAACCAAAATATTCGAAACATTTATGTTGCAAGGCGAAGGCGAAAAAAATTAACTGGATAAATTTATTGCCTCCGATTCCGAGCTGAGAAGTGGTTCCACCGTCGAAGGGTAGCCAAAGGGTGAAAGTGATTTTCAGGAGGAACCCACGGCTATATTTCTTTTTCCTATATTATTTTTTTCTATTTGAATTCACGCTAGTTAAGACTTTTCATTCCTTCTTCAATCTCTCTCTCTCTCTTTCTCTCTTTCCACTTTGCTTGCGGTCTCATTTGGGTGGAGTTCTGAACATTCCTCGAGCAAACAAATGCACGGATACACGTAGGTGTCATAGATGAAGGAGAAAGAAAATTTGTTTCTTTACACTCATCCCAAAATACATCTACATTAATCGAATAGCTTCCGGTAGAGAGAGAGGTGACATCCTTCTCTGTTTTCGTTCTCAAGAACATATATCGAATCTGAGGATGGTGTATATAGTCAATTGATTTATTTACATTGGAGAGAGAAAAAATCTTCGTAGGTTCCCCCCTTATTTGTTATAACAAACTTACCTGACAAGTTTTAATTGGCTATTTTTAGCTTGCATTGCCTTTGCTGAATCATAATATTCCAATTATCAGAAAAAAGTTGCCAATGGATTTCTTAATACCTAGGTATAAAAAGAAGTTACGTGCCTATTTTTTGCATTGCGTCACCGCTGATCGATTAACGAGATTTGATACTCTATCGCTTCAAAGGTGAAACAGATTATTTATTCATTCTAATGAAGCCATTTTTCTTTTATCGTTGGAAATCAAAAACATGGTGATACCTAATCATTCGTCCTTGCCATTAAAGCATCATAATTCAGGATTCGAACCGCATTTCTGCGTACTAATAACCTCTATAGAAATCGCTGTATATTAAATTGGTTTTCTTTGATTATAAGACCATCGCTCAGTCTTTTACGAAGATTATCACAGCCTCAGATTTGAATCCGTTGACCTAGTATTAAACTACAAATTTACTCAAAGGATTTAATTAATGTTAACGATGTTTCCTTATATTACCAGGGTGGACCATTTGAACTCCGCAGATTAATGACGAAATAATTTTAGTGTAAAAGGCCGGAGCCTCGGGTGGTTTCTTCTAGAAGCTTCTCTTAATGAAGACTTGCGTACTTTATTTTCTAAATAAGGCATTCGACTTCAAATTGTTTTTGTGTTACTCATTTCTCTTCAAGGCATTTTTTACCGTAGCTTCTATTAAATCATATTCCAAGATCGTAAATATAGTATAAGATCTTTGGTAGCTGCTCAGACGAATATGCCTATCTTGGGATTTGCTTGGTCATAGTGTTAAAATCTTTTCGGAATTTTGGTTGATGTTGACAAATGTATACAGAGGGTGTCTGACCTAAAGTGAACTAATAGCCAACTTCTAAAATACAAATGTGATAGAGTACTTCCAATTGAAGAATTATTGTAATTTTATGCGAGGGGTTTTTATGTGTATTCAGTTTTCCAAAAAAACCGACGCCACTTACGAATGTGGAAGTCAGCTTTGAAATGTGCAATGGAAACCCCTATTTTAAGGTATTTTCAGATTGTACACAACATTTGAGAAATATTTTATTTTTGGTGTTTTTTCAATTGATCCAACCTTTAGAGATAGAGGCAGTGAAAGTGTGATGTGTTTGGATTTAAAGAAAAGGCAAAACAGAAATTGTTCCTAAATACAATGGTTATAAAATGGATAGCAATGTTTTTATTTGAACATGACATTTTTACAGTAGTTTTACAGTTTTCTTTTAAATTGATGTAGAATCTGAAAATCTAATTAAAAATAGGGGTTCCCAATTGCAGAATTCAAAAGTGACTTCCATGTTCGAAAATGGCCCACATTTTTCCATATTCCAGTTGACTTCCATATTCGACGCGGCGTCGGTGTTTTTGGAAAAGAAATACACATAAAAACCCCTTACATAAAAGTATAACAATTTTTCCATTGAAACTACTCTGTCAGATTTGTATTTTAGAAGTTGACCATTGGTTCACTTCAGGTGAGACACCCTGTGTATTGGGTTTGAACTTGCTACTACATCAAATACAGATTCTGGCCCTTTTTCAATTACATCAATCAATGCGAAGGATTGGTTTCAAGCCCCCCTCCCCATTGTATCATAGCATTATGACACCTCATTCTTTGGCGAATCTCTTTATTTTTTAGATAAGAATCTAAAATAGCACACAGCTATACGCATTATGAGTACTCACATTCTTGTGCTCTTTCGGTCGTCTGTTTGTAGTAATGAAGATGAATGAGTGATATGCCTGAGTGATGTAATTTAAAGAAACGTGAATTACGTAGAAATTGGAAATTTTCTATGCTGTAGGTCTATAATGCTCGGCACGAAAGAAAAAGGAAACTGACGCATGCGTATTATATGCCCTTATCGATTGCAGATGTCTGGGCTATTCAGAGTTCCCGTTTATTCAAGGAATAATTGTAATAAACAATTAAGCTATGCATACAATTTATAAGGTTTTAACTATTTAAAGGAGAATACGAGGCGGTTTTTTATTTTATTTTTTTTATCTTAGCGGCTTCGCCAGCCGACTGGCATTGACACTTCCAAGGGACGTACCGCGTTATATTTGCTCAAATTTTTTTGTTTTCTCAGTTTATTTAGAAAGAAACAATTTAGCATTTTCTTATTTTGCAAGCATCAATAGTAGCTTTAGATGAATAACATATTTCAATTTGGTGTGTATCTGTGAGGTACAGTCTAGTGCATAAAGGTTTAGACTTAAGTTATAGTTGAGCACGTGAATAGCACATCCCAAGCGTATACTTGCTACCCTATTTTCTTTCAGAAGGGACAGGTCCAGTCTAATCTGCCTTGACTCCCAGTAAAAGTACCTGATTTTGCAACTGATCAACATCCGGTAAGCTCAGCTCCTACGGAGCAGGTAAAAACCTTTGTGCACTAGACTGTACTTGTTCGTGTAGTTCCCTTGTTAGTGATGTCGTCATAACATCGTTTCAGCTTAGCGTTCTTCTTGATTTTCCATCCGATGACGTCATGGCTGAAAAGATATATTTTGTAAGCTATCAGCACGTGTAAGCTGGAAATAATTTTATTCAACGAGGCATGGGCTGATGGCTCTAGTACCTTTTGTTCTAAAGTTATTCCTCTCTTTTGGAAATTTCCTCAGATTGGGCTGGCCAGCTTGGCTGAGGTTGTCTTCATTGATATGCAAATGTGTTAGAAACCTCAGTCAACCTGGCCAGCCCAACCTGACCTTGAATGACTCTTTCTCGCTCATTTTCTCAAAATCTTTCAAGGGGAAGGGTGTGATTAAAAATTATTTTTAGACTAATGTGGTGTTGCTCTAGAGGATAGCAATCGGAAATTTTTCTCTATCTCTACCAGTTTTCGAGTTAGCAAATGGATGACCTTAAATTTGGGGGGTCAAAGTCAAATCTGAGTGTGGGAATGAATTCCCCGCCTCCCCTATTACTTATAAACCACACTCATCAGATCTCGCCTACTGGCAGCTTTGAGATATCTGCCATGTTACCAGACTTTTTTGGACACCCTGTATAATGTGCCTATGAAATCTTTGAATATGAACCGTGGCACGTAATATTTTTTTATAATCGATGTACAGTTTTATTAGATATAGAGTCGAACCCCGTGAATATGTACCCGCTTAATACGTGTTTTCTCTTTAGTCCCATCCTTTGAAAATATTTCATGGTAAATACTTGTTAATATCTGTTTCTTTCCTTCTAAAATCCTGCTGGCCAGGTGGCCGAGAGGGCTAGGGCGTAGGCTTTCTAGTTCTCGAGTCCGCCTGGCTGTGGGTTCGAATCCCGCTGTGGGCATGGTTGTTTGTGTTTGTCCCGGGCTGCGTACACATATAAGGTGTGTAAAAGGTGCAAAATGACCTTAGTAGTCGACGCCAAATTTTCCAATAAACCTTCTAAAATCCGATAATACGTATTTTATCTTAAAAATAAGAAATCCATGAATTATTGAAAAATATTTATATTAGTCATGCGATATTCGATGGTATTCCGCAAATTCTAATTAGCTCTATTGGACAAAATAACGAAGCACGTTTTCTTTCATAACCGCGAATTCTGATTGGTATGGTTTACAGCCACGTTGATTATCTATTTTTTTTGACGAGATAACAGCAAGTGGAATCCGAACATGATAAAGGTACCATGATAAGCTGTAGGATTTTGCAATCTCACAACTTCACACAGTGGATGCCTTCAGGACATCATTGCTTATCCTGTACAGCAATTGCTAAATTAGCATTTCGCAGAAGCACGGGTGATCAGCCGTCATTTTCTTACAACATGGCCTCCTCGATCGCCGGATATCTCCCCATGCGACTTTTGGTTATTGGGTTTCCTGATGGACACCGTCTACCATAAAAGACCTGCGTCTGTGACGGATCTGAAGGACATCATTCGGGTCCATGTTTTGGATATTCCGGCAGACTCCCTATGTTCAGCTGTGGAAAATATGGTTTTGCTATTGTTCAAAATGAAGGGGGACATATTGAGCAACTTTAGTGCTACATATTAAATATTTATATGTGTAACCATATTCAATATTTATATGTGTGCTCCAGCGCCACCTATCTGTGGAGTTTTGTACTATTTTTTTTTATTTAATAAATGATAAGCGCATCATTTTAATTATTTCTAGTATAAATTTTGTCTCATTTAGATCAGTAGAACGCACTCCAGAGCTCACTTATTTTTCGCTAGTCTTGTACTTTAAGGAATGTAATCTCTAACAGATATATACAATAATGTACGAGTTCTTTTGCAGAAATAAATAACAAGATGCCTGTGTCTCAAGCCTATTACGTAACACATATTTTTGAGGTCTTCAGCGAATGGACAATCATTTCTCATTTCCGGATGATACGTGTTTCCGGATAATACGTGTCTTTTACTCGGTCCCTTGAAACGCGTATTAACGGGATTCGACTATATGCGTTATCTACATTAGTTTCGATTCGGAATTTTATCTTCACTCCGTGAGCTTCCCAGGTCAGGTTAAATAACCAAATTTTTTGTAAAGACAAATGAAAGGGAGGCTCAAACTTTCGTGAACCCAGTAATCTGCGCTTTTTCGGATTGCATATGTTGAAACTAATTTATCTGTTAATAGTTTTTACATTCTCAAATTCATATATCTCAATTACGTGCAATACAGGCCTATTAATTCGTACTTACAAAGAGCATATTGAAGTAGGAATGTTTTCATTAATAAACAGAAAGTTTAATATTATAAAATTGCTTAGCGTTTTGTATTAAAGAGTTGGTTAGCGTGTTTAATTTACCGTTTCGGCGTAGAATACGTCGTTCCCTAATTTATTTACCATAAAATCCGTTTAACGTGGCGATTCCTGTCCATTTGCGTTCAACCTGTACGCCCCTCCGTCATACCTACCAACCCGTTCATCCCTACCGATGATTTACCACCAGAAATCCGGAAGCTCCTTCGGACATTCCATTCAGGGCCAAAAGGGGTTGGCAATGGGAGGCCATCAGATGCGAATAAAAGTGTCCACCCTAGTTTAATTCGATAAACGAAGAGAAGGAGTGAACCCACTAAGCCATTGTCGTCTTCCATTGTGGCCGAGAAAATTTATTACGTAAGGGTTAATGATGAAGGTGTTTGATATTCATTTATGCGAGCAGTAGGAATGAGAAAAGAGAAGCAATTTAAGGAATTTTTTTATATTATAATATTGATAGGTTGACTCTTAAGGTGCTTTCTCTAATATTCAGAGTTTAAACTTAAAACAGTGAAGAAAAAGCAAATAAATAGAAATAGCTTTAATTCGGTATATCTTTTAACCGTATTTGGCTGTTTTTCGTAGAACTGCAATTAAGGTTCACCTGTTCTGACACTTGCTTTATGTAATGTATTCATAGAGGAGTGAAATAAACGACTATTAGAGAAAAGTGACACTCCAGAACAAACTTAAACAGGACTTAAAAATCTATGGCTGTTTCTCCACCTTTGTTTATGTGACTAGCAGATGATTGCATTCATCTCCATACAATGACTGCATCCTTCCTTCGTAATACATACTCAAGCATAAACGAAGGAGAAAGAAAAGTGGGATAAGGATTCTTATGAAGTGTGGGTGGAGGGATAAGGTGATGATCTTCAGGGGCTCGAAAACAGCAACTTTCCATTTAGCGTTCGTTATCAGATAAAGGTTTCTTTTGAATTGTGGGATTTTCCAAGCCTCGAAGCCTTCTTTTCTATTTCCTCCCTTACTTAGTCTCATGTCATTCCAGATAGCTTCATGAGATGGCTTGAACAGGAAATGAATACAATTTAAAAATTATTTTCGTGCAGACATGAAGTGACGCTCGCGATGCGCATGTTAATGGCGACGTTTTTGTTTGCCCTTGTTTATTATCAAAGCGGAGAAGAAGAAGAAAGACCGGTATTTGCACACAAAAAAGGGGAACGGTACATGCTTTTAAAGAATAAATTAAGTCATTTAGACGGAACCCACCACTAATGATTTATATTAATTGATGACGAAAATTTAGTATATATGTTCATAAGAACAACCAAGAGCACCAATAAACATCATAAATTGATTTACTTTTTGTAAATATATGGTATCTGTACATCACAGCTGATAACAAGTTTGTTCGCCAGTGAACTTCTTCAATGGCCTTCACGTTCACAAACCTGACAATCGATCATGATATAAGAGCTGTTCAAATGAAACATAGAAAGCAGTCATCTTACAGAAATGAATAGTTTGGCAATAGCAATACGCTCTCGAACGCTTGTGTCTACACGTAGTCATCCATGTTGTTCTGGCAGCGGTTCCAACGGTCGACAAGTTTTTGTATATCTTCCGCAAAGAAGCTGGTTACTGGAGTCTGAACCATTCCTCCATCGCAACACGGACCTCTAGATCGGAGATGAAATGCCTTCCCTTTAAAGCTTCTTCAGTAGTCCGAAGATGAAAGAGTCCTAGAGGAAGAGCTCCAGAGGGTGGGCAAGGACCTTCCAGCGGAAACTTTGAAAAGTGTTCTAGCGCCGAATGAGGACAATTTCCCATCAGCTATCATCTGCCGTCATCGCGTCAAGTATTCGGACAGCGCAACACGCACTCTAAGTTTCATTTGAACGTCCTGTAGGCTGGATGTGTGTCTAGTAATTATGGGGATCACTTGTGATATACTGAAACAAAACTTTTTAAGTTACTCTCTCTCTCTCCATTAATACGGATTTTATGTTTCTGAATTTCATTGAACGTAAGTTACACGTGCTTGAAAGTGGGAAAGTCGATCAGTAATGATATATTACATCTATTCAGAAGTATATTTCATTATAAAACTAATAAGCTTTTGTTAATGTTATATCAGGCAAGTGTACAATACAGTAAATTAAAATTAAAAGGGCATGTGGATGATCACAATGTAATTGATAAAATCACTCAACTACCGTCTCTTGTAGCTTTTGTTAGTTCGAATATCTATATTTGATCTTATAGCTCAAGTCAATTTATACTTATTGTCATAGTTAAAGGAACGTGGTCTTGGAAAATGCAGTTCTTACTGTTTAAGTTTTTACAGTAAGAAAAAGATCGTTATTCCAAGATAAGGAAAAACAAGAGAACTGTCGTTGAAAGACACTGAAAGCATAAAGTAATAAGAAATTAATCCTTCCGAGGAAGGTATAGGGAAGTAGCGGAACCCCTGAGTTCATTTATTTTTACCCTTTCATCTGCACTTTTTAACCTACCAATTTTTTTTTATCAAAACATTGACTTTCTGAAACGTAGTATTTAGAAAATATAAATGAGCCCTATCTTCTTTCCTTTCTCATCATTTTTGATCGATTGATATATCACATGCCATATGTTGTTATAGTTTTCTAAAGATCAAGTGACTGCCACCCCCACAAATAGTCCCAGTGGGGTCGGACTGGGGTCTGTTGTTATAGTCCGACCCCACTGGGACTATTTGGCCCACATGTAGATTTTGTCTAGAGGAATCTGCATATCGAATTTTACTCCTTTACATATGTAAATACCACAAAGGTCACTTGGTCCCCTCTAACTCCCACACCTGTAATTCCGACCCCAGTGGGCCAATCAAAACCAAACTAAATAGTGAAGGTGAACATACCCATAGTTCCGAATTTTAACCTTCTACCTCAAAAGCAGTATTGACTAACGCTATATTCGTTCATGGTTCGTCATTACGAGTTGATTACTATATTAGGTGTAATATCTTTATATTGAACATTTTAAGGGGATTTCATAATGTACCATTAGAGCACGTGCTATCGTGCCGATTTTGGCCATCTTCAAACTTCTCCGCAGGTCCCATATTTATCGATCAGTGAAAACAGAAAATCGAGTTACCGACAAGCAGATGCATGAAGAACCTGTTGATAAAATAATGGCATAAAGAACCTGTTGGTAAATAATGGAGATAGTTGTACTTCAACATAAGTAAACATAATAGAATGAAAAACGAACCTGGATTCGAAACACGGACTATAACTATCTAGCTCGTCGCCCAATTGGTAAAGGCGTGAACGTGAAACGGCTAAGCAGAAGTCGGCGTTATTAGTGTTAACACATGGGCAGCCGATTTTGGTTGGTCCACAATTTTACCGAACAGTTTAAGTTGTGTGCTTATTTGTTCATTTTCTGAAAAGTCTACCAACTTTATTGATAGACGTACATCCTCTCGCTTTCCTGTTGTCGTATATTTCAAAATACAACAAGAAAGTGAAAGGGTTGATCTTCAGAAACAAAATTAAAGGCAAAATTGTCCGTCTTCCACTGGTGAGTAATGAGCTTTCCTAAGAGGGGAGGGTTTTTGTCCGTTGCACCGGATTGGTTACAGGCCAGCGTTCAGGAATTTTTGGTTTATGTTTGGCCCGCACTGGTCATTTATACTCTACCATTCTGTATACAGGGTGAGGCATTTATCTTGAGACAACTGAATATCTCGGAAACTAAGCATTGCACGAAAAAGTGTCCAAAATCAAAAGTGAATTATTTCGCGGGGGAAATTCATTAGTTAAAAAATTATCTCCCCCCCCCCTTGTGAGGGGGGTTGGGGAGAGGGGGTGACTTTGAAATCTTAATTAGGAACCCCTGTTTTTAATGGTATATTCAGATTGTACACAATATTCGAGAAATGTTTTATTCGTGGTGTTTTTTCAATTGATCCAACCGTTTAGGAGATAGAGGCCCTGAAAGTGTGGAACATTAGTGCACAAGTAAACTTTTGGGGGCAGCAGTCTATGCGTGTGTTTTGAAATTCTGACTTCGGATTCTTAAAGACCATTAAAAAGTAGAATAGGATTGTCTGTAAGACCCATTCTCTATCTCTTTGTCTTCATCGATAAATTTGGGTTCAAAACTTTAAAAGTTCCACACTTTCAGGGCCTCTATCTCCTAAACGGTTGGATCAATTGAAAAAAAAAATTGTGTGTCCGCGGGATACCCGACCGAAGTGAAACTTCATGTGAAAACAAGAACAGATGAAGGAACAGACGTGCATGATAATACTCCCTCCCCCTACATCTGTTCTTGGTGAAAAACATTGGATGATGTAATTAGTGAAAAGGATTAGTTACTAATAATGATTAAAAACACAATACTTTAAAACATGAAAGATTTATTTAAAAAAATCAAAGTATTCTATACATATACAAGTTTATGATCTAGCAACAATGTCTTATTTTAAATGTTAAAATTGTTATAAAAGCTTTATGGAAACTAGGATCCCCCAATGATCGAAATTCGATCACATTTTTTAGAAAAAAAAATATTTGTAATTGTTCTAGCCTCAATCTTGCTTATTAATAAACTTTGAATAATGAAAAATAGATAACACAATAATATCCAAAATGCTTTGCATGACATTTCAGACACTCCCTATTCATTTCACCGCAATGATAACTTTGAAAATTTCTCGGAATAATATTTAAAGCAATCTAAAGGTATATTTTAATATAGCTATCGAATTATTATCTAAATATAATATTTATATTTAATCTAAATTGTCCCTCCCTATCTCTGCGTCTCTCCCCTCGTCCCACTGTAGAAAATTAAGGTCTGTTTCGGACCAAAAATCGATAACTTTTTTTGTTACTAAAGAAAGAGTGTCAACAAAATTTTTAAAAAATAAATAAAAATCAAAAACTTCAAAATTGGTATTTATTTTATTTTTAACTAAAAATATTACTTTCAAAGTGTATGAAAAAATCTTAAAATAGCTTAGAAAACGACGAAAAATACATAAAATGCTTACCTACTAATTATAGAAATATTTTGAATAGTTGGTTAATAACTATTTTTAAGCAGATGTTTCTATGGAATAATGTATATATACATTAAAGGTCCTATATTATACTTGAGGATCTTCAGGTTCTGAAATCAGTTCGTTGACTTTCAAAAGCTGCAGAGTATTAGTTATACGGTTTTCTAATGCTTTCAAATGAACATCAACAACACAACAATTAAAATTCTTTCAAATGAACATCAACCATTATTTGAGTTAATTTGATATTTATTATTTCAAAAAAAAAACAACGCTACATGCGTTGACAAATATGGTGCACATCCTGTTTCTTAATGCTACCTTTTTACCTGTGTTAACGTGAACAAATACGCAAACAAAATATATTGTGCACATCTAGAACACAGGAACTTTCCACCCCTATAAGTTTCATGCGTATTCGTCCACGTTAATACAGGTAAAATTGCATAACAAAAAATGTGTTGCCGTATATATATATAAAATGTTTTATAATGTACTTTATTATACAACTAGAAGAGGTACCCGGCGTTGCCCGGGATAATTACACATGGATGTAAACAGAACAATCTCAAAAAATTAAATTAAATTTTGCAATATCTTAAAAATAAACACATGAAAATGCTTAGAATTAATACAGTAAAAATTCTTAATGAAAATTCGAAAAAAAATCTTTTTAAAGGCTCACAATGGCTGGACCTCTCCAAGGATGCCACTGCTATTTTAAATAATTTCTTACTCACGTAATCTTACCTTAGATGTATACTTAGTGTTGTTGCAATTTCCACTCTTCTCTCGATGTATTGAAGCAAAATTTGGCCATTCATCACTTTGTGCAGTCTAGCGGTCGCGGATTCTTCTATTTACTTGCTTCCCATTTGCTCAATACATCACGGAGCTAAAGGAGTGCTTCCTCTGTCGTCTTTCCACTCTTTCTCAATAGTCTGCTAACTCTCCATTATCTCCATTTACTGATCATTTTTAAAGATTTTCAAGAAATTGTTAAGTACTAAGAACTCTCTTTTCTAAGAAAACCCTGAATAACAGGAATTCTATGCATTGTTACAAATTGAAACTTATCCATATTGCATCATCATTTTATGTTCATTGTTATAATTCTTGGAAAGAATTGCTTTATCATTGCATCATCATTTTGAGCTCATTGTTATTGGTGAATTGCGTGTTGAAACCATTGTTGATACCTATTGTTGCACAAACTTTTATTTGCATTGTTGGTCATGAGATATATATTGTTGGTCCGTGCAGAGTGTTTGTGAATTGCGTGTTGATACCATTGTTGCAAAAACTTTGTCTTGCATTGTTGGTCATGCGATATTTCTCATTAATATGCCTTGCCATAACCATGAATATCGATTTTTTATCGATAATTATTATTTTTTCGAAATCTGAGGTAGACAGTGACCTTCCTCATGCTTTGAAGGTCATGTATGCGAAATTTTATCAAGATCGGAATAAAACTGTAGATTTGTATAAAAAACAGACCCACAGACAGACCCACAGACAGACCCACAAACATCCTTCTTTATATATATAGAAGATAGATAAACTAAAATGTGTACTTTTGACATTGAAACGAGATCTCCAGCAATGCAAATAATCAAAAAATTATTAATGGGGAGGAAAAAAAAGTTGAAAATTCGAGTACACTGCATTGCCAGAACGATGTTAACAAAATATGACATTACACGCGAGCATGCTTCGACTTCATTAAATCAACAATCACTGAGCTTCGAATTTTACGGATAGTCTTCGCTCCGCAACAATGTTTTATTCAAATTATTTATTAATTTGAAAACTACTTACACTTTCAAATTTTAAACTCAATTTTATCGATGAAGGCAAAGAGACGGAGGGTCGATCTTAGAGACATTCCTATTCTAATTTTCGATGGTCTATCCGAATCTGAAGTCAAATTCAAAAAATCCGAAAAAAATAGAAACACCAAACAAATCCACTGTTCATCACCGCTTTGCATTATTTTATTAAAATTACTTTTGTTGCGGGGTGCTATGTGGTATATTCACGGTATTTTTTGTTTTTTGCCTTTTTGCAGAGGTATATGGCGGATTTGATTCCAACTGTTGTCCTTTTGATTTTGGACATTTTTTCATACACATGCTTAGTTTACGAGATATTCAGTTGTCTCAAGATAAATGTTCCACCCTGTATATTTGCTTTTCACATTGTTCATTTCGGCTCTCGTTTATCGATTTTCCAAATACTCGCTGAAGAAGCTGACATTGTCATTGAAATGTACATTCGAGGTAATTAAAAAACTCTTGTTGTGGAATTGTGGTTTCGTATTTATGTGTTCCTTCTAGTTAAAGGTAAAATTTAAGAAAGAGGACAATAAAACAATACAAAATGTTTACAAATGTTTGCAGCGGTTTGACAAAATCGTAGTGAGTTTGGCAGGATGATGATCAAGGAGTCACGGACTTGGCGGTGGGAATGTGGCGGAGCACCATTCTATTAAAAGATGAAGACCGCACAAGCGGTTTGAACAGAGATCTATCCTATCACAATTTCTTCCGGGCCATAAAAATTGAATTTTGAGTTGCCGGCTAATTCAAATAAAACTTAAAGATATGCTTGTTTTACATAATAAACTTTATAAAGAGTCTATACTAGCATTCATTTATTTTATTTACATTGTAAACCGTATTAAGTTAGAAAACGAGTTGAAGAAATCCTATTTAATTAAGCCTGAGCTGGATACAGATTCATTCTCATTGAAACTATAGCAACATGCTGTGAAAACAGCATTCCCAATTATTTTTCTTAATTCGTAGGCTATTTAGATATGAAACATACATGTCAAGGCCTTACTGCTATCTTAACAAGGCATTAACTCTTAGTTTTATTATGTTAAACAATAACTTTTTTGGAGTCCACATGTTTGAAGATTGAGGCGCACTTAGTTATAAATCCTTCCCATTTCAGTCAATAAAATTTAGCAACTTTCATTCAGGTACGCTTTCACGAAAAATAAAAAAAAAGATCGATTTTTAATTTCACCCAGTATCTCGATCTTAATCTAAAGAAATAGTATTAAAAACAGGTTAATTGTAAAGTTTTTAATGACACTTTTTATTTCCTTTTATCTTTCCAATGTCGAATTTCGTTCTTCGTGCAGAGTGTGAAGCGCGAAATTGCTTTTGGCGAAAATCGCTATAAAAAGCGAAAGAAGAAGAAATAAAAAAGAACGCTCGCAACGAACAGCATGAAATTTTTAATTGATTTTCCTGATACTTAAGACTATTAAATTTTAATGGAGAGATTAGGTTTAGGGGTGAGGGGCTATTTTTTTTAACATAGAAAACGTACTCTTTATCTCGCCTTGTAGGGATGAATTTCAAATTTCTTGAAATCAATGCGCAGCCTTGTTTAAGCCTAAAACGCAGAATGATTTTTAAAAATTAAATTAAATGTTCTTACTCTTTCTATATGGAGATTCACGACATATATCTGCATAGTGGATTAAGGTGGGGACTGGGAGCGAATGCAATTTTCTTCTTAATGTGGAAGTTATTTCAAGGAAACTTCATTACGATTACCGTTTTGCTTGATTATGTATGCGGATGAGGTTAGAATTTAGCATTCACTTCCAGGGATTCTTTGACCCTATGACATTGAAAAAATTAATGGAAAAGTAGTTTTAGGAAATTGAAGTGAAGCATAAGCATTTAACCTTTTCCCCTTATGTACAGGTGATTGTGACATTGCTTTAAATTTACGGCCGTCGATTTCTTTGATTAAAGTATTGTGACGAAATAAATAGGAACCATAGTTTTCGCTTAACTCAGGTTTAAAATTTTAGAAAGCAAGATTACACACTCTGGCCAAAGAATTATAAATATTTTTGAAACATATTTAAATTTCTTTTAAATTATGCAAAATAATTTGAGGTCATGTGATCCAAGCGCGTATTATCTACATAAGAAGGACCAACGAACTTCGAAAAGGGACATGTCTGAAACAATGAAGCGCCTGACTGGATTCTTGAAAGGTGTAATCTCCAGAGTATTCAACACATGGAAAAATTGTTCGAAGACAATAAATTATGAACGAAACCGCCGTCGTTTAAAACGACCTCTAGGGAAGAGTTGTAAAGTTGGTTCATGACGTAAGGTGAGACAAAGGGATTTTAAAAATCTTAAATTCTTTGTGTTGCCTGTTGTTATAGAGGCAGGTTCAATATTTTGTACCAATTTTGCGTTTGTTTTATTACAAACAATGAGCATGCACATGCTCTTTTTACGTGTCACTTATGGGGTGGACTTAAAAATTGCGACGTTGTGGAAGAAGAGATTGAAATATGCATAAAACTGCTTTCCGAATAGGGAAAATCATCTCGTTTGGTTGTAAAAGAGTTAAAACTGAAAGGAATATCGGTTTCATAGAGCACAGTCCTTCGCGTAATTGGATCTAAAACAATGAAAAACTAGCAAGAGCGAATGGGAATCCCAAGTCAGTTTTTAAGCGAGCAAGGGAGGTTATTGCAAAAAGGAAAAAAAAATGATTGAAAAAGAAACTCCGCCCCAAACAAAGGTCGATGGCAGAGCTGTTAAGAACTTCCCAAAATACGGTCCATAACATTATCCATCAAGATTTGAGATAAAAATTAGAAGAAAGACAAAGTTTCAAACGTTGAGTATGTCCACAAGAAGAATCGTAAATCCAACTCAAGGAAAATGTATGAGCAACTCCTGGCTGGTCCCAAATCTGAATATGTGGTCTCATTGAACGACGCATACTTCTATCTTGAAAATTTTAATGATAAAGATTCTGTACGTCCAGCCGAGTCAGAAGGTACCAGATGAATGGTTGGTGAAATGTCATGAAAGTTGGCCTATCGGATTCATGATCGTTCGTGGAATGTGCGGCCGTGGAACCCTCCCGTTCATCTGAGTACGAACTAATGTGAAAGTTAATGCCCAGTATTACATCCAGTACGTTTTGAAATCATACCTGGAGCAACAGCTTCCAAAGATTTATCCAGGTGAGGTGGACAAACTGACCTTACACTATGATTTGGCGTCCAGCCATACCGCCAACGCAACCAGAGCTTATCTTGAGGAGGTTAAAGACAAATTAGGAATCCAATACATGCCCAAAGAGACCATTCCCACCAAAGAACCAGACGTTAGTCTAATGGATTTTTTGCCTTTGCTCCTTAAACAACGCCTGTTTTAGAAAAGGCCGTTGAAGGCCTTTGGAAAGTTTTCCAAGACGAGTGGCCGACTTTGACCCCTGAAATGTGCCACCAAGTGTTCGATTCGTGGAGACGCCTGCGGAGCAGTTAGCAAGCACACAGAGAACATATTGAGAAAACACTAAGAGCATACATCGACGAATCCAAAATTAGGACACAAACTGTTGCAAAATTAAGAAATCACCCTCTGTAGTTTTCAGCGCTTCGTCGAAGGAGGCAAACGTTTTCTTATCTTCGAGGCCGAAACTGCATCCTATTTCTCGCAAAAAAATCGTCAGCAAAGTTTTGTTCACTTCTAAGTAAAATGTGTCACTAACACCTGGTATAACGAGTGTGTATCAGAAGATAAGCTAAGAATATCCTATTTTTATTAGTATATCGATAAATTGTTTTTATAGCAATAAGTGATTCATGCTGCCATTAAATTTTCTGTGGCACTAGATGATGTTCAACGTTACCATTTTCGTACGTTGGGACAGTTTCACGTGAAACCTGCTTAACTTTTTTCCATTAATATATTTTCCGTTTTATTTGTGTATGTAGAAACTAATAGCCAAAAGTTGATATCAACCTAAGAAAAGTTAATGCTTTGTAGTATCCAGTATTTGCTATGTCCCATCTTAGGCTCTTGTCTTCATAAAATGAGAGATTGTTGCAATTATAAAAACTTATAAATAACTTACTATTATTTTGGTAATGACTGCTCACAATTTTTCCTGTAATGTCTTAATAGCTTCTGTTGTTGATTCCTAAATTATAGCGTCTTTTTTTAATACAATGTGGGTCCAAAAATATTTGCTTGAAAACGTCCTAACTTATACAACTCTCCCTTACTATGCATCAAGTGACTAATGATTCTAGAATCAAGGGTGTCCCCGACCCATATCGGGGAATTGAATCGGATCCAAAACGACAGTCGTATGACATATACGAAAACTTCTAAATATTGCACGCAATAAGAAAACTCATTTACATTGGGGTTTGGAACGCTATGACTGAGCCCGTGAAGTCTAGAAGAAGTTTATTTAGTTTGACAAATCACGATACAGATTATGTTGCATCGACGATAGGCAGAGAGTTTGAATGAATCCAGCAACGTCTTATCAAGAGTATCCGGACAAATGCCCCTTAGGACAATTGCACCCTAGGACAACGGTCTGCAATCTTTTGGATCTCATCGACCACTAGACTCAAAATTTTGAAACCCGTGGACAACTAATATAAAAAAAAGATACAAACATCTATAAAATAATAATCATAATATAACTAATAAAGTAATAAACATAAAATGCAAATAATAATCAAATTTTTTCCACGGACCACAGACCGTTGATGGCCGACCACTGTCCTAGAATAATTGCCCCCCCCCCCAACAATTCAATTAGCATTTGCAGAAGCAATTCAGTGATGTAATGTTGAGGAAAATATAGGTGAAGTTTTATTTTGAACACAAATCACTGGAGGCACTTGTCCAAGGAGGCAGTTGTCTTAGGGTGTAGTTGTCTAGGAGGCAATTGTCCTACAATACTTATGATTCCCTAGGTCAATTGTCCTGGATAATTAAAGATTCTGGTGATGATGACATGGGTTAGAGCGAGTGCGTTACACGGACTACCAGAACACTCTTGTGAATAAGTCCATCCTTTTCCATTTTAAACTGCATGAGCAACACCACCTAAAGGGAAAACCTGTGCACAGAAATTTCATACATTGTTAGATCATCATACATAGTCATAATTTAGGACCATATATTGGTAGAAATGAGATTAAAGATGACTAGGAGGCCAACGAGATAATAAAGGCCTGGAAGCGGAAAATTCACTTGACCATCGAGATGCTAGCAACAATCCAACCTTTTATCGGGAATGAAGAGTGGATTGTTGCACGATCTACTTTAGACATGTGACTTTTTAGTGCCCCGGCCTGTCTTTCTCGTGGACTACGAATGATTACTTATGGCGATTTAACAATGGATGACGTTTCCGTGCACAGGCTTTTCTTTAGATGAGTCGGCTTCTTCATGGACGCAAATGCTACTGTTCATCGCGCACGTTTGGTACAGTATTGGTTTAGCGAGCATGAAGACAAATTCGTCATGTATCCTGGCCGTCGCAGAGCTCAGATTTCAATCTCATAAGAGAATGTTTAGGACACGTTGGAACGATATATCTGACAGGAAAAGTCCTCTTCCAACAAAATCTCCGGGAACTATGAGAATGTCTGTTGAACGCTTGATCTTCCATTGAGTTCAAGTTCTTCAACATCTTACTGACTCTTATGCTCTCCATGCTGTAATTCAAACCAAAGGTGATCTAATAAAATGATAAATAAATGCTTCTGATTCATTGGCCAAACATAGTGCTAACAGTATGAATAAATTGTTTTTGTATATAAGGTGATGACTAACCAAAGCTTTGTCGTTTTTTAAAGTAGAAGTTGAAATTATTTATTTTATTTTTTTTATTATCTGAGAATGCGTGAACTGTAAAAGTAAAATGTAAAAATAGCTTTGGCTACGTAAAGAAGCTTTGTTTGTGATGTTGCTTTTATCTCTTGTTACCCTTGATCTTTAGGGATAATTTTTTTAGTTAAGAGTTTCATGAAAGGGTTAATCTGATTTGAAAATTGAAATTTTTATTCAGTTTTCGTGTTTTTTTTCCTTTACTTCAATGCACGCTAAATCATCGTGATTGCTTTTGAAGAAAGCTTGAATTTCTTGTTTTGCTACCAAGAAAATTCAAGTTTAAATTCTTTGCTAAATTTTTTTTGCTCGGTTTATTTTGTTTTTCTTTGGGGGTATAACGAATCGCGTGGCATAAAATCGCTTAAAATATAACCACGTGAAGTTTTTCTCGAAATCAATCATCACTAACGGCCTGTTTGTTTTCTCCCCTTTCTTCCATATTTCTTCGGGTTTTTAACATCCGAAAGTACTTATAAGATATTAAAGTGATATACGATCGTTTTATGTGATAGAGATATCTTTAAAAGCGCCGTTTTTTTTAAAAAACATTTGCCAAACCGTGTTAAGCTAATGACCCTTGGAAAAAGCGCATACTAGGAAACATAATAAGCCAACGTCGTTTCCCCACTGTGCAATCCTCGAGTCTTCAGGAATTGTTGGTAATTCCGATCGGGCCTGAAAATAAATTGCACGATAAATTCCACCGGAAGGTAAGACAATAACTCAAGCGGGAAGAAGATTCCAGAAAACGGAACCCAAAGAAACGGTTTTTCTTTCTCTCTCTCTTTCTCTGTCTATCTATCTCTTTCCGTTGGCATCCTCTCCTTCAGCTCTAACGCAGCGGGAGGCATAAAAGAGAAGGTGACGTATGGTCTGCAATTTAAGAACAAGCCTAAAACTCGCTTACGTGATTTCACTTCAAATACCTTAAGTGGAAAGTAAAAAAACCGCACACGCGCATACACAAGCGCATGCGCTGCCACCTTCAGTTACTGCAATAGATGTGCAAAATTTCTCGTCTTCAAAATGGATTTGTTCTCCCCTTCGCAAATGTTTTTTTTTCTCCTCCCGTCGAGTTTTCGTCTGGTTTTCACGTTGTCAGTTAAAGCCACCGTTGTGGCCATTAGCTGTAAAAGGTCGCACGAAAGGAAAACAGGGGTGGATGGGTGGGAGGGGGTTCACAGTCGGTAGCACTGTTAGGCCGCATGCGGAGGGAGTCTCTCGGTTCTCGGGTGGGAAAGTGGTTGTTGAAGACCCAGGATCAGTTGGTCTCTTCTCTGCGGGAAGAACTCGCTAGAAAACAAAGAAAATTACGAAGGAGATTATTGCTAATTGCATTTATTCTTTCTTAGCCTTTCGAATGTTAATTAAAGTCATAACTTAATTTATACTTAACACTTTATTTAAGCCATCACAGTCAAATTGAAACAATAATCACTTGTCTCTTGTGATTTTTTGATTACTGAGGTCCGTTATTGTTTTTAATATTACTGTAGTCATTTTTTTCCGCACCATATAAAAATATCTTCACCTATATTTACACATATCCACATAGAACTTGTTGTAACGTTGTTTCAGAATGTAACGTCACGGTACATTGTAATGATGATCTAAAACCATCTACCGAAAACAAATCCCTCTATTAAGATCTGGCGAATATGCTGGTAGGTTAGTACTTCCTAGACGAGATTTTTTTTAACGTGTCTTTAACTGTTTTTGAAGTGTCTGATGGTGCGTTCTCATGAAGCCAAATTACTTTAAATCTTTCCCATTTGCTTGTAAGCGATCGGAAATTGTTTGCTGAGCAATGTTTAATCTTTCTGTAAGTTGTCTTTGAGTTTGACATTCAGCTTCATCCAATAATGCTTGCAATTGTTGGTCTTCAATCTTTTTCGGTTGACCTGGACGTTCTTTATCTTTCATGCCGAAATCATCACTCTTAAATCGTTTAAACCAGTGTTCACAAGTATCTTGAGATGGTTCATGTTCACCATAAGCTTCCCGAAGTATATGATAACTTTCAGCATCAGTTTTCTTCAAGATAAACTGAATTAACACTTTTCGCAAATGTTCTTTTTTGGCACGAACTTCGACATGTTTAAGCGTAAAAATATATGAAATTCTGCAGTTCCCTCCGATTGTTTTGTTTAGTAAAACAGTCAATAATGCGCAGAAATCTTCAGAACCAGTGTGATATACTAGAAGAACAAGAAATTAAGATTCCCGAGGAAGGTATAGGAAAGTAGCGGAAGCGCTGAGTTCATCTATTTGTTTATCCCTTCATCTGCACTTTTTAACCCCCTATTTTTTTAAATCAGAAAATGATTTTCTCGAACCTTGTATTTAGAAAATATAAAAGAACCCTATCTTCTTTCCTTTCTCGTCATTTTCGCTCGAATGATATATGACACTCCATATGTTGCCTTAATTCTAAAGACCAAGTGATTGCCACCCCCATAACTCCGACCCTATTGGGACAATTTGGCCCAAACTTTACAGTAATGTTGATCTTGCTTAGAGGAACCTGCATACCGAATTTCACTCCTTTATATGCATAAATACGCATAGACCTTTTGGTCCCCTCTAATTTCCGCCCCTGAAACTCCGACCCCAATGGGCCAATCAAAACCAAAATAAAAGTGAAGGCGTACATGCCCACAATAAGCTACTTTCCGAATTTCAACCTTCTGCCTCAAAAAAATGCGGAAATTATGAAGGTGACGATAGACAGACAGACAGACGGACGGATAGACAGACAGACAGACGGACGGACAGACAGACAGACGGACATCGTGAAAACAATAAGTAGCTCTATTCTTCCGCTATTTAATAAAAAGTCCCCGAACGATCTAATATCTCGAAAAATACACATCTTGTCAGAAAAAAAGAAAAAATACGTGTCAAATATTTTTTGAATGCCAAAATTAGCCCCCTGCACCCCTCTTAGTAGGGGAGGTGGGATGGGGGCCAACTTTGAAATTTCAAATGAGAACCGCCACTTTTTTTTTTTTTTTTTTTTTTTTTTTTTTGCCGATTCGGATTTTACGGAAAAATTATATAAATTTTACCCAAATAATGTTTTTTAAATCTTTTGTAGATGTGCTGTAATTGCAAAAATATCAAACTAGTGGAATATCTCGAGAAGTCCCCTTCAAATCAAAAAAGTATCCAATATTTTTTGAAAGCTACCGTATTTAATAGTGCTAAAATGGGCCCTTCCCACCCTTTCAGGGGGTTGGCAGGGGCAACTATGAATTTTTAAATGGGAACCTCTATTTTTTTTTGTAGAGTCAGATTCAACAGAAAAAAGTAAATTAAATTATTGAAAATTAATTGGATGTACCGTACTTACTTGTAGCGTAAACCAGGAATAGCAACATACTAGTTTTTTGATGCTTGCTTTCATTCCAACTTAAAATATCGGTAATCTGTAGGGATCTGATATTTACGTTCATTGTTTCTGTTCTGTTTTAAATTTTAGATGTTCATTTACCTCTTCGTTTGACTTACGAGAGAATTTAGTACCGTAAGGTATTTTAGAAGCATCTCACTTCAAAAGCATCTCATTTACGTCTTTAAATGAATCATGGTGGGTTTTTTTTCAATTAAAATAATCTTTTAAATAATAATACTAATGCACATTCAATCCAATTTTAAAATAATCGATCAAAAGCGTCCATTTTCTTCATATTAAAAAACACAAAGAGGAAATTTAAATCTTGTCCCGTGAATCTTCCTAAACTGAACGCTAAGACAAAGAACGGACGAAACGAAGCGCAAACCCTCTTCTTTCGGTTTCCCTGACTTCAGAATAGCGTTAACAAAGTTTCTGATTGGATCGAATAAATTACTTTCTTAGGTAATTGCACTGTCTCATTAGGCAAAGCATCTTCATATTTCAAAGGCAAACAAGCGTAGAGAACGGATAAAGCAATCCCACGATCTCGTAATTGAGCTGCCGTTTCGAGCTCGACGAGTTCATTCGATGCATTCGTCAAACGCACATCGTGCAACCACAATGTGATGTGATGTACAGCTAATGAAGAGAGACTCTCTCAGAGAGTAGAATCATTTTAAGAAACCTAAGCGAAATAAAGCTTGTCACACATCTTCGTTTCTTACTATATTTCCACTTTATCTAAAATCCCTTTAGTATTATATAAAGATGGTCTTCTATTTTAGCTGTCGATGAACTCGAACATCTACTAAAAGACTAGAGAAGAAAGGGGGGGGGGGTGTTTTTACTCGAAGGATAAGGGCCAAGGGAGTTTTCAAAGGGCACGACCCGAATTTGCATAGTGAAAAATATGGACCACGGAGCTGATCGGGAAGAGTCCAACAACAACGAATTTTTTTGCGCCTGGGTCTTTCCTTCGGAGGAAACGTGACGCTTCTTCTTGTGCCGGTTTTTAATTGAGCATAGGAAAAAAAAAATTGGAGATAGAACGGCGCCGCCAGTGGTCGGAGCGGAAGAAGCGCGGGAGAAACTCTTTTATGCCTATCACCATCATCATCCTTCTTTTCTATTTCCTCGATTTATTTGCCGTAGGAATGAGAAAGAAACGTATTTATATACAGTGGGCCTGAAAAGAAGAGCATTGACCATGAAGAGAAACGACAGGGAAGAGGTTGCAGAGTTCCATACAGAGCAGGAAAAAAAATGAAGAAAAATGTAATGAGCGATAATAGTTTTGGATGCTCAAGGAGAATATCAATTAGGACAACGCTAAAAAATATTATTATTCTCTTTTACTTAAAGATTGATATATATTACATACTGGCATACGGTTCGTAAAGAACAAATCTTCTGAATTGAAAACTCCGCTACGAATAAAATGATTAATAAAACCAATACAAGAATTATGAACAAATTGAGATCATTAAATAGTGAGTCATTGTATTGCTTCTAGCAATGAAATTGATAAACAGTCGTTTAACTCCCTGAATCTCATAATTATGGGCTTGCTATTGCAAATACAGGGTGATGCAAAAGTAAAATATAGAACTTCAGAAGTTTCATATGGACATTGCAAGTATTGGATATTGGATATGAACATCCTGGATGACACGACAGAAGTCCAAACAGTAGTCAATTTCTTCCCAAATTAGTCTCAACATATCCTCAGTCATCAGCTCCACTGCACCAGAGATGCGTTTCTTCTAATCATCCAGTTGTTGTGGTAATGGGGAACATATTTGACGTATCCCAACAAAAAATCGAAGGATGTTAATTCAGGTGTTCGCAGAGACTAGAGCAGAATCGACAAATCGTGATTCTCGGCATGGCCGATCCAGCGTCCTGGTAGAGTGGCATTCAGGTAGTTGCAAATCACACACAAGAAACTTCTGAGGTTTTTCTAGCACTTCTTATCCCTCTGGTTTTTGCATATAAGTTGAATAAAAAATAATTTAGCTTTAAATTTAAATTTAAAAAATTTAAATAAAAGTTAGGCAATTTATAATTTAAACAACATATAAAGTAGGTAGGGCAGGGTGAATTGTTTAACGTTCAGCATTATTTTTTATTTTTCAGCTATTTTTTGGCAGCAACCTCTCCAGACTATTGTCAACAAAAGTTCAATTTAAGCTCTGCCATGAATTACAACCTTGAAAGAACATTTCAAATTAAGATTGCTAATTTTTTTAAAAAGTGTGTTAGTTAACCAATTAACCCTCCATCGGAGGGTGATTTGGTTAATCAATGAGGGTGGCGATTCAGAAAAGGAGCAGACCAATCTTTTCCTGCCATTTCTCTCTGAGCCATTTCCTAACCTAACCATTTCCATTGTTAAATGGGTTAGCAACAAAATTCGATAAAGCATATCTAAAGGCTGCACGGCGAAGATCGAACAAAATGAGTCCAAAGTGGAGAGAACACAGGCTGTCCACCCATTTTCCGACTTTCCGAATCAGCTAATTTCACTGTCACATAAAATAGATAGTGTAAAACTGTTTAATGCATCTAGCGTCATTATCCATTTCACCCGTTCAGACATTCTCCAATTCAACCGAACTTACTGAAATCTTTATGACGTCAAAAGGAAATGCTCCATTGGATTAACACTGCTCCAACCTCGTGGTTTTGAAGCTAATGTACCTAAATAGAGCTCTCTATCTGTAAACATAACTTTACAGCCACTGGTGTAATAGTAAGTTCAATGAATTCATAGAAAATCTTGCTGCATATTCGGCTTACTTCTGAAATGTTCGGAATTTTTGGCGCCCGTTTCAGATACCGCAGTCCCTCTGAAATTGCCAGGATGGCTAAGCAAGACATGATTAATCGATAACAAACGTTTTCCGTTTCTCTGGTGACGTCGTTTGTAATCCAGCAACATTCAAATAACCAACTACCCAAATCACCCTCCTCACCAATTCACCCTGCCCTACTCTATAGCTGCCGCCACATAAGTTGAACGACAGGATGACGTCTCATTCTAACGCCAGCGTAGCCCACGATAAAGACAGGCCCTGGCGCGGAAAAGTCACATGATCATCTTAGTCCGAGTAACAATGTAACCTTTATTGTTTCCAACAAACGAAAAATTGCTGATTGTCAAAATCCAAGATGGAAACAATGAAGATTACATTGTATCATCCCGTGCATCCATAACAGCTTTACATAGTAAATGAACATCTTGAAATTGTCTATTATGAGAATAGTCTAATATGAGAATAAACCTTATACCTCGTTTACACTGCAGATTTCACTGGATGAACTTTCACATCTTCCAGCCAGCTTGATGATACAATCCACATATGATGCCCCCCCCCGTTCACACAGAAAGACCGGATGTGATTCAGTTGGTCCCTAGAAAAACTGATTCCAGGTTTAACAACTGTAAAGATGGAACCTAACCGAAAGCAGTTGCTATTAGTTTCAAAATTAAAGCAAACATTAACAGCTAAAATCAAAGAAAATTACAAACATACCTGAATTTGTTTCTGGCGCTGCGTATTCGTGGAATGGAAATAAATTGTTCGTTTAGTGCCAAACTGTTCTACTACTCGATGACACATCATATAAATTCGAATTTTTTTAATCGTACTGTTATTCAACTTAACCGTTGGAAAGAGAAAACTCCAATGTGAATATTTTTTGCTCGGTTTGAGGATCTCATTTACCCTGGTGAGAGCCTTTTATCGTCATGTTTTCATCTTGGAGAAGAGAAATCATCGGAGGCGCTGTTCATACATTTGTACGGTTTTTACTGAAAACTTTAAGGAAATTAGGAATTCTTGGGTTTTTTCCTTACACTGGGGTCGGTGAGATAGGTTGTTCGATAAATATCTTAAATATTGATGGGATAGCTATCAAGGCTCTCATATATTGCTTCCAAGTAAGCAAACTCTTTAGTACCAAACGGTTGATTCCAAGGTGGTGTACTAATGCATTGTTACCATTGAAATTAAAGAATGAATGTTTGAGTCAAAAATGAATTTAAGGGTTATATGTCTAGTTGAATTTATTATTTCAGTTTGTTTTTGCATTTTTAAAACCCACAGGAATTGAAAAGTCAAAAAAATTATTTCCACGATATTTTCCCCCTTCTTTTAGTTTTGGAGAGGATACCTAATATTAATGAGCAACTAACTTATTTTTGGTGGCTTTATATTTCTTCTCTTTGCTTAAACGATGCAGCTGCTGAAGTTAAATTTTCTCTCCGCTTCTCATTTGAATCACGACTCACGTATTCTTTTCCCTCTTTTTCCGAGTATTTTCGTGAAATTCCTTTGAAACTGACCTCCTGTGATTTCTTTTTCTCTTAGAATATTAAACATAAGCGAAAGGGTTTTTAAGAAATTTGTTTTTAGTTATGTCTTAGGATTTGTGGCCCGTCTCTATGTCCGCGTTGGTTAGAACTAATAAACTCGAGTTTTAATTAATTTTTTGTCTAAATTTGACTTTAAATCCTCTTCACATACAGTTCTTGTTTGCTTGCCTCTTCCAATTTGTTTATAAATCAATGGAAAATTAAATTTGCCCCCTTAAGCCCAAGCTATTAATAATAGTGATAATAATAATTTGACGATGATTAAATACACAGTAATTAAGCATAAAAAATAACTTTAAATTAATAAAAGAAGGAAGTATGTTGGTGCTTTTTTGTAAAAAAAGAAGCGAAACGTATTATTTGTTATCATTAAGGAACGAGGACACAGTTGTAGATTCTTCTTCGAGCTGGCTTCATTACAAACACAAACGGATTCCACCCCACAGGAGTAGACTAGTCATTAGCAGTGCGAAGATTATGATTAAAGTAGGTGGATGAAAAAACATACAATAAATTACAGAACATTACAAATTCGTGATATACTCTAATTATGGTGCTTTGTTTCCAGTCCCGTGAGCTTTGAGACAAATTTAACGATGCGCTCCTTTATTTATTGGGGGTTCCTGCCTCCGTCTGCGGACGAGTAATTTGTAATTAGCGAAGAGCAATCGCGAAAAACATTCGTTCAGATATTTCTCAGTTCTAAAAAAGAGAAGCTGCTTTCTTAATTTTTTTTCCATCTGTTTTCTAGGTTTAATTGATTCTCGTGAAGCGCATAGGTGAACGTGCGAGGGAAGGAAGAAGACCCGTTGAAAGTCTTCTTCCCAGTTATTTTTTTTAATGAGCCACATTTTCAATAAAAAGATCGACGGACGGTCTCTGGTCACGATTGCCACGTGAGAATGCGAGATTATATCCCAGAAAAAAATTCTTTTGAAAAACGTGTTTTTTGTGGTAAAAATGCGACGAGCGTGCGTGACACGCTGCGCTATTTCCATGTTGCAATGGCATTAGGTGAATGCCAAATCGTTCGTTCGTTGCTTGTAGCTTAAGTCGGGCCATTTCCGTGTTCTTTTATTGTAGGCTTGAAAATTAACAGAAATGAGGTGTAAACTAGGATTCAGTTATCCTGTTCTCAAAACATTTTGAGTACAAAACGCCTGACACATGTTGAAGTCATTTTGGAGTTAGAAATAGATTAATTTCTAATGGACTCTTTACTGAAAGCTATTATGAATTTCTTCAGAATCGTCTTGATATGTTTAACATTGAATTCTTTGTTGAAGCTATACTTATTGACTAATGAATTAGAAACATCTGAAATTAACATCATGTATGCAGTTTGGCATAGAGCTAATAAGGTGTTGAAGCACTTGTAAGCCAATGGAAGACCAAACGTTTATCAGACATTCACTTAGTTCTCGTAGATTTGTTAAAAGATGATGCTGCTGTCGGATATATTGTGCCTGTATGTCATAAATATTCTTATTGAGATCTGGGCTCTGGAGCGGCCAGGGTAAATGATGGAAGTCAACTTTGTGCTCGCTAAACAACTGCTGAATCAACCGCGCACGATGACCAGTATCATTGTCGTCTATGAAGAAGCCGTCATATGCAAGGTAAACATGCAGGACTACAGAATGGGCTAGGTTGTAACCAACGAGAGAGAAGGCCTCCACAGTGAAACGTAATATATTCTTACATCGTCATAGATAGGGAATTGTTATTCGTATTTCAAGCTAATATGATTCGTCAGACCAAATAACCTTCCAGCATTCACATGTACTGTCGCAAGATTCCAAATACCTTAGTAGATAATAGTCAGTAGTCTTTACAGAAGTCAGTGGTTTTCGCATAGATATGCCGATGCGATTGCCAATTTAGATCCGTTGTTGCCAATTTTGGATCCATGGTACAGTTTTCATCTTCCCAAATATGCAAATTAGGACACAATTCGAATCCTATCTTAAAAACCGAACCGATACACCAAAAATTCCAATTGAAGACTTGTTCAGCATGGAATTCCGAACAAAACAAAAAAAAATTTCCAAAATCTGATGAACCGACCACCAACAATCACAATTATTTGTAATTTACAAACAACCACAGTGCATAAATAATTTTACTCTAAAGTTAATCATAATTGCTCTTCCTTTTCCTTTTATTTGCTTTTCCTCATGAAAGTGAATGTCGTTATGGTAATTTTTGGTAATTTCTTGATTTGCATGTTGAACATTCAAATGTCTTTGTGAAGTGCATAAGGAGGGAGATAACTAATAAATTCAACATGTGATTGTTGGTGATCCGTTCATCGGATTTTGGAAATTTTTTTTCTTCTGTTTTGTTCGGAATTCCATGCTGAACAAGTCTTCAATTGGAATTTTTCAGGTATCTGTTACGGTTTTTAAGATAGGATTTGAATGATGTGTTCTAATTTGCATATTTGGGATGATGAAAAACTGCACCATGGGATAGGCCACCCCCACTTCCTATTCATTGGATTCATCAAAATTGACATATCTACTTCGGTTACGAAAATAAAAGGGGGGGGGGTCATTTTTGTATCCACCCTGTATATACACGACAAAGTTTTGTGTAGCTAACTACCCTGAAGAAGAAACTAATAATAATAATGAGAATTCGGAAACTTTCGTAAACTGTGCTCTTGTCGTACTTTAATTGGTTAAACCTTTAAGAGTTTTTTTCTTCTAAAACTAAAAATATGGTCGTAGCAAAAAATCAGTAAATTCGACATGGACGGACTTCTCTCACTGAAATTATAATTTTTGATGGGGTCTCTCATTTAGGAGATATTAAAAAATAATTAAAATTTTCTGATCACTATCGACAAAACAGAAATGGGAATTAAATTTCTATTGGAAATTATATTGCTATTAAAAGTTTAATCGAAATTTGACATAGCGAAATTGGATATAAAATGCACAAGAATATTTAGTTTTATATCAAAGTGAGGGGTCCTTGCGAATCTGTAATTCGACCACTTCAATTTAATGTGAATATCATTCGTTTACCTCTGCTTTCTCGTTCCAACGAATAGACCGCAAGAAAATTGGTAATACAGATCAATAAAGATGCTAATTAAGTTTGTCTAAGAATAAGAGAAACTGAAAAAAATAATATCCCCTCTCTTTTTTTTTTTTATCTGTCCGCACTTTTTTTAAGGTAGAGACATATGATACATGAAATGAATGCGTCTTTCATCGCAGATCACGAATATTGCATCCGAATTTCTATGGGACCAATTGTTTCCGACCAAAATTCAAATTTCCGAAATATGCTTTATCTCGAAAATGGCGAGTCATAGCAAAATGGAACCAAAGCAGTTTAATGGTATACCTAAAATTAATAAATTTTCGTATTGCCCAGTGGTCAGTATTCTGACGGATACTATCGAAGTCCTCTGATACCGATATGACTTATACAGGGTGT
>JAHWFO010051442.1:527189-579641 GCA_023313115.1 Rhysida immarginata | reverse complement strand
TGGGAAGTAATATCAAGTGACTAAAACTATGCTTTAACGAAATACACCCTTATTTTTATTCATACATCCCTTGGAAAAATCTGACGAACTTTAAACGTAAGAACACCCTATTTTATTACAATGATCAGTTTGTTTTGATAAACGGTCATCGACCTCATTTGCATTCGAACTTAAAAATCAGAAACGATAAACTATTCGGGCGGATGTTAACTTTAACGTGTGTGCAGTATAATCCTATTGTATCCAGTTTGTTTCATTAATTGCTGAAGAAAAGAAAGATGAACCGTTACTGCTCAATTTCAGTCCTATTCAGCTTTGCTTATTGAAAAGATGCGAGGAAGAAGAGGTCACCGTGTGAAAGGAAGAGGCTCCCTATCCAGGCCCCCTATTTACCCCTTTCCCCCTCCTCCCGCGTCAAAGTCCCATCAGCAGGGGGAAAAAACTAAGAGAGGTGGGCGTGCGAGCAAGCGAGGTCTCGTTGAAGAGTAATTAATAACCGGTGGGCGCAGGCGCATTGGCCTCCAGTTAATGGCGCCTTGGAATTTGCTTATTGCGGTCTCTGGAGGTAATCTCATTAGAAAAGCCGCGCCGCTGAGCCACCGGTTGCGCGAGAGGAGGTCGTCCGATAGGGGGGTAGGAATAAAGGGGTAAGGAAGGGCGATTCGACCGTGGAAATTCGTGACACCACCCTTTGTCGAGGAGGTTTGACTGAAAAAAAAAATAAATAAAAAGAGGGGGTTTTAAGAATTTGAATGCAAACGTCAAGTCGTGAGAAACGGAAAAAAAGTAGAATTAAGGACAATATTTTATAACCGAGAAGGTAAGGGGGATAAATGACACGAGTTGTTTTGTAATGAGGAATGAAAGGGTAACGGATGAAGGGTCCACGAAGGGGAGAAGAATGATCAATTTATTAAAATGAACGTAAAGAAGTTAAGCACTTTCTTTTTTGCAATGAAAGAGAAAACACTCGGAAAAAACTGGGAAGGAGCGACGTCTAAAAGGTGTAATGTTCGGGGTAATGTGTTTTATTCTTTAAGCTAACAATATTCTTTAGGATTAGCGAGAAGAAAGGATTAAAAGAGGCCAACTTGATGATCGTTACTTTTTAAAATATTAATAATAAAATACATTTACACGTGACGAGTTTATGACAGGATGATTGTTACTGGGAAAGGGAGATTACAGGTATGGCAAATGCGCAATAAAACGCTCAAGGTGTTAGTAAATTAGACGATTGTAACATTTTCTATCCCGTGAAGTTATCGAGTTAGTTGATCGTCCATTTTATAATCTGAGCCATTGATCACATTCTTATTGAAACTTTCGCTTATGACGAGGACGTAATTTACAGTTGATAGTAGTCTAATGAAGCAAGCGACCTCGGAATTTACATATTTAAGGATTAGAGACTTAAATGGGAGTTACGTTGAATTAAGCTTAGAAGGATGAAATTACAAAAGCGATATTTTTTTTTGAAGATTCCTTGTTTCAAATTAAGATGTGTTCAAGGATTTAAGTACGTGTCAGTTTCATTATTGCATATCCTATATACTATTTTAAAGCGGACGTGGTGGTAATGATAATAAGAAAATAAAAAATTAAAATATTACAAATAAAAAGAAGTACACATGATGTGCATCATAAGAACAAAAATAAATTTACATGTGATTTGAAATGCCATGTATTTCATCATTTTTGCTAGTAAATTTTTAGACTTTTTATCCTTTTGGAATAATGAACTTTCTAGGGGGTTAAAAATTGCCTTTATCAATTAGAGTCAAAAGTTTGTTTGCATTTTTACCTATAATGAAAAGTTCAAAGAAATCACAAACAAAAAACTAAACTTCATCGTAGTCTACTTGTTGGCATCTTTGTGTCATCCGCTGTCGACCTCATCCACATTGTTGATTGGCCGTCCACGCAGGGAATGGGATATTGCTCCTAAGAGATCTTAGTCTGATGGCGCATAGTCTGGGCTGTATTCAAGATGGGATTGAACTTCAATTTCCACAAGTTCTTGGAGTTTAAGTTTGATCCGGTTAGCCGCATTTGCTGGGACGTTGCCAAGCTCTGAGTGCATGTTGCGATTCACCATAAATTTTTTAGTGAGCAAACACAGTCTTGGGGCAGCAGTCCTATGGAGGCAGGGACTGTTCGTGTGTATTGAAAAATATTGGATTTTTGAAATTCTGACTTCGGATTCTTAAAGACCATTAAAAAGTAGAATAGGAATATCTATAAGACCCACTCTTTATGTCTTTGTCCTCATCGATAAAATTGGGTTCAAAACTAAAAGTTCCACACTTTCAGGGCCTCTATCTCCTAAACGGTTGGATCAATTGAAAAAACACCAAGAATAAAATATTTCTCAAATGTTGTGTACAATCTGAATACGGAGGGTTGATTCAGATAAAATGAGACGACTTTGCAGTTCTGTTACGATGGTGTAATACCACGGCGCCACCATCGGTTGTGTTCGATGTGAGAGCCACGTTATTGGACTATCGCCTGGCACCGTAATTTCCACTGAAGTAGGCTGAGTTTGAGGGACTCCATGGGAAGTTCGTTCCGCACCTGCTGACACACTTTCCATAGCCCATCAACGGATTTTGGTCGGCGACTTCCGAGCCGTCGTTTCAGGAGACCAAAACCACAGAAATCCATCGGTGATGCGTCAGGAGATTTTACAGGCACATGAGAGAAGGGAATAACTCGTATGCCCGTCTCCTGTTCCATCTTCCTGTAGTAAGCCACAGATGACTTGGCAGTGTTCAGTTGTGTTCAGTCACTCAGTTGTGTGACCGCGCGCTTTATGACGTCGCTCCAGCCCAAGATTGTCATGAATTATTCTGGAGACTGTTGCCTGTGAAATACCTTTCCTTTGGACTAGACTTCTCTGTGTGTGGGTATTTTCTTTCAGCACTTCAGACCGGATTTCTCGCACCACCTGAGCTGGGCGTGTTGGCTGGGGCTTGTTTCTGGTCTGCTTCTCTGCTCGTCCACGTTCATTACATGGTCGCAATTTGTTCTTTTTGAATATTCGACCCACAGTAGCTTTGGATACCACAATAGCATTTCGTTTGCATAATTCCACAATGCACGAAAGACTGAAGTTAGCGTCGAAAAGGCCAAACATGTACCCTTCCCAAAAAGCTGTGATTTTGGAAGCCATGTTTCAGCACGAAATGTCCCAAATAACAGCAACAAGGGTATACAAAGCCAATCCTCATGAATAGTGGACGAGTCATGCAAATCACATTCCGTCAAGATCATACGCGGCGTTTAAAGTCGTCTCATTTTATCTGAATCAACCCTCCTCCGTATACCAATAAAATACGAATTCCTATTTACGATTTCAAAGTTAATCCCCCCCAGCTCCCCTCACAAGGGAGGGGGGGGGTAATTTTTTGGCTAATGAATTTCCTTCGCGAAATAATTCACTTTTGATTTTGGACATTTTTTCGTACAATGCTTAGTTTCCGAGATATCTGCCATGTTACCAGACTTTTTGGACACCCGGTATTAACTCTACAGTACCCTTTATTTTACTGTTCGATTGTCGTTAGTACATTTCACTGTTCGATTGTCGATTGTCATTTCGCGGTTTTTGGTTGTGTAATTTTTTATGGTATGATGGGATGAAATTAGGTTTGCTGTATATGGTATGTTGAAGTGCGGTTCATGTTCTTCTCTCTGTACCATTAAGTAATGTAAGTTTCTGAAATTGTTGGAGGAGGAATCTAGCGACAAGATTATTTAGAAGTTTATATTGTCTATGATAGGCCTACATTTTTGCCACTTTTATGCGTTTTTGGTAGGCAATATAGGCAATAAACTTTGCGATTTAGTTTTTTATCACTACTTCATTTTTCTGCTTGTTGAAATAAGCGCCATGCTGCAAATAGGTGCCGCACCCAATTTAGCGCCGCACTGAATTTGCTCTGAACAGAATAACCGCCGCGGCGCTTATTTGCGCTTTTACAGTACTTATCTGGAACAAGCTGATAACCCCTGGATTTTTTGACAACCAGTTCCGAAGCCTACCCGATTTCACTTTTGCTGATTTCTGAAATAGGTACACTTTCAAGACCTGTTATCTTATATTCCACATTACCAGAAACCGCAAACAGACAACAGAAGCAGAACAATCTGCTGTTGCATTCTGCTCTGTTTTGTTTCCACTACTACAGAAATCCGGGACGGTTTTGTATATTGCAACGGTCTCTTGAGGTTGTTTATAACAGCAAGGACATTTCTTAACAGCTTTGAAAAGCATTTCTAATTCTTCGTTTCGCTTCACCTTTGTTTCCGACATTTTGATTTTCACTTGAATTCATGTCATCACAGAAAGCGAGACATGAAAATATAACAATAAGAACTGCAGAAACTTAAAAATTGAAATTTTGTGTGTTCTACTCTTCTGCTGAAAATTTGCCGAGCAGTACGTTACGAAGAGGAAGTGACGTCATATTTGAGTTTCTGTTATCTGTTTCTGCAGTATGTTCTGGTAATATGGAATCCAGGCTTAACAGTCCGGCGCCAGAAACAGACATCTCGGAGATTAGCATGCACTTATTTTTGCAAAGGTCAAAGTTGTGCTTGGCAGGAGTCGATTCATGGGGAACTTCTCGACAGCGAAGTTTGGGTTGATAAAGATGCTAATTGTTGGTGGTCAGTGTTTCATCTCTGACAAGAGATGGCCGTTCAGGTTAAGCTAGATTAGGTTAGATTAGGTCCAAGAGTAACGCAAAATCGCCAGAATTGAGCGTTTTTTGTTGGTTTTCTTTCTCCACGACTTGAAATTTAATTACAGATCATTATAAGCGACTCGTTCACAGACGCCATTTTAACAGGTTACTACAGCTGCGCTATCTGTCGCAGTTTTAACAGAATACTACAGAAACGCGGGAAAAACTTCAAATTAATAGCTGACGAAAAAATGTGGGGCATTATATTCTGAGTAATCTTTGCATATTTTTCATGCATTTTTCGAAATCTTTGAAATATTCTAAACACTTCTTTTCGCATTTGTTTAGTTTTTAAATATAAATTCATTGGTGCCCATTATCTGCCCAGTTTTGCATATATCTAATGAGTCGTTTTGAAAGTGCTCAGGTTGTGTGATTAGGAATAAAGAAGTCAGCTGGTTGTTTTTGACTTTTCCTCTGTGTTATATTCTTATTACTTAATCTATAACTGACTTAAATCAAAATTTGGCTACATAAAACTAAGGTATTTGAGATGTAAACAATAACGAAGGAAACTCAAAGGATCCGAAGCTAACCTGAGGAATAATTAAACAGTTGTGAGTCATTGTTAATGATTGCATAAACTTGACATTTTACCGAGCAAAACCTGTTGCGCTAATTAAAAAGAAAATGCTAACAGAATAAACCATTACAAAATAATCAAAATCATTTCCTATTCTAACTCTTTCTCGTATGCAAACAAAAGGAAGCTGTGTTTCTAATATTTGCGAAGAGTGCGCTCTCTACGTTGGCGAGAAATGGGACAAGCGCCAGGTTACGTCAGAGGCAATCGGCGCTTGTCATCGTGCCGTTTCCCCATTGTTCGCTGGAAAGCTTGCGGCCATCGTAGCGATGCATCACGTTGAGCGTAAGCGTAAATTATTTGCGATGTGTCCTGGTGCGCCTGTGCCGCTGCTTTTTTATCAGAACGGCCATCAGGGTGCGGGCAAAGTGGAAGGGACCTCTGACGACCCCTTCCTATCTCCTGTGTCGTCTTTCTTTCCTATTTCATATTTTTGTTTATTTTTTCCCCTTGAGATTTCCTCCCCTCTCTTTGGTTACTTATTAACTTCCAAGAAACCTTTTCAAAAAGATGCTTGGGGATACCTTCAGTTTAAATTGGAATCGTTGATTATGTAGAAAACGAAATTAAGAAAAATAGAGCTTAAATTAAGATTTTGAGCAAGTATTTGTATTCGCATATTTAGCCTGGCAGGAATTTTTTTTGATAAAATTTAGATCATATAAACCATAAATATAAAACAAATAAGCAATATCAAATGAGCAAACTTTTTATTTGAAATGTCCATTGGAGCTTTTAACTTTTAAATATGAAACCTTTCTTCTTTATCTTGGGTGACTGTAATTTCAAAAGTATAAAAATGTAACTGCATTTAAAATAACATTTATACAAGAAAAATCTTTAATCTCAACCGCAAGTATTTTGTATTAGAGGACGTGCCTCAAATTATTTAGACTTTGAACAAAAATGAAAACGAACGTCTTTAACATATTAGTGAGTGTAAAATTTCAACGTTGTCTTAGCGTGTATGGACTACACTCATGGACAAAATTATAAACTCACATACGTTTAGCACAAAACTTTAAAGAAAAAGAAAAAATTACTTTATAAACTTGATAGACAAACTTGTGTCATGGTTCTGAGATGGCCTAGAGACAAAATGAAGCTTACATAAACAGATCTCGGTTGCTGTCTAGTTAAGAGGACTTAGTGGCAAAGTAAAAAAATAAAGTGATCGGGGAGGATAAAAATCCTCAATTCCAGAGCTGAATCTCATGTTCACCATCTTGCAAATGAGAGAAATCTTTCTGCTGCTGTTATTGTTGATGTTTTTATCCTGGACGGTTTTCGAGCAACTGTTTCTCGTGTACTACCGAGATGTCCACTTTTCTCTCATTAAAAAAGAGAAGAAACCACCCTTGAAACAAGTTCATAAAACAACAAGATTGAACCTTGCTATAGAAAAGATATGGAATGGTTGGTTAGAGATTTAACCTAGCCGGTCCTGATGGATGGGATGCCTCTGGCATGATCAAACGAGTCGTTAAATGAATGGTAGTTCAGTTATGGTTAGGGGTTCGTTTTCTTCTATAAGTGATCTGGTAATGGTTGATGGTCGAATGAATTCTTTGGGATATAAAGGGCTTCTAGAACAACAATTTGGAGCTTATGCTGAGATTCTTGGAGGAAAAAATTGGACTTTCCAACAAGATAATGGTCCCTGCCTCTCCTCAAACAAACATGACGGAAACACGGTTTCATGAAGATTATATTAACATTTTAACTTGGCCAGCATGTTCACCAGCCTTCAATCAAATTGTAAATGTCTGGTGACAGCTTGCATGTCATGTTTACACAGATCATAGTTTCAAATTGTTCAAGAACTATAAAAAATGCAATTACAAATGGATAGGAAACTATTCCAGTCCTAACCTTCGTATCCTTCCATATTTGGAAGCCGTGTCGGTAGATGAGGTTGGAGCTGAATAACAGCGGATTCAAGATGGCGGCACCACTAAGCAGTTGTACCAGAGAGCAATAATGGGTTGCACCCATTATTGCTCTCTGGTTGCACCAAGGTTTAACAGCGTGGAGTTATTTGATTTTTATGGAATAAAGTTGTGAAACCGGTTGATATTCATCAGAGAATGAAGACAAATTATGGGGACGCTTATCTGTCACAGCGGCAAGTCTACGAGTGGTGCAAGAAGTTCACAGAAGATACGACTTTATTGACTGATGCTCCCCATTCGGGTCAGGCTCATCGTGTTGTGACAGAGGAGTCTATAGCAGCAGCAGATCGGCTTATTCAAGAAAATAGGCGTGTCACCCTGGATGAAATGGCTTCCTTGCTGTAGATGAGCTTCGATTCAGTACAATACATAGTCATGACGAACTCCACTACAGAAAATGTCTGCCAGGTGGGTTCCTCGTCGGGTTGATGCTTAGGCGTTATGAAGAGGGGGGAGAGGGATTTCTATCTCGCATTGTCACCGGGGATGAAAGTTGGATGCACCATTTTCAACCGGAGACGAAACGTGCAAGCAAAGAATGGCAACATTCTTCTTCCCCGAAACCAAAGAAGTTTCGGAGACAGCCCTCTTCTGGGAAAATCATGTTGACTTTATTCTGGGATAAGCATGGTCCTATTCTAAACCACTACATGCCACCAGGTACCACAGTGACCAGTGCCAACTACTCTGACCTTCTCAAGAACCATTTGAAGCCAGCAATACACACAGAGCGAAGGGGATTGCTGAGTGCAGGTGTTTTGTTTCAACATAATAACACCCGTCCTCATTCAGCTCGTGCAACTATGAAAACGATCGACGGCCAATGTTTCAAGTGCCTCCAAAATACGCCATACTCGCCAGATTTGGCGCCGTCAGATTACCATATCTTTGGTCCATTAAAAGAGTACCTTGGAGGGCAGAAGTTCAAACTGAAGAAAATGTTCAATCGGCGGTGCACGAGTGGCTACCGCGTCAACCGAAAGACTTTTTCTAGGTATCGAGGCACTTCCTATCCGATGGCGTTAAGTGCATTGAACTTGGAAATGCTTAAAATGTACAAAGAAATTTTTTATTTCCATGAAATTGAAATTGCTTTTCTAGAAATATAATTTGCAATATCTCTGTGCTTTCCTTTGCTGTACTCCTGTCTTAGGAGGAAAAAAACTATCAAACGCTGGATAAGTCGTTTTGAATTGATGATACCCATTAAACTCAGTTATAAAAATTGTCATACATACCTATACCTATTGAAATTGTTAAAATGAAATTTGTATGTCCATGTTAAAAAAGGCTCAAGTTTTAAGATAGAATTTAGAAATAACACTATTTTCATTTTGTCGTGATTCCTTTTTTTTTCATTTATAAACGGCTACAAATGTGACCAAGTAATTTGCAAGAACTTCAATCATGACTTATTAAAAATCAAGCTTTCAGGTTTAACTAAGCATACAAATTACTATTTCAAGAGACAAATTATCTTATAGGAAGCCTAATATTAATAAAATCATTGCGAACAATCACTAATTTGCTTTTGTCTTTTGGTTAATACGAGTTAAAAAGTGAGGGAAATGGAACAAAAGTGTGGAGGTGGAGAAGGAGGTGAAGAGAGGGGAAGGGGGAGGGAAGATTGGGGCGATTTCGGTAGTCAGAAGAAGTAATTACGTCTCTCTTCAACAGATTAGGCTGAGTTATTGCTGAAGTCTACCTGTGTGGCTAATGGAACCGTCTCTCCGATAAGGAAAACGTGGAAATGGCTCACTACTGGAGTCACCCCTCTGTTTTCGTCTTGTTCTTTTTTTGGTCGCACTAACAAGAGAAGACTCTCAACTTGAATACCTGAAACCCTTATTTTTTATATAGAAACATAGGTTGATAAAATGAAAGAGAGGATCATTTGGAATTAAAATTTAATGGAACATCATGATAAGTAAAGAACCTGATTCAAAATAATTGTAAAGAAGGAGTGGAAAACTTAATGAATAGAAAGTATTCATCAACTTGAAGTGGCTGCGATAGAAAGCATAAAGAAGTCTCTTAATTATCTTAATTAAGTTTAGATAGAGTTGAATTATTTTTGTAAGAAGCTCTCTACCCCTACTAAATAAAGGCAATCGTATAAATTGTAACTTGTATATACTGCAAAAAAATTCACTTTAATTGGAATAGATTTATAGTATTTGAAGTAGAAGTTTAATAAAGATGTTGTGATAATAAATTTAAGGATATTTCTTGAATTATATTTAGAAATTACGAACAGTGTAGTAAATTCATAGCAAAAAAGACATAAACTATCCAAGTTATGCATATAGAGAGACTGCAATGTTAAAGTATCCATTATTTTGGGCCACAAAGAAATTTATCAGGCCCAAATTCTAAATAATTTAAAATGTTTCATTTAAAAACAAGAAATCTGTGGGTGATAGAAAAAAACTGAGGTCAGATACGGATTCAGCACAAAAAAGCATAAGAATGAGCTCTTAACGTTAAAAAATTGCTAAAAAGTTATTTTTTGATGGCCGGTGTAATTGAACAATAATAAAATGAAATATAAACCAGTTTTCTAGCGCGATTCGAAATCTTAGAAAATCGGACAGTATATATTTTGACAAGTCGTTCGATTATGCTTAAGGAATAAAACCATTTCAGGAAATTAAATCCTATTCTGAGATGCCGCTGCAATTAATAATTTGCGTCGGGTAAGAATGCTATCTAAATATATGGAGTGATATGCTCCATTTTCAGAATATTCGAAATCCTTTTGACGTTTACGAACAATAGCCCATTTAGAAAGCTAATTAAGTTTTTAGGCATAAATTTTCAATTCCTTTCAGGCCATTAAAGGTATTTCCTTTTTATTGCTTAGGTTTCTTTTATGGGTAATTTATATTTAAACGTAAGGAAAGAAAAAGATTAAATCGAGAGAAACGAGAGTGTTTGAGGAGTTGCCTATTGCAGGAAACCCTTTTTTATCAGTCCTTCACTTTTTTTTTTCTTTTTGGGTTCAGGTTGAGAGATAGCTTTGTTCTCCCCTAATTCTGCTTGTCTCTCTCTCTTTCTCTTATCCCCATTGTGTATGTGTGTTTGCGAAGGTGGGCTCAGCAACTTTTGGGCCTTAAGAGAAAAAGCGCAAGCGGGCGTGCTCGGCTAGTCATCGGGTTTTGCCGATTAGATCTAATTAGGTGAAGACTAGAGACAGTCGGGTTCATATTTCAGATGAAAGGTGATAACTGAGAATTAGGTTTTCATTTGCTATGGACTTCACTCAAGGAACCTTTTGCCTGATGCTGATCGAAGTGCGGATAAAAGAATAAATAAATAAAATTGAAGAGGATCGCTGGATATACTGTTTGGTATTTTGTTATTAAGATTTGATGCCGTATTGTTTTTGCATGACTTGCAGTCAGTTAGAAAATGTGAATGAGAGGATTACTGTATAGGCAATAATGGAGATTTACAGTATATTTTCCCAATGAAGAGCGTGAAGATACTAAATAGATACTGCTAGATGAAATATCCAATCTTTTGGTAATATCCAAATGATAGATAAGAGGGTACATTTTCATTTCGTGATACATTCTAAATCTAGAGAAATCAAGACTAGATCCACAGGATTATGCACAAGAAGATCATGAACTCTCTTTATTACCTGTGAATTCTCTGATGAAACCTGCGAAATGTACATTCAAGGTGATTCATGGATCTGCATCTCCTTAATTATAAAAGAGTGCTAGTTTTAACTTATTTATAACTTTAAAATTTGGATATATGATTTTTAACTTTGGCAAGAAAAGTCGTTTTGGATAAATTATAATGCACTGCTACTTTTCGCACAAATTATAATTTTCTGCCACAGAAATTTTTTTTAATATTTAGAAAGTGTTATTAATTTAAATTTATTGTTGACAACTGGAACTCATGGAGGTATTGATTTAATTATTCAAAAATACATTTAAAACAATACATAGAAAAGAAACCACTGTTCCACAAGAAAGGGCAAATTGGCTTACCTAACGAATTGTACATATAAGCCATGAAAAATTTCTTGTCTTAATAGCCCACTGTCCACAAATTATGGGCTTCTTTGTTATTTACTTTGTTACATTCAAATGGGCGTATGTAACTATCATATTGTCGTTATATCTAAACACTAAAGACTTTCCTGCTGAGACGCCATTTTGTAAGCGACCCTAAAACAATGTGTATTTTAGTAGTTGCGTTTAGATTGAATTTGTTGCAAGGGCCTTGCTCTCTTTGTAAATATTTCTGCTAAGTTTCATAAACACTGAGCGACTCTATCTTACATAATACACATCTTTAATTCGTGATTTCACCATAATAAAACGAAGAAAGCAGACGAACTTGCTTTCAAGATGGCGCCTCCCTTCTAATCGCTTTCGCCTGAGTAGCTGGCTCTGCAGAAGAAAATTAACATTGGGAACTCGTTGATAGTTCAAAGCCAGGGTGTGGACGGTTAAAATCAATCGGCCAACGGACTCAGTCAGGTGGCTCTTAAATGGGACCCCACAGCCTTGAAAAAACCGCTCGCGCTCCTTTGACGAATGAAGGAAATAAAGCCGAACGGAACGCCGCCCATCGGTAGCATCATAAACTATAGCTCGAAGCCCTTTCGCGCTTATTTCCATTCGTCGTCGTCTATTCTTTTTCTTGCATTGCGGTTTCCTCTTCAATGAACTGGAAAGGATATAGAGGAGGGTTTGCTTTCGAAATACAGATAATGATCTAGAAATTTTCACCCACTGGCAAACGATAGTCTTCTTGCAGTCGATAAAAATAAACAAATTTTTTGAAAGTAATAAAGAAGTAGACAGGAAGAAAGTTATTGGCCCGCAAGTCTTCTTTTTATGTAAATGTTTCTTAAAGGTTTTGATCTGGATGAAAGTAAATTGATTTCATTGGTGCTGTTGTTTTATTAGAAGACGCGTGATGTAAGAGTACAAATACACTCATAGAGATTGTGAGTTCGAGTCTCGATGAGGACATTAGTGTTCGTCATAACGTTGCCTTAATGACATCTATATAGGAATTCTTATTTAAAAATTTATTATTCTCAACTCAATTATACAGCTCACCTTCATTAATCTAGAGCCCTTTAACGCCTTTTACACGTTACATTCTAATGAAAAACGATTGCAGGAATTCCCAAACGCCTCGCTTGTCTTCTTTTTTAATATTTATTTTATATCTTTTATGACGAGATTAATTTAGTGACCATTAAAAACGCCGTGGCCGTTATCGTTGACCTGCGACCTTGTAATAAAGGTGGGGAAAAAAGGTGGAAATCCGTTTTGTCGTTGTTGGGGCGAATCTAAGTCAGGGTCCAAGTTATCAAGCAATCCCAGGTGGAGAAATAAATTACAGGTTTGTTTAAGAATGAACGAGTGCGTAGCATTGCTGCTCACTTTTCATTCATTAATTTTTTTTTTTGTTACTGAAGAATTAGAAATTAAGCTCGACTGAACGTGTCTGCTCGTCTTCTTGAATCTCGCTTGAAAACTGTTGATTTTTACCCCTTCCCCTGCCTTGAAGAGAAAGACTCCACCAATGTGCCTCCTCTGGTTGATGGGTGTATTGTAGGAGGAATTACATGGTAGCAAGCAAACAAGGGAGAGAAAATTAGAAGAAGACATGAAGGAGGGGGGGTTCGTTTTTTGTAGGTTGTGGAGAGTTTCCAAAATAAATTTTTAAAGGAATTTGAAATCAGGTGAGAAAATGCGAAAAGGAGATTAAGAATGACGAAAAAGTTTTAATCCTCACGAGACTAATCGCGGATGAAAAGAAATTGTCCGTTTTTGTTGTCGCCAAATGTCACAGCCTATAAGTCCATCCGGTTTGGTGGGAGAAGATTAAGGGATAAAAGTCAAAATTTTTAATTTTTTTTTTAATAATTTTATTCTTTGTATAGTTTGAACGCAATGGAAAGTTCATGAAGAATGGGAGGAGAGGTGGAGAATTTTAAAACGATTAGGATCTTGGAGGGGGGACAAAAAATTAATTATTTTGAGGAAAGCATTGGAATTCTTTGGCTAAATAGGAAAGAAGAATACGGAATTATTATTACTTTAGGATTAAGTGATTTATATGGAGATAAAGAAGAAATTTCTTTTAGAACTTCTAGAATTTAATTTTTTATAACCTCTTTAAAAATAAATGCTTAAGTTGTTATATAGGTTGCTTAAAGCACCATAATCCGATAAAGAATGATTTTAGGACCACCTCTGCCAGAGCCGGTATTGCATATTGCGGGGACCAACTGTAAATTAACACTAACTGACTTTTTTTAAGAATTCAGAAGGGCTTGAGGTTAAGTAGCTATATGCTGCATTTGCCAAGACTAGATTACTACTGCGCGATATTCTCATCGAATTCAATTTATTTTTCCTCAATGAAAAAACAGTGATAAATATCCACGTGATAACTTATTATAGACATTCTAAGGAAACGTCTCTATATTTTTAACACATAAAAGCCGAGAGCGTGGGCTAGCATGGGAGTTCGAATCTCGCTGAGGGCATGGATTTCTGTGCATAGTCCCTTTACTAACAAGCTTGGAAGACCAAGCTAAATCTCAGTAGGGTGATCCCATGCTAGGTAAAATTTCTAATGGATCCAGTGGTTATTTAACATTCTCGACACTAAAAAGATGAGTTAGTACAAAATAGATGTTTAGTTAAATTTTCAGTTTAAGGAAACGATTAATACTCACTTATTTACTTTTGAAGTATATAAATTATTTCTAAGGAGTCTACCAATTTATTATAGTTCGGGACAGCTTAACCTTGCATTGAAGAAACAAGTACAGGCAGCGTAAAGGCTATGTGCATGCGCGGCTGAAATATAGTACCTTGTATTTTTTTAAAAAATATAATTATATTAAATTAAAACGAATAAAATTATTTACGCTTCATATTTCACAAACCTAATACACCGCTTTGCAGCCTTTTCATACTTTTAATTTAATAACGCATGCGTAGACACCTTTTCAGAACTATACCATATCATGGTTACCATGCCGGTTTCCACGCTGTTGCTGTTCAAGTCGCACACTTTCAAGAAGTCAAATGAAGCAATTAGTTTTGGATATTTGGATAAGATTGCTTGAACCTCCTCTTCCTTAAAGATCCCGCGCATTGATACAATGATCTCGCAACTGTACTTGTCCCTTGATTGCGAAGTTAACTTGTCCTGAAGTATAGTTACAATTTCGCCTAAGTCTGAAATGTACTTGAGCAAAAAATAAAGAGAATGGTAAGGAGGAATGATGAGGTTCTTTTTAAGTAATAATTTAGAAATATATTTTAGATACCGACATATATTTTCTTATTTATTTAATTTCAGATTCTCCCACATTATTTAAGGAAGAAAATGAACTTAAACCTTCGAGCATAAAAATAGACTTCATAGCAGCTTCACTGAAGAAAAATACAGGTCAGTATTTAAAAATGTTATGAATTTTAAACTGCACAAAGGGTTAAACATATTTATTCAATTATAATTTTAAATTAAATTTAATTCCAGCCCGTTATTTAATGAGAATTTAGAAACTATTCATTGTGAATTAAAGTAACTTAACAGTAAAATCATAAATGGCAGCAGATGACTCTAGCGGTCACTTGAAGTAAGTCTTGTAAACCTGAAATTTCTGTGCCTGCTGGTCTTATAGTTAGCTTATCGTCAGCTCCGATTCTTTGGATGCTTTCGAACGATATCTAGCAATACTGTTCTAAGTAAACATTAAGGCAGGTAGTCTTATATTCAAGTACAGTACATAAAAAATGAAGGACCTTTTATGTAAAACATAAATAAAATGTAAACTGGAGCTGAATCTCCAAGCATCAGGTAATATTATTTAAAAAAATGGAAGGAAAAATTCTGCGACCTGGATTCGAACCAGGAACCTCGGGTGTCATATGCTCGACGCCTCTACCAATTGGGCTATCACAGACACCCGTACAGTCGTGCTTTCACTGTGTCTTGTTATGTGTGTTCATCAAACTTTTTGATGGTTGGATAGGAGAAATTCTCGATCTGTGAGCCGGGTGCCCACTTCTCATGGGCTTTCTACCAAGATACTTAGTGACAGCATGGCTGTACGTCGAGCATATGACTCGAGGTTCCTGGTTCGAATCCAGGTCGCAGAATTTTTCCCTCCGTTAAATACAATAGTTATTATAAATTCATAATGTCTTGTAACATATCAGTGCAAGGCATTGGATATTTCATGAAACTACTGGATATTTTATATCATTTACCGATATGTCAGCTACCTATACAATACCAATCACCGATTTACAAAGGATTTAAAGGAGCATAATGGGATCGTAAATAGAGATCTACACCTTATGCACTTCTGCATATAGGCGAGATAATACAACAAACATAACCCAAGACAAACGTAATAAATTTAAGTTAAAATATGGAACTCTGCATTTAGTTTAAAATATACAGGGTATCCCAGGAGGAAAGATCAGTATTTCGTGTGGGTTTAAGATGAGTTAATGTAAGTCAAATATTTTATATAAATATGTACTATTTTATTAGTAGTTTCTGAGATAGAGCTATTGGTTAAGTATTAAATAATTTAAAGTAAAAAATTTAACTGTAGCCCTTCATGTTGATTTCAGGTTATCATCTGTGCTATTGGTTTTGATAAATTTGAAAAATCCCGCACATTTTCTCTAATGTCGAGTATGTCTATGGTTTTTGTGATGTGATGGCAGTTAGTTGGCCACCAAGATTACCCGACCTAACTCCCTTCGATTACTGCTTGTGGGTGTTGTTTAAATTGTGAAGTTTATAAAACAACAGTCAATATACGAGAGGAGCTATTGTACGTATTGTACGTAGTTATTGTACGTATAACAGATGCTATGGACCAAATAAGAGAACGTGAAAATGCCTTCAGGCGTGTAACTCATCACGTTCTCACAAGAATTGAAAAGCGCATCGAAGTACGTGGCGGAATATTTGAAAAATTTGTTATGATAAAGTTATTAGAATGTTAATGAAGTAAAATAAAAACCATTTTAGAAACTTTATAATTTTAATTTCAAATAGCTATAGGATTTCCTCTAGTGATTTTACCTTTAGTGATATCTTTGAACTGTTCTTGTTTTCTTCTAAGAAGTAGACAATTCCTATGGTCTTCCCCTCTACTAAATTAAAAGTTGTGAGGAAAACGTTAAGAAGGGGCGCTAAAAAATTAATGCCATGTCGAAGAATTCTGTTTTGCATAAAAAAGCGATTAAATGACAGAATAGCGTTTGAAAAAAATGATGATATACGCTGCAATTTTGAAGTAAAGATTTTATTGTTTATGTAGGAGGGTGTACTCGTTAGAGATGCAAACGCGCTAGTGTATACTTTGGCCTCGTCCTTAGTCTTTTTTGTTTTAATTCGCCTTCAAGTTAATGGAGAAAGGGGGAAGGGTAGCCTATGTTGTTGTATGTGTGCGTGAGAGAGGGCTAGGGTGTCGGCGAAGAAGCGGACGAGAAGGTATCTAATCGGTGCTGCCATCTCCGAGATCCACCCAAAAAGTTGTTCTCCCTGCGAGGGACGTCGCCAAGCCACGCGCGTTTCGCCGCGCAACGCTGCAACTCCCTCGGGCCGAGTGGCGACCATGAAGCGGCCCGCCTTCGCTCCGGCAGCCCACGCGCTGAGCGCCTGCCCCGGCTGTCGAGGCGAGCGAGCCGCCGCTGTTGCCAAGCGCGTGGGAGTCATCGGGCCGTTTGTCCGGAGACAGACGGTCGCGTCGACGCCGAAAAAAAGCTCTCGTGGTTCGGTTGCTGCTGTTGCTGCCGCTTGTCCGCTTTGTCTGCAACTCCTCCTACCACTCGACGGCTCTTGTTCTCGCTCGTTATTTGCAATGCGTTGGCCATGAGCTGGGGATAAAGAGGGGGAAAAAAAAGAAAGAAAAGAAAAATAACTTGATTGCTATAGAAAAAAGAAAACAACGAAATAAATTACAACCTTTGGCTTTATGTATTATTTAAAACTTTTTAATTATCTTTCCAAGTTTGGCTCGTTTAGGAAAAAGGCTTCTTCATTATAATATGGCGAGGATGGTAATTTATTCGCTTATATTTATGCATCCGACTCCTTAGAGTAGGTTACTTCATTGGGAGAATAAAAATTAAGATTTCAACACTGATCAAGTCATTGTTATTTTTAATATAAATCCTAATAAATTTAAGCTAATTTACATTGAAAGTTATGTTCAAAATTTTAAATAGGGAATTCCAGCTACTGCTCTTCACAGGTATTCTCGTTTTAAAGCACTTGTATTAAAATTTTTTAAAAAGGTAAAGGATACGTAACTCCTGTGCTCTGAATTCGGAATTTAAGTAAACTTATGAGTAATTTTTATTTTAAGCAAAGGATAGCTACAATCACAGATTTTATCCAAAAAAATAACTTGAAAGTTATCAGAAAGTAGTACTTTATCGTGTAAGCATAGGAGTTGGAGCCGCACTTGTAAGATGCTGTAATATTTAAATAATTCCACATAGTTGTGTGTAAACTATGAACGAGTTTTTAATAATCCGCTCCTTAATACCATAAACCAACCCATAATTTTTTACATAATTTTACACATTAAATTGTGCTCCGTGCCAAGACATTCTTCACTCACTAAACATTAAACAAAACTTAAAACATAATCATGAAATGTAAAGTTTTTTGTCAGAAATAACTAAATTAATACGATGCGGACACAGCATTAATACGATGCGGACACAGTATTAAAACGATGCGGACACAGTATTAATACGATGCGGACACAGTATTAATACCTAACCTAACCTAACTGTGAATTTCAGATGCGGACACATTCTTTGCCCATAAGGAACGAACCACGGCTCGCCCCTTCAAGCGAGACCACTTTTCTAAAAGTTTTGCCATTTCAATCGCTCTGATGCGTCTGCGAATTGACACTACCTATGCGCACAACCTCTGTAAGACAACTAGCGCCATCTGTCTCCACTCTGGGGGGAAATATTCTCTCCACTGCATCGCATGGGATAGGGAAGCCGAAGACCTGTCCGCTCACTTTTGCTGTCTGTAGCCAACAAGCGGAAACTACTCCAATTCGCTCAGGAGCAAAAGGACTGGAGTATCGAGCAGTGGAAACAAATCATGTGGTCTGACGAGTCACGATTCCAGTTACATCATGCAGACGGCCGCGTGAGAATCTGGCGGAAACAGCACGAAAGCATGGACCTCGCACGCATGAGTACAACCCTTCAGGCCGGTGCAGGTAGTATTATGGTGTGGGGAATGTTTTCCTGGCATGCGTTGGGTCCGTTAATACGTGTTGAATAACGTCTGGATGGCACAGCATACCTCCGTATCGTCGCCGATCAAATTCCACCCTGTCATGTTGATGGCATACCCCAATGGAGATGGCTACTTCCAGCAAGACAATACGCCATGCCACAGAGCTCGTATTGTGCAGGAGTGGTTCCAGGAACATGAGGGGGACTTTACCTTACTTCGGTGGCCCCCACAATCCCCAGATCTCACTCCAATTGAGCATTTGTGGGACGAAGTCGAACGAACCATCAGACGGCTGGATCCACCACGCCCAATCTAGCACAACTAGACAGTGCTATCCATCAGGCATGGTGTCAGATTCGTCCCATCACCTTCCAACATCTCGTGGAATCAATGCCACAAAGAATCACCGTAGTATTAAAGGTAAAAGGTAGCCCAACGAGATACTGACAGGGTGGTCATAATAATATGCTCACTCAGTGTAGAAAAGAACAGAAAAACAAAAATTAAAAATTAAATTTGCAACACGTGATTAAATTATTAGCCAATCAATACTTAATTCGTATGAAGTTCTCGGCAGGGATTAAGAAAATAATTAATGTTAAATTGATAAAACAGTCTTCACTCTTCATTGTTGTACCTATACCATGAACAACCATTTATACGATTTCCTGTTTTAATTCCAGAATTTCTCAACAGACGGCGAACGAGCGATAAGATAACGATCCCACTTTTGTGAAACGGCACACACGTAGGCGCAATAAGGCTTGACAGGTTTCAATGTGCTGTTTCGTTATTGTTCCGTTTGAAATAGAAGTTACTGGTCGTTCGTCGCAGTGTCGCAATTCGAACAGCGTACGAACATCAAGTTCATGTGCAAATTGTAAAAATCTGCTTCTGGAACGCTATCGGCTCTTCGGAGGAAACGGCGCGACAAATGGCAGGACAATGGTTTCTGCATCACGCTAACGCTCCGAGCCACACATCGTTTGTTGTGCAGAGATGCCTCGCTAAAAAAAAAAAAAAGAAAAAAAAATTCCTCTCCGATTCTCCAAATCTCGCTCCTAGTGACTTTTGGCTGTTCCCGACTCTGAAAATGGTCCTCAAGGGGACACGTTTCGCAACCATGGAGGATATCAAATCGAATGCGACGGCCAAGCTCCGGAAGATTCCATGAATGGCAGATTCGATGGAGCAATTGCTATATGTCCTACCGTCATTTCGGAAACTTTTTGACTGCCCCTCTTAATTTATGCGAAGAACCGACGTATGTTGGCGTGCAATCGGAACACATTAGAACAAGGGGTTCACAGAAATATTTGGCCAGAAGACGGATTATAATGTCGTTCGACAACATGCAGATATAGAATTTCTCGTAATAGAGAAACTTGCGAATCCGCTCGCTATCATTTGGAAAGCATCTATGGAACGTCACCCTTGAGTTTGGCAAGCGAATAAAGATGGATGCGTCATTTCAAAGTTGGTAAACCCAACATTGCCGGGGGCATTTCTGGAACGCTGGCAAAAAATGTGTTGACCAGCTGGAGATTTTGTTTCAAAATAAAGGGCTTCTTAATAATAATAATTTGGTATTTAAAAAACTACCTTACAATTACGCCTCTATAAGCAAGTAGCGATTACGTCTTTCACACAAGCTTTGTATATCTATTCTTGTTGCATTCAATAGAATCTGCTGATGAGTTTCTTTTAAGGACATTGTAACTGAGAAATGTCTATACACTGCATTACTAAACTACAATAATTTCTGTAAATACAAATTATTGAATGGATAGAAGATCTCTGCCAGTGCTAAACTTCTAAGCTGATGAAAATTCTTTAGTTCTTTCGCTTTGCAAAATTAATTAGAAACCTTACCAGAATCGAAGGTTTTTCTTAAAGATGTCGACAGTTCTTGTATCCATTTTAATGTTATTAATGAATATTTTCTAGTGTAAACAATACCACTGATAGATTATAAGGCGTAGAATTTTTATTTAATGATAATAAAAAGTAGACAAGGTTTTTGAGCAATAGAGAAAAACAAAATTTTACAAGCGACGCTTTCATTCAATATTTTACGTTTGATGTTCCAAGGCCCTCAACTGACTCTATTTGGAATCTTACGGTGACATAAATCCTTCAGTGAGAAAGAAAAGCCACCTAATAAATAAAGAATTTAAAAAGAAAAAAAAACAACTCAGAAGTGTTGATCATTCAAAGGCGTTGATGCGTTAAAGCATTGTGAATGTAGGTCTTTACAATTAATAATTTTGAAAATGAATGAACGTGCGCGATGAGTGAATATTTGTATTTAGGAACGTTCAAATTTATATATGTGTTTAATATTAAATGATAAATTAAAGCGAGTAAATCGTAGATTAAAGCTATTTACGTTTATCTTTTATTTATTTCCTTTTACATTTTCTTTATTAGAATTACAGAACTAGAGAAATTCGGAAACTAGGGCATTTTTGAGCTTTTAAACCAGTTTGCGTGATGTTTACAAACGAAGATGCCAAATTAAAGTCATTTCTCTTCACTAAGTGTCTCCTTTGTATGCAACTGAGGTTTTCAATTAGAGGACTATTTTTTTTTTCTCTTAAGAAATTAGCATTTTTTTCATTGGTATAAATAGGTCACTTTTATGGAACCTCAGCTTTTTATTCTACGAAATTTAGTAGTTGAGGAATCGTTAAAAAATGTAAGGGAAGTAAATTTAGAAATAAATTAAATTTTCGCAAATACTATTACTGAATAAGTGCAAGGTGATGTAGTAGTCGCCTTAAAAATTTGTTTCCAAATGGAAATTTTGAACCGTGATTCATGTCATTATTGCCCAATTTAAAATAGCCCCAACGCAGATCCACCCACCTCATTTTGACTCATGCCCGATTCGATAATTGGATTCCTTTCCTGTATATTTAATTGGCCAATTATCTGATGATATTCAATCCTGCGATCAAATATAGATGATAGTGAAAACGAAGAACAGAAAAAAAAAGATAAATCATCTCTTGCTCAGAATCGCTCTTTTTGCTTATCACGTCTCCTCTTTCTCGATCCTTGTGAAGCGATAAGTCGCCATAATAATACATTCAATATCCAAAGTGATGGTCTTTACGGAGATAAGCCCTAATGATGTTTGTATCTCTTTTTCGCATTCGAATAAATCTTTTTTGCTGCTAAAGACTTCAGCTATGGCCAGAAGGTAATGGTAATGACACCTGGAAATCGGAATGCTTGAGCCAAACGCACAGAATCTGTTTTGAAGATAGAACCTTCGGTGAATCTGATAATTCATAATCTTAGATATCGGCAGGAACATCTAAATAGCAATGAATATGTCTATTTTAACTGCAAATGGTTCTATCGGGTTACGGTTCCCGCAAGCTATGAATCAGTTCGTGACAGTTCTTCAGAAGTTAAGGAAAAATTATTGTTCCATAAATCACCTGCAACATACAAGGTTTTTATTTATCTTGGCCAATTTAGAGTAACTCCAAGAGAACCTTAAATGAAGTTCTTAAGGGTCTACCAAATGGCATAATTTTTAGTTTACACAAAGAGGCCAATACAACACCCATTGCAGAAACGAAATGCCATATAATAAGATCATGATAAAATGCATCTGCTCTTGTTAAAAGAGATCTGCATTGCTTTAAAAAGAATTTCATGAATACGAGAACTCCATTGAACAACTTCAGAGAAATCTTATAAATTTTAAAGAGAAGCGGCACTTGTTTCACACTTGACCTCAATTTGGCACCTGTTCATTTTCTCTTCATAAATTCATTAGAATCTCCTGCCATATAATTACAATCCCATATAAATGAGGAGCATAATCAGGAAAGGTTATGTTCCTCAAATAATTTTACTGTTAAATAACCATATATAAACGTTTTCTATATACGATCAAATATTACAATTAACAGAACAATATTTTATTTAACCAGAAACTCACAGTTTAGGATCTCGGAAATGCCGTTACAGATAAACGATTTTCGTTAATAAATCTACAGTCGAAAATGAGTCCGCGATCAGATATAGACACTGATTGTAAGGAGACATTGATTGAGAAAATTTAATTATACGAATTATTTACACGGTGTAAAGACGTTTGTAGAACGTAAGACTCTTCAATGTAAAGACAGTCCAACTAAAGACAGCAAGCAGCCAATGCCAATCTATGGATAAAGATTGCGGGACGTTCAGAAAGCTCGCATCTTTGGATAGAAAAGAAACCAAAAAGATAGAATATTGAAATTTTGCGCACGTATTAGCCCTTCTCTACATATTACTCTTACATTATATTAAGATCACATTTTCCCAGCGGCTTACGGAAACTCCTAGTAAGAGATGTGAAAAATGCATTGCAAAGGGCCTGTAAACAATGCATATCTCATTATAATGCAATTTATCTTATTTATTGAATGTTTAATTGATTAATCCTTACTTTAATTGACATTGAAATGTGATGAAAAAAATGTCCTAAACATATTCAATTGATGCTTTTTTTAGTTCAAGAATTTGTATCTGTACAGGTAAAAAATGAACCTCTTTATAACGAATATTTTGTAAAGCGAATTTTTTTTAAAGTTTCGTAGAGCCAATGTTAAATGACACCCCTTACTACGAAATTCTCTTTATAACAAAAAAATTCTTGTTTCACTTCCTAGTTTATATTACCTTCATATAGCAAACTGAAGTCGCTAATCATATAGTATATCCATACGTTGAGATTTAAATTACTTTTAAATAGAAATTACTTTTGACTGATATCTCAACTCAAAATAAAGAATAAAAATCTATATATATCTATATACTAAAACTCTTGCGTATATTTATTTATTTATCTGTAATTCTATCTCCTCCTAGACGGTTTGAGCTAACGATTTGAAATTTTCAGGGCAGGCTTATCAATAAAGGACCTGCTCTATCGCCAAAAATCAGCTCCATACGACCCCCCCCCCCCCCTTTCCCCACTTTCTGGGGTTTTCATTTATAATTATCTGCTTTTGCTTTATAATTCCCCTCAACAGATGGCGCGGGCGGGCGAAGCCGCGGGTAATAACTAGTATATATATATAAGAAGAAACTGAGTGAGTGAGTGATCAATCAACGCGCAGTCCAAACCATAAGGCCCTATAAACTTGAAATTTTGTAAGAGGTTCTTTACAAAATGTAAGGGAGCACAAAGAAGGGGTTTTTCGAAATTCAATCCCTAAGGGGGTTAAAGGGGGGTTGAAAGTTTGTTAACACATTAACTGGTGTGGCACTACAAACGTAACACATTTTCTGGTGTGGCACTACATAATTAACCATATAAACCTCTTTTAGGGAGGGGGGTAACGAATTATTAACAACGAGCATAAATATGATTATGCAATGACAGGACATAGATAAGGCAGTGTTTTTCGAGGAGGCTAAGGAATCACACGGGTCACCCTTGAGCTCCCTAAAAACATCCAGACGACTAGCGAAAATTTGTGTGTTTGGTAAAAAAAAGAGGAAGAACGAGTATTGACCAGTGAAATTTGCAACAGAAAAATAAATAAACTATCTGGGCACTAGGAACATCTGAACAACGGAAGCTCTACTAGAGCAGGAAGGTATAAGAGCTTCCCTTGCCCGAGCAACGTCAAGGGCAAGGGAAATTTTAAAAGATAGGTCTAAAGTATCCAGTGATGCTCCCCGGGGGTGAAAATGGATAACATTTTAATCTGAGACAGAACAAAAAGAGGGTAAGTAAAGTCCCGGGCAAAGTGTGCAAAATAAGTAGGTTCATTAAGAATGATAGTTCCATCTCACCTCTGAGAATTATAAAACAAAATTGAATTTGTAACAATACGTAAAATTCTTGTTGTTCGGACTTTTCTTAGAAGTTAAAATTTTCTTGGAAATAATGATCAGTAACTGGAGATAATGGAGAGTTAGCAGACTATTGAGAAAGAGTGAAAGATGACAGAGGACGCAGTTCCTTCGTTCCAGCTACAGTTGACAACATAACCGATAACAAAGCATACATGAACTCTTCAAACCAACAACCATATGGTGTTATGTTCTATAATAATGTTTCGAAGGATTATAACAATAATTCATATTTATCGAAATGCCAGCGATGAAATGAATGAGTATTGGGCAGAGATGAGAAAAAGTTGTCCGGGCATCGGAAACATTTGAACAACTGCTTCGTCTATAGACGGAAATTATAGAATTACTGAAAACAAATTTATTATTTGACTTCATGAGGTTGTTCTTTTTAACCTACAATTGTAATTAACTCGGGTAACGCCGGGTGCCTCTGCTAGTAATCAATAAAATAATCATTTATGTTTACTAGCATTAAAATTTCAGATTCTAACAATTATAATAATTTCAGATGCATCCTCAAAATTGAATTCCTTAATAATGTTTCACAATTGATTTCTTTTGCAAAATAATTCCAAATAAATCACTTATAAATTCATTTTTCTAAAAATGTTAATTAATTTGAACTCAAAACAATTAAAAATTAATCAGTACAACATGCATATTTGGCTACCATCAGGAATTCACAGTACTTAACATGTTCCGATGTTACACGAATTATTCCTTACTGCTGGCAGTTCTCCGTTGGACGATATAAGAGATATCATCCGTTGTAAGGGTAATTTATAACGATGTAATTCACAACATAGTTACAGGAACAATAAGTAATGTAAAAGATGACCACATATCTAACGGAACTCCAAAATTCATAAATGATAATAGAAAAATTATAATAAATGAAGATCAGTGAACTATTTCACTCCGTCGTCCTTTTTTTTAATATTAAAAAAAAACTGTACTCTATAGCTTTACATGTATTTCTTATTTTTTGACATCGGTAGTATAGTCTCATTTTCGTACATCAATTTGGCGCAATTTTACCTGCCGCTTTCCAAACGTGATTTCGACAAGTTAGATGTAGATGTAACCAAGTACTGTACTTAAATTAACCGAAATTATTGTACAAATAGTGCTCACTTATGGTCACATAAAGCAAAATGGTAACTCCACAGCAACGTGCGTAAACAGCAGTCTGGTTTACAGAACTAAAATCAATAATCTCAGCGTATGTAAAAAACACCAATGTTCGAAAACTTTCTGGCTACTGAAAGTCTTATAAAATAATCTGGATGAGCTCGTCATCATATTTCTGAAGAAAAGCTGCAGATATTCGAGCAGGGTTTCAAAGACGCCCGAGGAATTCGACCATGCCGCCAACATACATAGTGCATCTTGTTCTAAGATGTGATAAAATTAAAAAATACACGTATAGGAGATTCAAATGGAGCACCCTGTATAATAAGATGTTTCATCATTTGCCGAAAGAATCATTTTTAAAACTGAAAGGATAATACTGACATTTTTACCCGTGTAATGTAAGAGAATGTCTCTTTGAATTGCTGTTTATATTGAATATTCTTTTTGCGTTGTCAGACTATTACGCTTTTTGCCTTAATGATTTTTAATACAATAAAAATGTTAATTTTTTTCTTTTTTACGATGCTTTAAAAAAGACTCGTAATATGTCAAAATAAATTCTTTATGGTATTGAGTTCACTTTGATACCCAACTCAGTCTTAAATATTTATTTCGCTATTTAAGTCAAGCTTCAAGGGCTATGCTAATTTTTCTACTTTTTTATACGTAAAAACCTTCTCATTTTGGGTTTAAAATATTCCCCGTAGAAGCGCACCCCTTGATCGCTTTCGTTTCTAAAAGCTCCCTAGACTATGTAATTGAACTATTGGATTTCCTCCCGAATATGCTTCATTCTCAACTCATAAAAACAGAAATTTAACCTTGAAGATTTAGGTTGATTTCTTATTCCTTTCTCTTTTTGTTTTCATTTTGTGCATGTGTGTGTGTTTGTGATTACTTAATCTGAAATGGTATAAAAACTTCAAAGAGGAATTCCAAAGTCAAAAGGGTGGAAGAAGGGGAGTTCTGTGGGGAACCAGCTTTGCCGAAGTCGATCTCGTAATTCTATATCTTCATTCTCTTCATTTCGGGTTTAAAAGAATTTTTTTCTCTTCTTTCCTCAATGTTTGCTGATGGCGGTTAACCATGAACGCTTCGGTGGACGAGACTGAAATCGAACGGCAAATTCGTCCCTTTTTGATAACCGGCGTTGTCAAAGAATATAAATAAAAACTCATCGAGCAGATGTTTATTTTGATGATAACTTTTTTTTTTCCTGTTCGTTTTGATATAATAATTTCGAATCGTTTGCGGGTCCGTTTCGTTGTGTTCGTGGAAATAGTTTTAATGGAAAATCAGATTGCTATCTTTCTGTCGTATTCTCTAATATTCCAATTTAAAAATAATCTACGTTATCCGACCGCAAAAACTAAGTTGCATGTACCTTCACGAACGTATCAGTAGGGACCTACATGATGTAATGTAGATGAAAAAGGACGGAAAAATTCCGTGACCTGAATTCGTACTAGGGACCACGAATATCTAGATCGTCGCCTCTATCAACTGGGCAACCGCATACATAGTATGTCTAAGCTGTCCCCAAGTGTCCGAAAGACTGCTAAACATTCAAAGTGAAAGATCTTTTGTTTACTTCTTAATAAAAGAATCTAAGTTATTTTTGTTTGCACTTCCTTGTTTTCCTAGTGAAAACTTGTTAAATTTGCATCTTATCGCAATTCTGCCAGAGTATATTGCGATATGTTCTTCCTGCTTACTTCAATGACTTGTATTCTGGCACAGTAAGGGCAGAATTGCTATGGTGAAAGTGGAATTTCAGAAACATCAGAGACTGTTATATGTAGTCCTTTAAATTTGCAGCTCCGAAAAAGACTGATGAAGTGTTTTGTATGGAGTGTAGCATCGTATGGTTCAGAAACATGGACACTTAGAAAGATTGACGAAAAGAAAATTGGAAACATTTGATATGTGGGCTTGGAGAAGAATGACACGGACAAAGTTAAAAATGTTGATGTTTTGGGAAGCATAGAAGACGGACAACTGTTGCTGGGAATCGGGAAGAGATAATGCAATTGGATCGGCCACATCTTACGAGGTAGTGGAGTTATAAAGGTCACACTTGAAGAAGAATCAAACTCTTGATTTGTTTGAAGTCTGGCGATTCGTATATCGACTTGAAGACACATGCACAGGATAAGGATGCATGGAGAAAGAGGCTTTAAGTCTGGGCCTGTCAAAGGACAGAACACGACTGATTGATTGATCGATTGATTGAGGCATATTAAACTGTATCAATACCAACAGATTGAAAGAACGAATGGTTTCATTTCTGTATCTCTTACCTCTGATTGGTTGATTACAGAAAATACTGTGGTGTTGTCATTGGCACTCGGATTAGGATCTGATTAGTTGCCTAAGTGGTACTTATAGACAGGTTTTTTGGTATAAGTTTATATACATAGGGGATCCAAAGTTTATATACATTAGACAGGTGCCGTTTACGCTAACAGATTTCCCTGTAACTCTCTGCAACACCAAACAAACGTGGTCATTAAGCTCAGGTTTCATCGAATAATTAAATATAAATGAGAAAGGGAAAGGAAAAAAAGGCCCAAGGTCCAATTGTTAGAGGTGAAGAGCAGATACTTGGGGTGGGGGGGGGGGGGGGTCCGTTGTTCGATTACATGTCGCGGAATTTTTTTCTTTTCTTTTACATCTATATTTATCTAAACACTGTATAATCTTGAGACATGGCTTCAATATTTCCACCATCACTTTATAATAGGTCGTAAGGTTGACAGTGTTTAACTATACCAATCAAGAACTAAAAACATGACCATAAGTAATTCTCCTAAATATTCCTTTAAATAACGCAGTTCTTTATCTTTAATGAAAAGTAATATACACTTAAACACATCAAAAAATAATCAAAACAGAATATTCAAAATAAACATTTTTTTTGATGTGATCAATTGCTGAAAAGATGTACCTCAATTAAAAAACCCCTCTCGTTAAGAATTATAATATTTACAATTATTCCATATACAATTCTTAACGGGACGGGTTTTTATTGAGGTACATCTTTTTATTGAGGTATATTTTTTCATCAATTGATCAAATTTTAAAAAGTTTTTTTTGAATATTTTAGTTTGATTATTTTTTGATGTGTTGAGGAGTAAATTAGTTTCAATTAAAGAGTAATTGTTTTCCTCAATGTAAAGTTATACTCTGTCCGATGAAAGTTTGACAGGCCGTGTCCAGTTAAATTTCAGCTTTCAATTGTTTAGGCATTGTTGCGAAATAAAATTAATAATGTCTAACAATTGAAATTGGAAATTTAATTGGACACACCCTTTCAAACTTTCGTTGAGTATAACTCTTTATCTTATACTCTGTTCAACGAAAGTTTCATTGGGCGTATCCTATTAAATTTCTTATTTCAATTGTTAGGCATTGTTGCAAAGTAAAATTAACAATGTTTACCAAGTGAAATCAGAATTTAATTGGACACGCCAGTCAATCTTTCGTTGAACAGAGTATGGTTTGCTTGTAATGGTTTGTGGCGATTATTTTCTGTTCATTTTTGCAACTATTCACAACATACAGGGTCGGGACACATGACCACCTGCTAGTATCCGGAATATCCACCTTTGGCGGCAAGCACAGCAGCTAGTCGACGTGGCAGAGAGTCAATAAGTCCTCGGAAGGTGGTTGCAGGTATCTGGGACCATTCGGCGATCAGTGCATCCCGTAATTCCATCACCGTGCGTGGTGGAGGGTCCAGCTTGCGGACATGGCGATCGAGATGGCCCCACAAATGTTCAATGGGATTGAGGTCCGGGGAGTTTGGTGGCTATGGGAGTAGCTAGAATTCATCCTCATGCTCCTCGAACCAGTCGTGGACAATTTTGGTAGTATGGCAGGGAGCATTGTCCTGTTGAATGGTGCCATCACCCTGAGGAAATACTGTCGACATGAAGGGGTGTACCTGGTCTGCGACGATCGTCAGGTAATGAACAGCATTCAGTGTACCCTCCAGCGGTATCAGTGGACTCAGACCATGCCACGAAAACATCCCCCAAACAATACTGGTTGGTCTTTTTGTATTTAATTTTTATTATAAGGACTAACGATCGTTTCGGCGACCATTGGCATTTTCAAAGTCAAGGAATTACAAAGTTTTTAAATTTAACAATATGATATACCAATAGTGTAATAACGAAAGCCAGGAATAAAAGGCGAAACCGGTCGGAATTCTGTATTTTCTTTCCCGCTATGTACCGCAAGGCCTCCAACAACATCAAGAAGGACAGCGCAGAGAACTCTCCATTTCAAGTATCAAGAAATTTGTACCTTTTTTGTTTCAGCAATGTTTTAATAGCATTAAACTATACAGGGTGTATCTATATGACAGGGTGTTGTGTTAAAATTAAGTATTACAAAAAGACCAACCAGTTATTTAATTCTAAGGTGCACCACAAAAACCCTTTAAGATAAGTCGTATGTACCTTAATGAAGGTTTCAATAGATTGTAAGGTAAGTATTGCTACGTATTAGATTTAAGGCAATAAACAATTCTACTAAAAATTCTTTCCTTAGAAATCGCAAGTTCTTTATCATATTATTTTGTTGTAATTGATTGCAACGGTTACTTTTTGTTCATTTTTGCGACTATTCAGAACATATAATACGGCAATTATTTTAAACAGGAATAGAGAAGCAGTTCTTCATTTACAAAGAAATATTATTAAACCAAATCTTATTTCAGTATTAGCTTTGTTTAATTCTGTTCATAAACGACAGATGAACTAGAATTTCGAAAGACTCTGGATAATCCATTCCCTTGCGCTTGAGTCTCTGTTCCGTTACATATTTTCATCATCTCTCCTTTCGTTCCTGTGTTTTTATAGTTGTCGTCGTTCTGTCATCGTCAGAGACAGGTGCCTCGAAGCCCCCGAAGAAACATTTTAGAGGGAGGTAGGGTTGGGTGAAGGGGAAAGGGAGAAATAAAGCGTTCGCCGTTGCCGCCGCCGCTGCTGCTGCTGCGTCTATAGGAAACGATGACATCATGCCGTCCTAATGAGGGCGCCGCCCAATTGCACTTGACATGAGCCAAATTTATATTGGCTCCTTCATAGACCCCCTCCCCAAATGTTGCGACGAATAAAAAAAGCAAAAGGGGAAAAACAAAAGGGGAAAATATGCTTGGTGAAGCTCTTAGTTATTAGTACTAGTTTGTTTTTTTTAATTGAACTTCTGGATATTTATAATAAAAAATTTATAATAATAAAAATAATAATAAAGACGTACTTGTGTGATTGCAGTATTGTTTTAAACTTGTTTATGTTTTATGTATCATTTTTCTCTTAATGTCCTTCTACTTGCGCCCTCGTCGCCCCCTCATTCCACACCTTTTGAATCGGTAGAGAAAGTGGCGCCACAGGGAAGGATGGGGGTCCTTCAAGCCTTCGACGACCATTAATAATTAGTCATTAACTGCACTCTTTGCAATTCCAACTGGAGACTCCCGTTGACATACGATATCTTAACAAGTTCTGCTGCTCTTATTTACCCCCCATCCCCTTGTCGCCTTCCCTAATCATCTTTTTTTTAAAATTTTTTTTTATTTCAACTTTGAATTGATTGCGTGATGGAGTTTGTTTGGCTGTTGTTGTTGTTCGCTTCTTTTCTTTTTTCTTTTTTTTTATCTTTTGAACTTGAGATTTTCTTTCTCTATTTGTTTCTCTGTCTTCCACTCAGGTGTATTGCAGTGTCTGAATCTTTTAAATAAGATACAAAGCTACCGCCGTGAAAGAGAATAGCCCCCCAATCGTGAACTAACGACTCACACGGTTGGCTAAGGACATCCGATCCGCAAGGTTTAATCGACCGCGTTTAACATTCGTCTGCGAGGTTTATTGTGGCTTCTTCCATTTCAATTGAAGTAGTCGTGTGCTCGCCGAGTTTCTTTTTTAACAAAAGGAAAAGGAAAATCTGAACATCTCGCTTCAAAAAGACAACTTTATATAATGAAATGAATACACGCTAATCTTTTTTGTTACCGAAATAAATAAAATGAAGACCTAATTTTCGATTATATACAATTGAACTTAATCCACTTAAACTAGAAATAGAATGCACAATGCACGCAACAAAATAAAACACAATGTACAGGAAATATTTTTTATTTAATTAATTTGATCTTAAAGCTAGATAATGCATACATTCTGGATAATAAGTACACTAATTGATCATAAATGGGACAGCTCTTTAATATTTTTTTATCTCGTAATTTATTGAGTAAACAAGGTACACAATGACATAATTTTTCAACATAATCTACATTGCTTTGGAAGTACGTAAATATTTTTAGAAAAAAATTCTTTCGGCTGAGTGCGCAGCCGTTCGTGCATCACCTGCTACAGCGATTGATTCATTTTTATATGAAACAAGTTTACATAACGTCACAAGAAGCCTTTCCCTACAGGAACAAAATTCTGTTTTGGAAAGTGGATCTAAATGCCCTTTCCGACCCGGTATGGTCATCTTCTCGTGGCACACTTTCACTATACCTGAGGCAGCCATGTATAACATATTAAATTGGATTAACAAATGTGGGCTGGGAGAAGAACCAAGCTCAGAGCCACAACGTAGAAGCAATCGCACTACTGAAGTGGTGAGGATAGTTTTTGCTAGCAAGAAACCGTTAATCTCAAAACCCAACGCGGCATTGCCTCTTCCGTCAGAATATCACAGGAACAAGTAAGTCGCATTATTAATCAAAAGCTATTCAAAGTTACTGCCACGCCATATCGCATAGCGCAAGACCAATTGTTCCGCTGAAGTTATTTGAGCGAGACTTAGCGGGAAAAAAGTGGTAACCTTAGACGAAGCAAGGATCTATAGTCCAACAGACAAGTCACGAGAATCGCTCCTTCTACAATAGATCACGTGGTTATGACGTTGGTAAGTTCATCAGCCAATCAGTAGCTGCCTTAGCCTCGTTACACAGGTCTTTTATTTATCGTTCATATATCCTGATTAAGGTGCGCTTTGTTCAACGCGTGCTCAAGCAACATGTAACAAAGAAAATATTACGAATCTTCCAAGCAAAGTTAATTTCATATTAATTGCAAAAAAAGCTCTTTTAAGAGCCACTAATTTCACAGTGTTGTTGTTGAGTGCCATCAAATCGAATTCGACTTCTGGTGACTGTGTGGACAAATGCTCTCCATTCACAGTTTTCTAGGGAAGAGTGTAATGCAGTGGTTTCCCCTTGCCTTCCGCTTTTTAACGACTGCTTAATATGGTAGCAGCAGCCGGGACCGACGGCTTTACTTATCCTTGAAGCGCGGGGGTGGGGTGAAGATCACAAGCCACTGAAGGTCATCCATCAGCCGTGCTAGGGGATGCTTAACATTCTTGCTCTGTGAAAACCCCCTAGAACACGGTCTCCCCCAATTTAATACTTCGAGGTTAAATTTTACTTCAGCTTGTTTCCATGTTAACGCATTGATTAGCAGTTCTCGTGGTTCGCTGGTTCGAGTATACTTAAGCAACAGCGACAAGATTCGAGCGATGTTGTATTTCAAAAAGGGTTCAAAGGCGAGGAACCTTTTATTCGACGGGTTAACAATAGCGGAAAATTAGCGCTGCGCAAAGTTTCACCAAATGCAAAATTTAGAGGAAGGTTGCCTATATTGTACCACTTTAGAGATTTATTGCATTAAATCCTTTAGTATAAACAATAATGGAACAATGAATATTATACGTGGTGGCCAATTTACTTGGCTTTACTGAAAATAAAGCAGTCTGGAATAACATGAATAAATACTGTATAAAAAATAAAATGTCAAACCTTGCATTCATTAATATTAACAAAAGTTCCATGGGCAAACCAACCACTTGATTTAAAGCTACTGAGATGGCAGATAATAAGATCCGAAAGCCTTAGACCCGTACCTTTTTTGAGTTGAAGATATTTGCTTAGAGTAAGCGAAAAATGTTAGATGGAGGGCAGGAACAAATTTTAAATAGAGCTCTCGCCGTTGTTTCTGCTTCGCCGAGCTCCGGATGCGAAGTGTAACATCTGTGGCTAAGTAGTTACAGAAACTGTTAATAGATGCTATCATGTGTGAATGGTTTTTTGCCAATGGCCAGTGGTACGATATAGGCAACCTTCCCCTATACATTCGAGAAATATCCTGGAACGAATTTATATCACTCTCTGTTATCCCATGTCTCTACGGTACAGAAAGAATCAGGTTTGCCTTCACCAAGATAAGGCTTCAAACCACACGGCAAAGCTGATTCTTTGGACTCTAAACGAACAGGATGGCCATAGAAACGGGGCTATCGACTTCAATAACTCCTATTGTATTCTGTACATTTGGTCTGTTCAAATGAACGTTAGGAAATCAATGGCCTCGTATATTAGGTGGTTTTTGGAGTATACGCACTGTTCCATATCTCGGATGTTCTTTCATGGTAAGAGGTTTTTTCCCTTCCAGTGTTGCCAGATTTAATAACTTTATTAAAGCGCTTGTCTTGTTTTCATTGTTTTGTGCATTGTTTAACAATGTCCAACAAAGGACAAGGGCTTTAAAAAGTTACTAAATCTGGCAACCCTGTTTCCTTTAGATATAGGTAATTCCATACAACAGTTTCTTCTTGTTTTTCCTTTGAATCAACCTCTGTATACCTCTTTATTAGTCGTGAAAGTCTTCCCTCTCATCGACTAGGCTGTTCAAAGTTGTGGTAATCAGATAGAACATCCTGCTTCAAAGTTCTGCAAAAGCTTTTGTCAGATTCAATACGTCCTTCTTTCTATTTTGTAGCAGTTAACAAAGCACACTACCTTGCAGACAGTTTTTCATGGACGAATATGGTGCCTGATCATGATTCTTATCCAGAAGTGCGGCTATTTCATTCATTTTTACGTGCCGATTTTCCTTCATTATGATTGTGGCCTAGTCTAGTCGATGTCGCGATTTTTGTTGTGTCAGCTGTGCATCACCATACTGAGCTTTCATTCATAACTGAATTTCGATATTTAAAAGAACGAATTACAGAACACTGATCCTAGCCGTGTTATGTTTTCGGTGGATCTTGAAGTAGAAACTAACATTGTTGCGGATTTGTAGGTCAATCGAGCGATGTTGCAAGTTTTTATTGCACTTATGAGGTTTTTGTATGAACACCCTCGTTTATTATCAATGAAGTTAGCTCGCTACCTTCTTATAATATCATCCGGAATATCATTGGGATTCTAATCCGTAATCTGGAAATTGGAGGCTGGCCACTTTACCTAAGTCGGCTAGTTTCTAAGAAACGAAACCTGTTAGGAAAATTAAGTAACCATTACCTCCTTTTTAATTAATCGTAGAGAATTGATATTTACGCAATTATTTAAATGAATTATTTAGAATCGTTTCGAAAGTTTTTGTTTCTTGCTTTTACCGTTATGGAAACCATACAGAAATCGAAGTTTGGTAGCTAATAATGTTTATACTGAATCTCTTTCATTACATGGCGCTAAGCCAAGAAAAATATTTCCACTGCTAGCGGATTGGTGTTTATTTTGAAAATATTAAATTTATTGTTTAACTGATATCTATTTTTATGTTGTATCTTGATTGTTTGTTTATTATTATTATTTTTCAATTAGGTTGTATGTTTTTATAAATTGTGCATTGGGATTTACTTTTTGGAACTCGTGTTGAAAACCGTCATAAGTCGAAAAAGTTGAACTTCATATTCCATTCGTCCTTTAAAATAATTTGTCTACGAATTTTCTCTAAACAAACACACCTTTATGAAAGCTCCGGTCGTGTTTCGTTGCTTATTAATGTTTCATTCCTCGCAAACTTTTCCTCATCCGTTCATTTCCTTTTAATTTACCATTCACGCATTGGTATGTAATCCCTTTGCATGCCCTTTCCAAATGTCGCCGGAATTCGTTAAGATGATAATGTCAGAATGAATGGGGAAGGATGAGTTTTGTTATGCATTCCTTCCTTCCCTTCTTCCCCTTAAGAGAATATCTGTGGGGTGATGCAATCGATGAGCGCGTGAAAGTTCACCACGAGCAAGATTTAAAAACGACTCCACAACAACAATCGGACATTGTTGCTCTCGTTTGGCTACCATTTTTCCTCTCTCTCTCTCAACCTTTTTATTTCTTACCTCGTCTACCTTCGTCGGTGAGATTCTTTTCGGAGACAAAAGAAACCTTCACGGGAGTTTTATGGAGGAAATAATAATAATAAAAGTGCATCTTATCTAGATCAATTGTGTCTTTGATAAAGAAACTCTCTTAAAGAATTAAAAAGAAAATAAATTTTTTTTTCGTAAATAAAAGAAAAGCGCAATTCAGCTGTTAGATGTTCGGCCGTGAAGTGTTTTAGGGAGAAAAACGAGCAATTGACCCTGAGCCATTCTGTGATGACGTAATTAAAGGTCTCGCACGATCTTCAAGATCGTCCCATCTTCTATAGAGGATTTCTTTTTTTTTTGCATTTTCACTGTTTTTATAAGAAGAAGAAGAAGAAGTAATAATTTAGACGATCCTCGTGTGCTTGTAATTCATTAATCGTGAGAGAGTTCGTCCGTAATTTCCTCTTTTCATGCTTCGACTTCTGTAGACGCGCTTTGCTTTTAAGTAATAATTGTCGGCTTAAATCGAGTAAATAAATAAACGAATAATATTGATAATAAATTAAAGGCTGACGTTATTTGTTTATTTTTATATTTAAATGCTAAGGGGGTTTTGAATGAAGAATTAATCTTTTTTTCAAAGCCCGTTGCTTCTTTTGGTAATTTATTTAAAGTGCTTTAAAAGGTGAAATTACTTGTTGGCATTGAACTTTTCTATATGAAAATTATGTGATCTATTCGTGTGTGGAGTTTCCTGCATACGATCTACATGTAATAAAAGAGCTTACGAAATGTAAAATTTTTAAGATGTACGATCTATACAAAAGTCGACGAACTTAGACTTGGTATATGTATTACCTGGTGGACCTAAAGTGAATCGCTAAAGGATTGTTCCTGATTTATTTTGATTTTTTTTAACTGTACAATTACTACAACATTTTTCGGAAAAAGGTAACGATAGAAAGTAAGGATTTGTCCATATGGTTGTATCTATAAACGTATCCAAGAATTTGATGATTTTTACAACCGTAGAGACGCATATGAAGGATGTCTTAACGCACATTTTATTACAATAAAGGATCGTCTGATAACAAATAACACAACAGGGCACTTATATAGCGACTTTAAGAAAGAGATCCGTCAGGCTAAAAACAGTCACGTGATGAATTCTGAAAACACGTTGATCTTTGGTATATAGTGAATTCCACCCTTGAGCCAGAAACACGGAAATTCCCAGTTATAAAAGTTCCTCAATTTTTGCAATAGCTGAATAATCCGGATGATTAACCATTGCCAAACATTACGAAGAATATTTTTAATACTGCGCAAGCTAAATACAGCTAAATACAAGAAAACCTTTAATACACCTAAATATAGCTTTAGAGAAAATAAATCCAAACAAAATCTCGGCCAGAAGATATTTTGTTACCTGCACGATTATTAAATTGAAAAGTTTTCCGAAAGGCTTTAAAACTACGTCAATAGTCCCAATTCATAAATCAGTTGAGCTTCACTATGACCCTCGCCTTTATCAATAAACTAGCAGTGGTACCCGGCGTTGCCCGGGATAATTACACTTTTAGGTAAAGAGAACAATCTCAAAAAATTAAATTACAACTCCCAATTGGGAGCAACACAGAGCAAAGGGATAATCCATTCTACTAAAAATACCAGGAAGTCTAGGTGATATACCGGGACTTTATCTAAACTTTTCTTGGCTTGCCTCACCATTGCGGAGCATCACCAAATAATTTAGACTCAAGTTTTTCTTGCCCTTGACGTAGAAGCTCTTATAACCTATTGCTCTATTCGAAACTCCCATTGTTCAGATGTTTCAAATGCCCGATTTTTCTGTTTTAGTTGCAGAGTTCCTATGACCAATACTCGTTCTTTCTCTTTCCTTTCTAGACACATAAGCTTTTGCCAGTCGTCTGGACGTTTGATAGGGAGTTCAAGGGAGACACGCGTGACTCCTATGCCTAATCAATACACGCTGCCTTATTAATGTACTGTCACTGCAGCTTCACTTTATGCTCATTATCAATAATTCTTGGAAACGAACGTTCAGTCATCGCATTATCAGCATCTCCGTTTCCAAAATATACACTTCCCTACAGAATATAGTCAAAATGTATTTTTAGGAAATGTTTGGATCTGCTGTGCTACCAAATAAAATAAATGATAATCCCGGCGTGGCTCGGACTTTTTTTTTGAAATAAATTTTGAAATATCTTAAAAATAAACACATGAAAACGCTTAGAATTAATACAGTAAAAATTCTTAATGAAAACTTGACCAAAATTTTTTAAAGGCTCACAATGGATGGACCTCTCCAAGGATGCCACTGCTTACCATTTGCTCAATACAGTACGGAGCTAAAGGAGTGCTTCCTCTGTCATCTTTGCACTGTTTCTCAATAGTCTGCTAACTCTCCATTATCTCCACTTACTGATGTTTTTTAAACATTTTCAAGAAATTGTTAAGTACTAAGAACTCTCTTTTCTAAGAAAAGCCTGAATAACAGTAATTCTATGTTTTGTTACAAATTGAAATTTATCTATATTGCACAAATATTGCCTTTCATTGTTGGTCATGCGATATATATTGTTGATCCCTTCATGGTGTTGGTGCATTGCGTGTTGACACCATTGTTGATACCTATTGTTGCACAAAATTTTTCTTGTATATTGTTGGTCCATGCAGAGTGTTTGTGAATTGCTGGTTGATACCATTGTTGATACCTATTGTTGCACAAACTTTTATTATCGATAATTATTATTTTTCCGAAATCTGAGGTAGACAGAGACCTTCCTCATGCTTTGAAGGTTAAGTATGCAAAATTTCATCAAGATCGGAATAAAACTGTAGATTTGTATAAAAAACAAACAAACCCACAAACAAACCCACCCACAAACTCACAAACATCCTTCTTTATATAGATAGATAGATAAATAAATAAATAAAATTTTAATGCGAGCATCTTGTATGAACATGCACAGTCCTCTAGTGTTTTTTCCATAGGCTGAAAAATCATTTCCATCCGCAAGCAATTTTGGGAAAATAGGATGATGCCTCTTCTGTTGAAATACAAGAGCGTCTGTGCCTCCAAAAAATTTTCCAGTGTTTCCTCAATACATTGTTGAAACAGATTTTGGAGCCACATTTGGTATCCGATGGAATTATGTTTGGTCTCTGAACATACAGGTTCCGTAGACCCTTGTTCTTGTTACCCCCAAACACAGAGGGTGGTTCCTTAATTTTTCACCAACTTCGTTTTTCTTTTATTATAAACTCTAGATTCCATATTTTTTTAAATAATGTGCATGCACATGCTCTTTTCGCGTGTCACATGCTCGCGAGCTGGACTTAAAAATGGCGACGTTGTGCAAGGAAGAGATTGAAATACGCATAAAACTGCTTTCCGAACAAGGAAAATCATCTCGTTTGATTGTAAAAGAGTTAGAACTGAAAGGAATATTGGTTTCATATAGCACAGTTCTTCGCGTAATTGGATCTAAAACGAAGAAAAGACTAGCAAGAACAAATGGAATTCCAAGCTAGTTTTTAAGCTTTTTGCCCGTACCACAGAGAAAGAAATGATTAAAAAGGAAAATCCCCCCAGCCAAAGGTCGATGGCAAAGCTGTTAAGAACCTCCCAAAAGACGATCCATAACATTATCCACCAAGACTTGAAAGCAAAAATTAGAAGAAAGACAAAAGTTCACACGTTGAGTTATGTCCACAAGAAGAATCGTAAAACCAACTCAAGGAAACTGTATTAGCAACTCCTGGCTGGTCCCAAATCGGAATATGTGGTCACATTGGACGATGCATGCTTCTATCTTGAAAACTGTAATGATAACAGAAAGATTTCAGAAGGTAACAGATGAATAGTTAGTGAAATGTCATGAAAGTTGGCTTATTGATCCATGGTGGAATGTGCGGCCGTGGAACCCTTCCGTTCATCCGAGTACAACTAAAGTGAAAGTAAATACCCAGTAATACATCCAGTACGTTTTGAAACCGTATCTGGAGCAACAGCTTCCAAAGATATATCTAGGTGAGGTGGACAAACTGACCTTAACCATGATTTGGCGTCCAGTTATACAGTCAACGCAACCAGGGTCTATCTTGAGAGGTTAAAGCAAATATGAATCCAATCACATGCCCAAAGAGACCACTCCTACTAAAGCATCAGAAGTTAGTCCAATAGATTTTTTTTGCCTTTGGTTACTTAAAACAACGCCTGTTTCTGCGAAAAGCCTTTGGAAAGTCCTCTAAGACGAATGGTCGACTGTAATACCAAGTTTTCGTTTCGTGGAAACGCCGATGCAGGGCAATAAAGAAGGCACACGGAGAAAATATTTAGAAAACTAAGGCCATACATCGACGAATACTTCGTGTCCAAAATTAGGACACAAACTGGTGTGGAATTAAGAAATCACCCTATGTAATCTTCTATTGCTAGCTTTTGTTCAGATTACTAATGAAAATGGCTTTTGTTAGTAAACCACGAGAAGTTATAGGTATTTTTTTTAACTACTCTGCATGTTTAAAATGCATTTTAGAATGTATTAGAGTTTTAGAATGTGCACATTGAAATCATTACTATAGAATACTATAATAGGCTTACTGTCTGTGATTGGCTGAGATGCACCTTAAATGATTGGATTAATCCGGAAATTGAGTCAAATATAAGATAATAACTGAAGAAACATCTCCAAGATATCGAAAGACAAAATGAAAAGGGAAGGAAAAATTCCGCGACCTGGGTTCGAACCAGGGACCATGCCTATCGCTGGCACTGCTCTTACCAGCTGAGCTACCGCGGATATGAACTGCTTTGCTGTTACAAGATATTCAAATGGACTTCATTGAAGCCACATAGCAACTCAATCGGCAGAGCAGGCCCCGACTCGAAGGTCGGGAATAGTCCTTCCCTTTAATCATCAAATAAATTGATGAAAACAACTCAAATATAAAATAATAATTGAGGAAATATCTCCAAGATTTCAAAAGACAAAATCTGCCAAAAGCTTAAGAGCAGTGCCAGCGATAGGCATGGTCCCTGGTTCGAACCCAGGTCGCGGAATTTTTCCTTCCCTTTTCAATTTGTCTTCTGGAAATTGAGGTAATAGTCTTAGAAAATTTGATCTTGAAAGTGTATGAACATGCATATCTTTGAATATACGGAGTGGGCATAAATATGGTATCATAAAGAACGTTCATAACATTATAACTAGAAAAGCTATGTTTACGGGGATTACAATTATTATATTATAATCAAAATGTCGATTCCCGAGCGGAAAGCGGAGTATGTGCTATGGTTATGGGAACGTTCCAGTCAAATGGGCAGATCATGATGGCCTGATCTCTTGGCCGCGACGTTCTCTCTATATAATTTCCCTCGATTTTTTTCCTGTGGGATATGTTAAGTTTTAACGTGTATGTATAGCAAGTAAGTAAACGACTTGTCTGAACTGCGCCGGGGAATCTCCCAAGCCATATCCATCACTCAGGAGATGCTTTATAACACTTGGAGAGGGGTTGAGTACCGTCTAGATTTTTTACGGGCGACAAAAGGAGCTCATATCCAGGTGGATTGATTCGTGTGACTTGACTATGACTAGTACGCTGTGTATGAGTCAAGAAATACCCTTCTCATAGAAGGTCTTGTATTGTTGTTTGAACCAATTCCGAACCGCCTCTTGCACTTCCCCGTCCGTATGAAATCTGCTTCCACTATTGTGGATTGACTTTGATATTTTGGGTGGTGGTGATCCTGGGTATTTCTATTGCAGACTATGGCGCTTGGATTCAGGTTCATAATGTTGGCATCAGGTCTCGTCCTCCGTGACAATTCTTGACAAGTAATCCTCATCATCATAATAGCGGTCCGAAAATTCCAATGACATAGCCTTGCGGAAGGCTTCTCGAGCTGGTTCCAAATGTGTATTCACCCTTCATTCCAGCAGACAATCTGAAATATTTTCGTAAAATTGATAATGAATTGTCAGCAGCTTATTTTAATGTACTACTGTATAGTCATTAAATTTCAGAAATGTATTTTTTCAGTGGAAAACTATGTCATGTGAACTATAATCGCTGATATTGATTAGTTTCCAGGAATGAGCTCCAGGGAATATTGTAATTGTTAGCTTTTTCTGTATGCCTTAATGTCTAGGATATGCACTGAGCAAGTAGAATACACCCACATTCGCATATTTGCGTGGGCACACTCTTTCAAATTGGATGAGCAGTAGCAACTAAATTGGAAATTATTGAAATGTATTTAAATTTCTTAAGATATCAGGCCAAAAGCAATCCAGTTTTTTTGAGCATAGTAAAACTTACAGCTTTTCAGTAAATGGGTTGCGTTAATAAGAGACAGAACGCGACTAATTAAGTATGAATATGTAACTGAAGTGGAGAGGGAGAAAAAACGCTCTTTGTTTTATGAGGTAAGAAAGAAAATTTTGCTTAGCTTCCATTATTAATAAGACATCTATAAATCACAGGTGAGAGGAAAATATATTTTCGACACTGCAATAACCTTCACTCGGAATTTGTTGTTGTAACTTTAGTCTGACGTTATTTGCTTATGTTATGAAACGAAAACCTTGATTAATAGTGAATTTAATTAATTAAAGGCGTTCATAGTAATAACACGTCCTTTTGAAAGTCTGTTAACGAAGCTTTTGCACAAGGCAAATAAATAATTAAAGTGGAGGTGCTGATAGCAGTTTCTCGGTGGGGAGGGGGTTCCCGAGTGAAAACTTGTCTCACTCGCCCCATAACTTTTTCTGGCACCGCGACCGCTTTTTCGAGTTCGTGGCTACCGTCAGAGGGCGATCAGGTCGAAGGGGGTTCGTGATCGGGTGGTGACGCCAGTGGTCAAGGCAATCGACAAGGTCATTCCGAATCAAGAGGGCGTTGTCTCACTCTAGGAAGACTTAACACCTCATCACGTGGCGCCACTCTCTACAGCGGAGGGAGGACGAATCACGTTCTCGTTTAAAAATACTTTTTTCTTAAAGAGATTTTGTTCTACACCCTTTTAAATTTAACGCAGATTGAATAATATGATCTATATGATAACTTTTAAATGTAATATATTTTTGACTTTTTATGTTCATATTACGCAAACGGGTTTCGGCACTATGCATTATGTCTTGTAGTGCAGTTTACTTAACGATGATATCTCTAGTATACACGAAGAGAATGAATAAATCTTTTGTGTAGGGCACAAATTTCATTGCTGATGTCAATTTGTCAGTGCTTGAGAACGTCATCGACCCACTTAGTCGACACATCATGAAAAGCGTGTTCTGTGACTGAAGAAAATCAATTTTTTTTTTTTTAACATCAATTTCTGACTCTCCGCTGGCACATTGCACAAGTGTCGAAAACAAAGTGGGAAGTAAAAGTGGAGGCAGTTCCATTAGTAGTCAAGTGTCGTGTTCAATTTGGCCTCCCTCCGCCAAAACGGACACGGGAGATTCGGGAGGGGCCGAGATCTATTTCCCGAGCCCCCGACAAACCCGTTTCCCGTGTAATAGATTGCGAATATTTAGCCAACGATCGTAGCATTTATTACCTTAGACTCTGTAACATGGGATGCGTTATTGCAAGGTTGCCCCCTTGATGTAATTTATATGTCTTTTTAAAATTCTTTCCTATCCTCTTGAAACCTAAGACCTGATCGAACAAAGAATAATCGGGTAGGCGGTGTGCGCCTTAAGTAACGTTAAAATTATTGAATAATAAAGAATAATTGTTGGTTAATTTGAATTTAAAATTTAGTTTCGAATCCTAGTCTACTTGTTCTTTGAATTGGTTGGTAAATCTTTCAGAACTTAGCCAGAAAACGCCACTGTTAGACATTGAAAATAAACGAAGGTTTAATGACAATGCACCCCCTCGAGCTGCTTTGGAAATAAGTAAGAATATTTTATAGCTCAATATAAATGCGTACTCTTAAAATATAGGGTGATTCCAAAAGAACAGTGCAAAAAGTAAAAAGGCGGATAGGCCAGTCAAGTGAAAAAGAAATGATGAAAGATTGCGAGTTATGATCTCTGTATGGAAGTTTAGGTAAACGCCGCTAGTGGAGTCATGTAAGCAAGATAGCGGCATCGAAGAAGGATATGGGCTGTTGCGACAGTGCAGCAAGATTTTCGCATCGAATTCGATAAATGTAGTCAGAACTTGGATTGGCCGAGGTAGTTTGATTCAAATGGCTGTTATGCTACGAGTAAAACCCTAGACGTCAACCGAGAAACGAAGAGACAGTTGATAGGATTCGCACTCTGTACGAACAAAGTCAAAGAAAATCGACCCGTTGTTCCGTAAGTACCACAACTCACGGTAATGAAGGCTATGCGCTTCAACCATCTGATTAGGACTTTTAACATGGTGTAACTTTTGCTCTGAGGGTCTCATTCTCGAGCGTCTGAGGGTCTCGCCAAAACTGAACATGTTTTGTGCAATGAGCAAACGTAAATTTTAATACCCCTTCTTTTTAATACTCTTATCTGAACATGTTAACAGAATGGCTTATACCGTAAATTGAAGAGGATCTTTCCGACGTCATTTTACAAAAGGATTATGGTCCACCACCACCACAAATATTTGGTAAGCACCAGTCCGTGCTGGAAACGTCGATCTTCTATTGTTGCGCTGGTACAGTCGCAACGATTGCAATACCTGACTTCTGCTTGTGGGGGGTACATCAAGGACAAACTATCTGCCAAAGTTGGCAAAATTCAAGACATTACGCTCACTCGGTGACACGACGCATTCTCCTAAAATGTACTGCATTTGGGCATTTTCATTTTAAGACATTTTGGGGAGTCACATTTTCGAAAAGTAAGGCGCCAAGAATTCTTTGTGGTAACAATTTTAATAATAAGCAAAAATGAAACAATGCACAAGAAAGCCACAGGTTTTATCTGGTTTACGACATATGCACCAAGAAGAAGGTACGCATGTCATTGGTTCATAAAATTCCGTTTTCTGGTTGTATAGCCGCCTGCGCACGGCTGATTTTACCTCTTCATCCGAATCAAAAGCATTGGCCTTCTAGGAATTTCTTCATTGGTCAGATGGTGCGAGGTCTGGAATGTAGGGTAGATGTTTGAACATCTCCCAGTGAAATTTCTCAATTTTTTTCTCGGCCCTCTTCGAAGAATCTGCATCACCTGGGGATGTGGCTAGGATCCAGAAAATCAGCACCATACGCCTCTAACATTTCCCTGTGTGATTTCGCTCGCATTTTTTCGTTTGACCCACAAAAAACGGACTCACCTCGCAGTTCTTAAGTTGGCAGTGCTAAGAAACGCGCCATCTTTATCCTGATCAAGTCATTGCTGTCTGTAGCGAAAGATTTAAACTAAGTTCTGCCAATTTTGAGCATCCGGACCATAATAAAATTGTTGGGACCCAGCTGTAAATTTTCAATTTATGGTCTGTTTTGCATTTGCTAATGTACTATAACTGTCATCAACGTTCTCTTTATACAATATTGCTAAGGGATACAAAATGGGGACTAGCTTAAAATCAGCTTCCCTTATTACGGGGAATGGCAGAGTATAAAGTGGTACTCAAGTGACAATACAGGGTGTAACATAAAGGTTCATCACATTTCAATTGTAAATAGTTCGGCAACCGTTGGTTGCAGATCTATGAACTGCACACCATTTGAAAGTGGGGAACGTTAAGTTCTTGTTCAATGCTGATAGAGGTCTCTAGGATGCGCTGGAAGACGTAGGGAAGTCTCGTTAGTTATTGTCAAGATAGCGAACGCACAACACAAAGCCTTTTTTGTGGTCATCTCGATCCCCAGACTTCACTCTTTGTGACTTTTACTTGTGGAGATACATATAAGACCGTGTTTTTGTGCCCCCTTCTGGCAAATCTGGAGGACCTAAAAACTGGGCCGTTTGTGAAGTGACTCCACATATGCTTCAGCATGTATGGGAAGAATTAGATTATCGGCTAGATGTGTACTGTACAGCAGGATACATCGAACACTTATAAATAAAACTGAAGATTACTACAAACATTTCAGCATGTCGCCCATCTCTTTATCTTCATTTTTTTAAAGATAAGCCTTTATAAAGATAATATGAATGAGCCTTTCTGTTACACCCTGTACTTATTGTGATAGGTTTGGTTATTTTTTACTATAAGCCACATTTTTAAACCAACACCTACTTTGACATCAGAAGCGCGTAGCCAAAAAAAAATAAAAAAATAAAAAAGATAAAAAATCATGGCGCAAAGATGTTTGATGGGTATAAAAAATGAGATACATGTGATTTGCACACATATCAATCGTTGCTTCATGGGTAAACGGAGCGATTTATAAGATCTGCAAAGGGGTATGATCATGGACTTTAAGGCCAAGGATGGTAGCATTTCCGAAACTGTGATGTTGTAAACTTTTAATATGCTGTTGTGTAGCGCTATTGGCCATATTGCATCATTGCGAATAAACGTCGTGCCATCTTGTTGCAAAGTGATGTCCACAATGTCGATTTGCTGTTGTGATATGAGCTAACATTCAAACGTTTTCCAGGTTGTTCCACAGAGAAAAGCATGACATAAATTTGAACTTCACAAAAGCAGGAAAAAAAAAACAATTGAAAATGCATAGTACTGCATTACCATAACGATGTTAATTAAAAGTATCGTTACTGTATTCGCGAATCGGTCGCTCTGTTGCCAAGTTTTTCGAAAATTGACTTCAGATTCGGATAGTCCATCAAAAAATAAGTAAAATTTATAATAGGCGCATATGTCCTATCTATTGCGGAACATGGCTAAAATGATGGTTAATATTAAACATTTTGGTGCCGTGACCAGGAGCGAAGGACCTAAATCTTAACTTTAACCACCGTTTTGGCCATGTTACCGAATAGATAGGGCATATGTACCTATTATAACTTTTTCTTACTTTTTGATTTTCTATCAAAAATTAAAATCAAAAAATATGAAAACATTTGGCAACAATGTTTTTAACATCGCTAAATGTTTTACATAAAAAAAATTTCACGTTTCTTTTCTTGTAATTTGATGTGCTAGGTTAGATCAGAACTTTTATTTTGCAGCATTTTTATTAATCATCTTGTACATCTTATTCGTTTTTTTTTTGTTTTTTTTTGTTTTAATGAATGGTGTTTTAATTGTGTTTTTCGAACTTTAATACTATTTCATATTTGAATAATGAGAATTCATAGAGTTCTGCTGCTCCATAGAATTAATAAATGATAAAAAATTGCAAATTGTTTATTCTTGATAATTCTACCATTTCATATTTTTTTTTAGATAAAATTATAGTCCAGATACAGTATAACAAACATATCAAGAAATAACTCGTTCTATTCCGGCTATTATATGTCATAAAATGAAAAATTACAGGTTGCCAAATTACAATTTTAGCATTGCCATTTCAATACATTTCAATAATTTTTAATGGGGTTTCCTTCTTTATGAAGCTTTTTTTATGAGTTTTTGAATTGAAATACTAAAATCTCGCATTATGATATAAAAATGTTTATCCTTTTTTTTTTCATACAGTTTCTGAAATCATTATTATTCAAGACGTCATCGTTAATATTATTATTTATTTGCCCTATGTGACAGACGGAGGCAATTTGCATGTTTAGCTAGGCTATAGAAGAACCGTTCTTTCTTTGGGGCAAAGCAATAGAATGGAAATGCTTCCAAATACGTTTTATAGAGGAAAGAATTGTTAATCACATTATAATTGGAATGGAAAGAAAGGAACAGGAAAGAAATGAGTGGCGAGATTGACGGGTCTTTTAATCAACATTCACTTAGACGGGAGGCCTTTGAATTCGTATCGGCAAGAGAGCAAATCGTTCAACTCAAATGCTTTAATCATATTGATTAGGGAGAGAAGAATATAACTTTAATTATGGAATTAAAATCGAATTAGGGTCCTTTAGATTTTTGTCCTTTCCTGCCGAATCACAAAGACCAGCCGCCCCAATTCAATGCGACGCCGGCTTCTTGTCATTCAATGTCCCTGGAGGCGGAAGGCATGACGTCATTGGCTCACGTGATCTTATCCGATTGCGTGCCGCTTGGTGGCTCTCCTGACGAAGGCTCTAATTTCCTTCTTGCATCGATCTTGACAGCGCCCTCGTCTGTCTACAGACGAACGATGAACCCGTTTTCATCGCATTTGGCGGAGAACGGTATTCATACAGGCAGAGGAGGATGTGGAGGAAAAGGAAAAAAATAAACAAAAAACAAAAACACAGATTTATCGTATAATGGTAAATTTTTAAATTTTATTAGCCTTCTTCACGTCTTCTACAATAGTAACCTTTTTAGATCCTCGAACTCCTTTTTATAAATATCGTACCCCTTTCGTTATTACCCGATATTATTTTTTATTCAGCAACAAGTCTTTTATGTTGCATGGGAAGTAAACAGGCCAAATTGTGCCTAATCAAGCGAGTTTCTTCAATCTTCAGTGTTTGAGTGACTCGGAAGCCTCCAAAATATTCTAAACAGTAGACCCTTTAAAACATCATAAAACTTTCAACATAGAGTTGACCTAAATATGAATGTAATAATAAGAAAGATTCGATACGAAAAAAATTTCCCCTCCCACAGCGTAAGTAAAATTCTTTAGTGATTCTAAATACTAAAGAATGCGAAGTTAAAAAGCAGAATTAAGTTTCAAAACGATAAAATATTTTGTAAAATATACAATAATACACTCTATACAATTTTATTTCTGCTCTTTAACAGTTTATAATACAGTAGAGCCCCGATAATTATAATTCGGGGTAATTGGGGCTGACTGTACGTCGAATTTGAAAAACTCGGATCGCTGGGAAAGATTTACATTCAGATGGTTTAATTTACAAAGTGGAATTTACAATACCTGGAAAGATTTAATTTCGTCAGTGATTCACCTCGGAATACACGGAACTTCGAACTATCGAAACTCGAATTATCGGGACTCTACTGTATTAATATTGCAATTTATTCATACCCTATACCAGTTTTCAAAACTCCTATAGAAAAATACTTCTCCATACAAAATTGAATTTATTATAATGGTACAATAACAAAAGCAATAACATTGAACCGATTTTGATGCCGATACATAATTAGTTTCAATATGAAAAAATATTAACAAGAAAACCACCATTAATTTTTTTGTAGAAAACGTTTTGTACAATAGCAAATTTTTTATGGTCTTCCTGTTCTCGTTAATGATCTTCTTGATTTACGCTGAAATTTTGATATTTTTACGATTTTTTTTTTAATAATAATTGAGGGGGGGGGGGATTTGTCACCATTTCCCGAGTTTCATGGGCGTTTTCGGCAAAGTTGCGGAAAAACAAGAGAATAATACTAAACACAGTTCCAGTTTGAATAGTACATTCCCAATTCCTGTGATATATGAAAGCTTGTTCATTCCCAATTGTCTATGCTCATTGTTTTTTTATTTTTCGTAATTGGAAATAATAAAGTATTGGTAACAAATTGGATGCATATGTTGTATTTTGAATGTTATACCTTATAATAAATTTAATTTTGTATACAGGGTGTAATAAAAAGGTAGGGACAAGCTTTCAGGAAACATTCCTCACATATAGAGGAAGAAAATGTATTGTATGACATGGGCCGGAAAACGCTCTATTTCCATGTTAGAACTTATTTTCTACAAGTCTTCATTAACACACAGGAACAGAACGTTCCGCATAACACTTGAAACTCTTTCTTACATGAAATGGTCAAAATGCCCTCTGTTAGCATGGCTACATCCTTCAGCTAATCGCTAACCAATTGAGCCACTCTACATATCCTTTGGGCTGATTAGAGCAATTACCTATTTTCATACGTCTGAGGTATGGCGTATAATAAATCCTCATCGAACATTCACAAGTTATTCTTCAATGAATATTACGCCATTAGAAAAGCATACTCCGAACTAGGTATGCTTTCCACGGTGGTTTAATTGGTTAGGGGTCATCGCGATTAGCTGAAGTTCTTGATTCGAGTCCAGGCTGTGGAATTTTCCTTCCTAATTTCATCAATAACAGTGGTCTACAAAAAAGAAACAAACAACAAACCTTTTTTCATTTTTCTGAGAATAGTAGCTATGATTCTTATGGAAGTTTATGAACTAAATTCATATCTGGTTTTAGTTTTTTTCTATCAGGCATCGTTGTCAAGTTGTTCGAATTTAATGTTTTCTACAAATGTCTTTTCGTGATATTGACATACATGATTTTTCTTAAATACATTGTTATTACACACTTTCATTGAACTTGTTATAGATGCATTTGTTCTTTATATTTATAAATGCATTGTTATTTATAGACGCATTGTTGTGGAAAGTGCAGACATTGAAATCATAATCTTCCTAACGGAGACAGTTTTTTTTTAGTAATGTGAGTAACTATGTTTAATTGAAAATAAAGATATTGAAGTCGATTAATAAGGGATATTTAGTAAAAAAAAAAACAACAAAAAAAACAAACAAATACCCCTCCTCTCAAAAAAAGCAGTTGCAACATCAATGTCTGCACTTCACTTGTTTTCATATACAAATGTTGGCATTTCTGAAACTCTGCAACATTATGTCAGCGTACAGATCATTAATCATTGTAAGATCAGTAAGAATTGAGTTTCAATTTTGTATTCGTCTGATTTATTTTTTTTTGTTGGAGGTACTCTATCATGGAGGCCTTTACACAACAATGCATCTATAAATAACAATGAATTTATAAATATAAAATAAAATATAAAAATAATGTATGTCATTACCACGAAAAGACAGTTCTAGAAAACATTAAAGTTGAACAACTTAAAAACTATGCCTGATAGAGAAAAACTAAAACCAGATTTGAATTTCTCATACAAAAGTCCTTCAGAAACACTTATTTCAATCAGGGAAAAATAACCCTTGTAGAAGAGTGTGATTTAAACATGTTTGCCCACAATATGATGAACTGGATATATCAACGCCTCTACTGACAGTGTTGAAAAACTGTTGAAAGTGCCATCTGAAAAGTTCTGTGACTTTATTAAAGAATGTGGACAATTTTTTTATCACGTCCATAGACATAAAATTGTAGAACGGATTCGGGAACAAATTTCTTTCCCAGTGAATTATACATTTTTTGCAGATTTGGAAATTAGATTGTATTATGTTATCAAATTCTGAAGTCTAAAGCAAGAAAAAATAAGAAATATATAAAAATTTCACACCTTTTAAAGCACATCCTAAATTTTTAATTTTTTAAAGAAGTTGCATCATATTTTATTTATTTTACACATAGGAAATGTTAGCTTGAAATAAAATTCTATTTTAATTTTAATAAATATTCGGAATTGTTGTCATATATTAATTATTATAAAATAAACAAATTTATGTTTTCATTATATGTATAATAAAGAAGTAATTAAATCTAATTGTTAATAAATAAATTCATTCATATTCGGAAAGAAAAAGTTTATTCGGAAAACTTTCCAAATACAAATTAGATATAAAAATTCGCGAATAATCGAAATCGCGAACACCGAGCCCGCGAATACGGAGGGAGAAATACATATTCCTTTTCTATCTTTATACCTTTATATTCCTGAAGAGTTAAAATTTAATCCAAAAAGGGACTGCGTCTGTTTTTTTATTATTATTCTTTATTATTATATAATGCGCCCTGTTTGGTGACTCAAACAAATATTTGATTAAACACAAACACACCCAAACATCTTCCCTTTGGCTTCCTCAAACAATTTGTCGTAGTTCAGGAAAACATAATTCAACTTAACCATAATTATGAACACTGTTTATGACGTCTATAACAATTTAAAGAATTTTTTAAACATAAAGAAAAGTGCAAGAGATAAAAAAATCGTTTCTTCCATCTTAAAATATAAAATTAAAAAAAAAATTCTTAAAAGACTGTGATTTAGCTTTAACACAAATGCTTATAAAAAGGGGTGACCGAAGAGAGGCAGGTAATAAGCAGACTGAAATGTGTATTATTAGAGGGTAAATTGAATTAAATTGCAGTGAAGAGAGTTTGTGTAACATGTCATTTCTGAATCCTTTTTTCACATCTGAAGCTCAGAGCACTACTGTATTTGGGCGCCAAAACATATGAAAACAACAACGATTTTTTCCTCGTCTGAGGACTGATTAAGGTTACCACATAAGTCAGATTTTAGATTATAAAAAGGATGCAGCATATTAATAAGTTTCTAAAAAATTAGCACGAGCTATACAGAAACATTGTATAATGCGTATGTTTATGAGAACAGGAGACTTAAGCATTCATGTGTGCCTTTTCTTGAATTGTGAAGGAGTCGGCCTTTTTTGACACTGAGACTAATTCTAACACCTTTTGCGGAAACAAACTTTCAAAATCCACTTTTCATTTCCTTAGTATAATTAATATGGTCCGTTGTAACCTTTGCACGTGGATAGCGTGCCGGGTGTAAATCAAGTCATAAGATCTTCTTTTGTGTGGAACTACCAGAACAAGTCGGCGGAGTCACGTCAGTTCAAAACGGTCACGAAGATCTTCTTAACCGGGATCTTCTCAAGTGGTCGACGTCTCTGTTTTTATTTATCTCTATTTGCATTTTTTGTTCCTTTTTCTCTTGTTTCATCACCATTTCGAGCACTTGTGAATAAGAGTTGGAGCATTTCTGGCATCCAACCGCAAAGGGAATAGGTGCAGCAGTAACACTTGCTTCTCGT
>JAHWFO010051442.1:515583-527179 GCA_023313115.1 Rhysida immarginata | reverse complement strand
TCGCTTCTCCTCCTTATACCTGTCAAACAAAGTGTTGCAAGAAGAAAAAAAATTGGGGAAAAAAGAACGCTCTTCTTCATCCCTCCCTTCATTTGAACCTCTCCTCCAGGTTCGCGCTTTCTGAACCTTGGCTTACAAAAAATAATTTGGGAAAGACAGAAGTTAACAATGTTATGCACAAATGGAGTTTCTGACTCAAGCTATAAGTTGAAACCAATAAGAGAACGAAAGCTTATTATGTAATCGTTATGGTGAAATGGGAATTGATGAAGAGACGAAACTGCAACAATAGGATGATTGAAGTAAAAGAGTTCCAGTAAGAGAAGACAACTTTATACTGATTTTGAAAAAGCTTTTGATACGATTGACATTCGCTGTTATTAACAAAAGCTTGTTAATCTCGATATAGACCGCGATTTTATTGTTGGTTTATATCTTATTTATCAAATCAAATAAATCTTATTACTATCAATGATGAGACCTTTCCTATGGAGTTCTTCAGGATTCTGTTGTGAGGGTCCCTTTTTTTTCTAATTTTTATTAATGATATCTCAGAATACATTATTTTTATTTGATGATGATATAAAAATTGGTAAAATTGTTTATGATTTGAAAGACTGTATGAATATACAGAAAGATTTACTTTGCATAATGAACTGGTGTATTCATAATAAACTGTCTGTTAATATCGATACGTGTAATTATGTCTCCTACTCACTCAAACGAAATATATTGCTGTATCAATATGTTTTGAATGAGTTATTGTCCGATATCCTGAATAGAATAAATTCTTTTTAAAAGATTTAGGAGCTCTTGAGTAAGGTGATGTATCCATTTATACATAAGTTTTATTATTTATAATTTAACATCTTTAACTTGTGTAAAATTGCCACATCACCTTACTCGGGGTAAGGCTACTTTTCTCGATCAAGATGCAATTGCAGAAAATTAAGCATTTATTTTCAGTTAACATAAATTACTTCGAACTTCTCATTTAATGCATCAAAGTTTGTTTCCAGATGCATAAATTATGCTGCAATTCTAGTACTTCGATAAAAAAGAATAAAAACAACGAAATTTGGTTAGAGTGCGTGAGTTGGCAGTTAGCTACCAAATCTATCTGCAGTGTTTTGAAGTCAAATTAATGTTTATATGGATGGATTGCTTTACATCCTTCATTTTGGTTCCACGCTCTCATTTGTAAATAATATTAAGTTTATTATTTCTAACGCCTACTCTTTTCGTGTTTTATATCAGATATTTATTTCTTAGTTCCTAAACTAAGGTTCAATATAGTAATTTTTACATCTTTCTTCTTAGTGCTCTAGTAATACCATTATTGGAATATGCTTCAAATATTTGGTTACCATATTGTTGTAATTTACCAAAAGTGTCATTTGAAAACCTTCAATATGATTTCCTAAGAAAAATCGTTATCTTAATCATAAACTGTTGATTTAATAAGCTTTTACGAGGGAGGATCGAAAGTAACGCACAACAATTTTATTATGGAATACTACTTTGGTCCGGATGTTCAAAATTAGCAAATTTGTCTGGATGTTTCACATTTTCGCTACAGACAGAAATGGCTTGACCAGGTGTCACCCTAGCAAAGGACCGATAACTACTGAGTAAAAATGGCGCGCTTGCTAGCCATGCGAAAAAATGGACTGAAATGTTGGAGTGTATGGTGGAATATCTCAAGGTGGTGGGCCGAAAAAAATTGAGGAATTTGGCTGGAAGAAAGTCAAACATCCACCCTACAGTCCAGATCTCGCACCATCTGACTATCACCTCTTCGGACCAATGAGGAAACTCTTAGGAGGTCAGTGCTTTAGTTCGGATTAAGAGGTAAAATCTGGTGTCAGGATGAGAGACTTACTGCATATGTAGAAAAAAATGTAGAGACTTTCCACTTGCAGCTTTCTTGCGCATTGTTTCAGTTTTGCTTATTATTGAAAATGTTGCCACAAAAAATTGTTATGTGTTACTTTTCGATCCTCCCTCGTAAACGACACGCATGTGAAAGTCTTTAGATTTTGATGGGAAATGCGAAATATGATTCCAACTCATTTTCAACTTTTTCTCTTGATGTCAATAAGACCATTCAAATGGTTCTATAGTCCCCGAAACAAGTGATAATCAGAATGAGCAAGTTCGAGAGAATTTGGAGGATGAAGCAATATTACCCAACCAAGCTATGCGATCTTTAGATGGGACGAACAAGATTGCAAATATAGCAGATGATCATGGCCAACACAATCAGAATCTTAAAGAAAAATTTATAACTTACTCATTCTGACATTTTTTCAAATATTGAAAGAGGCACAATTTAATCTAAAATATTGTCCATCACCCTAATATAAGTTATATAATCATTCTTGTTTTTCTAACAATTTTTTGAGTTTATGTCCTTACAAGTATCCAGAATGTATTCCAAATTATCGTATATATTTTATTCACTTTTTTCCACGAACATTTCTTATAAAAAATCTTCATTTTTATCGTTTGTGTTACTTATTTATTTAGTTATTTATATACGGAAAACCCATGTTTGAAGATATAAAAAAAAAATAATGAAAAAGAATTAAAAATTGCAAGTCGATTTTCTGAAGTTGATTTACTGTAATTGTTTTACTGTAATTGATTTAAATAGTATGACGTTTTCTATATGGGATTATATTCCTATTCTTTAATCATTTTTGTTAATCCGTCTTTTTAGTAAAATTTATTTTGATTTTTTCTCTTTATAGATTTTATAAATTTTTAAGCTGGTATTTGCTCTGCTGTATGCTTAAATAAATAAATAAAAGTATATACGGGAGGACGATAGACCTGACTATGCTACAGTACAAGAGTGGCTGGTCAGATTGCTTACGACTGAAAAGACATTGGTTTTAGTGTTGTTGCATTACGAGATTAATAGCATAAGCAAACGGGCAATAAACATAAACGAATATAAATTTATAATATGTGGCTCTTGTATTCAATGTACTGTCTTTAAGAATCCGATCTGCTCTCTAATCAGATCTTCGCTTTAAGAATCCGTCCTCAAACGTCGCTGCTCCATTCGAAATCACGCTTAATGAAAAGATTGACAAGTTGTGACCCGAATTTTATTCAATCAATCAACGTTCTTAGATGGGACCAGTTTATTGTCTAATAAAAAAGATCAACACCTTTCCCCCCCTCCTCCCCCTCCCTTATCGTCTCATCCTTTCTCTTTCTTTCGCTCTTTCTTTTTTGTTCACTCACTTTTCCCGTTTGCGTGGGAAGCTAAAGAGTCCGTCGGTGCCCTGTCGAAAACCGAGTTGTGGGTGGATGGTTTGATCGCTGTGTAATAACGCTGTGTAATTATATCCATGGCTACCAAACACTCGTCGTGCATTGAGATTTCGTGTCGAAGAACGATGGGGTTCCGGCTCGACCCGCCCAGGGGCCCTTTGCCCTTGTTTCTAGGTCGTTGCGAAAGAGAAAGGAGAAAGAAAAGGGGAGGGGAAACTACAAGAGAATCGCTACGACCCAGTAGCATTGTCCATCCTCCTATGGCTGTTTTTTATTTTTTAACAAGGACTGACCGATATATTTTACTTTCATCTCGTATCCATTGAATGTCATTGGCCCAACGTCAATCCAAGTCGTTCTGCTGGTTGACGAGAACGAAGTTGGAACAACACCATATCAAGTTTCAGTGATGTAACATCGATGTTGGTAGTTCAGGAAATTTTTTCTCTTTTATTTTTTTTAATTTATTGCCCAACTATTGGAAAATCAAGGATGATAAAATTTTATTTGGGTGGGGACTGTTTTGGGAAAATAGACTTTTAAATTTTTTTTGTAGGTTTTTTTTTGGCTGTTTCTGGTGAACCTTCTCATTAAAATAGATTATTATGCATTATTTATTATATAGATTGGAAACAGTAACGTGAACAGTAAATAGATTGCATCATTTGTAACCAACTTTTAATATTGAAGTCTCCTAAACTGGAAATTAATAAATCACCTAAAATAGTGTATTGTTGACTAGGTCGACTATATCTTGGGTTAGGAAACGCCGTTCGGAGATGTATTTTTATCATGTGTGCTAACACACAACCACCTTCAAAATACCCCTCTTCTGCAACTATGCACTTCCAACGCGAGTACAGTTAATGAAAACATTCATGGAAGCTTTTGGAGGAGATGTACTCTTGAAACTGCGTTATTTGAGTTCGTTTTTCAGACGGGAGGTTAAAGTCGCATGGGGTGAGTTCGGATGAGTAGGAAGGATGTGGAAGAGTTGACGTTCCTATTTTGGCCAGTGCAGCCTGCACCATGAAAGACCGATGTGCGGGGCATTGCATGTTGCAGTACCCAATCCTATTAGGTAACGTGTGAGCCTTATTAGGAACTTCTTTGACAATTAGGTTTATTAGGCGGTAAAAGAAGGAAAAACCATCTAACCACAAAAATACAAGAGAGATGCTTTTGTGGTTAGAGGTTTTTCTTCTTTTATTATCCATTAGGTCAGTGCTGCTTAAAGTCGGGTTGCAGAAAATTTGGAGGATGACCCATTTTTTTTAAAATTATTTTATAAATATTCGTATTCTTATAGATAAGTATATAGAAATTACCTCCTTCTGAAGCTAAGTTTGCCCCTCCCCTCGGATATTTTTTTTATGCGAACACTCAGAGTTCGGGGGTCCTTTTGGAATTTTAAGTGCGAAAGTGCAAAAGTTTTAAGAAACGTTGCATTACTCAGTGGGAAGATATCTGAAGTTTATTTTATACATTCAAATTTATTTCGTTTTTTGGAGCTAATCGCAGTTGCTCCATGATAACATTTTTCTCTCGTCTTATGCGCTTATGACAGCATAAACTGCACGAAAGCATGGTTAATTTGGATTATGACACTGCGAGATGGCTAGTTATGTAATTCAATAGATGACGAATCACCATAAACACATTTAACATGAAAGCGCGTGAGCGTTAAGATGCGACAAATTTGAAATGCATTGTTGCCTTGGCGCCACGACTGGACAAAGAGTTCTTCTCGGCGTGGAGTCCTTTGATATAAAAACACGTTGAACCCTTTGCTTGACTTTAGGGATGGATCATTTTTCTAGAGGATTCCAAAGTGGATGTCAGCGTGTGTTCGTGGTCTGTCAAGGTGTAAAATGAATCGCTTGCCATTTATCCCTTTCAGTCGAGGTGAGGCTTCATATTCGACTCGTTAGTCACACCGTAATGTGATTCGGCAAGAATTATTATTGTGAGGCTTCCTCCCTCTCTCTCTCTCTCCAGCTTCTTTAATATGAATATATAAAAAGGAGTTGAATGACGATTTAAATAAACAGTATGAAATAAGGTAAACACAAGGGGAGGAAAAAGCTATCGTGACATCTCGTCGGAGGTAGTTAGGGGGAGGGGAAAATGATAAATATTCGTCAGGCAACAACATCCATTTGATTCCCTTGGTGGAAAATGCCTATTGTGTTTTGTCGAAGATTGATGAATGGTGTCGAGGTTACCTGAGGATTAAAATTACAGCGTTCTAATAATAGTATAGGATTATATTGCAGTAAAAAAATATGCAAAGTTGTTGAGATAGAAGGACTCGAGCAATCGCTAACATGATTATTATCATAATCTCAAAAGCCTACTTATATGCTTTGTATGTATAAAATACTTTATTCAGTTTACATATAATAAAAATAATTCGGTAGATTTGAATATCGTTCATAAGACTTGTTCCTTTGTATGAAAAATTACGTTGTATTTCGGGCAAAGGTTTCGTTGCGTGCGCTTCATAAAGGAACGCGATTTAGGTTAATACATTTCTCCATTTCAAATAAGGAAGATAACCTTTGACCCATGAAACTGTGCCGTTTCTCTTACGTCACGGAAACATGTCAGCCATTGTGATTGTTAGCACTATTCATCGTTTGACAGAAGGAGAACGGAGTCGATACCTACATGTTGGTGGTGGACCCTTCGGTCAGATGACAGAATGCTATTGAAAGAGGAAAATGGAATTTAATAATTTATTATGCCTTTTGAGATATAAACAGGAAACCTTAATTATGGCTTATGTCTTAAGACGGAAGAGATTTCTCTTGGCTTCGTAATATATTGGTGCTTTAGATAATAAAATATGAAGTTCTTATGTCTTCAGGAAATGGATGCCATAAAGTTTAAATATCAAGATGAAGGCCTTGTCTAGGAAGAAGGGAGATATTAATTTTTTTTTAATTTTTATTTTGCAAGCCAAAAAACTGAATCGAAAATTTGAAATTTTTATGTTAGAAGCCTTTCTATATTTTCAGGAACGTTTTATAAAAATATTTTTTAAATATTAAATTAGCACAGAGAAATCATTCTGCTTAGTCCTTAATAATGTTTATAAATTCTTTTTTCTCGCCTCTAATCATATAAAAAATTTATGCGTGCATTTAGTCATCTATTCATAGAACCTCTAGTATAATACAATAATATACTACATGCTTCTGTAGATGTTTTATATTATACATAGACAGACAGTTTCATTCAATTTACACAAACAAAACGTCATTTAGAGATGCGGAATTAATTTTTCACTTGCTATCAAACAGTGTTCAGATAATTTGATATTCAAACCTAGAATTGTATATTTTCTTTGATTCTTATCTTTTACATCAAATTATGACTTAAAGTTTATAGATGAGTGAAAAAAGTGTCTGCAATCTGACTACAATATAATCTCTCTAAGAGAGTCTATAAAACTGACAAGGAAAACATTTGTAGCGAAAATTACATGTTGCTCGATGAATAATAGATAATGCTATGGAATTAAAATTAAAAAGTCACAGGGCTAAATACACTGATTGGAAGAAAGTAATCGGACACTTTTGATTTTAGACGTTTTGTCGAATATCTAGAAAAAAACTTGACGAATTATCCTGAAATTTCAGGGGTGTAAAAAGGATGTTACACCTCATATATTTCAGCGAAGGTTTTCTCCCGAAGGCAAATAGGGGATCAGAAAGAAGTGAACCAAAAAAATAATGTTTGGAATCACCCTGTAAAAACTAATGCTTGAAATGCATTGTAGCTGTAGCATATGCTTAAGAGGCTTGTTTTACTTTTCTGTGTTCATTTGTATGGAATAGCACGTATATTCATGGAGATATAAAGGTTTCTTTAAAAAGGTCGAAATGTTTTTGTAAGTTTTTTGTTTATAACACGCAGGGTTTTCAACGCAATGCAATGCCATTTTCAGGAAACTTGACAAACTACAGTACAGACAACACCCTGCAATCAGAATAGAAAAATATTAAATATTTGATGAAATATGAGCATTTTTACTAAGTAATGTTTAACTGCGCATGCGTTACCAAATTGTCTTTTGCATAATTTATTAGCCAAATGTATAGAGCTACTCTTATAAAAAGCCCAAGCAAATATCTTGAAAATTCAGAAAGATATCGTCGATAGAATGAGTTGAATTTCAGTAGCTCTCAAAAATAAACAAAACGATAAGGGGCTTTCTCCAAACTTTTATTTTTGGATCGGACACCAGTACCAACTTCTGATATGAAGTAAAACAAGTCACACAGAAAAGTAAAACAAGCCTCTTAAGCATATGCTACAGCTACAATGCATTTCAAGCATTAGTTTTTACAGGATGATTCCAAACATTATTTTTTTGGTTCACTTCTTTGCTGGTCCCCTATTTGCCTTCAAAAGAAAACCTTCGCTGAAACATTCTTTTTACACCCCTGAAATTTCAGGATAATTCGTCAAGTATTTTTCTAGATATTCGACAAAACGTCTAAAATCGAAAGTGTCCGATTACTTTCTTCCAGTCAATGTATATTTAATGCCATTTTTTGTTAATCGCTTTAATTTAAATTACAATCCATTTCAGACGTCCTCATGGTGGAACATCAAAAAATACGTTGTTTAATTAATGAATGACCTAAACAAAATCAAGAACCATAACATATTGAGTCATGGACAGAATTTTAAGCTCACATGCAATTTTCACAAAACTTTAAAAAGAAAGAAATAAACTTGATACAAATTTGATAAGCAAATGTATTCAACTGCCAAATGACCACTAAAACTTTTGACATGTTTTTTGTATTCATAAACGCTCCCCACACGGGGCCCCGCCGCCGGGGAAACAAAAAGAAGGAAAATTATTTCCCACACAGCAAATAAATTTAAAAATAAAAGTTGCGAAGAATCGTTGTCAATTGTGATAACCAAAAATTATTTGTCCATGCTAACGTTCTTCAATTAACTAGAATACACAACGTTCCAGCGTAGATAATTATGAACGTTCCAAAGTCAAAATTATTCTTCAAAATTTTTTTTCGTTAACTTCAAAATGCAATTATTTCGGTTTTTCATTTCCGTTTTACTTCTTTTCCCAGTTCTTCAATATCACGTCAACCATCTGGTTTACCATTTTACGTTTTGCCTGAAGAAGAGAGCAGTTTATGCGAAATGCTTAGCATGGAAAATAATTTATGGTGTTCTATACTCTGTCCAACGAAAGTTTCGTTGGATAGAGTATAGTGAAGACAGGTGGATTCCAGAAGCTTTTGTCAGCTGCCTGCGAGTTCAGCTTAGGCCTTATTTGGAACTCTTATTTTTAGGAAAATAATATTCCTTCAATTAACTAGAATACACAGTCTTCCAGGGTAAAAAATAATGAAAAAAAAAACATATATAAAAGTATATTTGCAGGTTTGCGCTTCAACGGGGATGGTTTTGGTATTAACGTTCTTTTCAACTACTACGTATGGTCATTTCAGGACGGCGTTATAGAGGCCGCAAATTTTGCCTCGCAAGGGTTACTTTAACGTGCAGCCAGCAAACGACTACACGGGACCAACGGCTCTACTTCCCTTCCGAAGGAAGTGCGTGAGATCAGAATTTTCCCCCTGAAAAAATCCTCGTCGTCCTCGGCCGGGGTCGAATTCAGAGGCGATCACGCTACCACTGAGCCAGCGAAACCGATCAATGGGGATGGATGGTCACGGCTACACATATTGGACCGTGGTAGATAGATTAATATACAGGGTGGTCCATTTAAGTGTAGACATGGAAATATCTCGAAAACAAAGCAATGTACAAAAAAAAAAAGAAATGTCCAAAATCAAAAGTGAATTACTTCGCGGGGGAAATTCATTAGCCAAAATATTTGCTCCCTTACCCCCTTGCGAAGGGGGTGGGGTAATTTTGAAATCTTAAATAGGAACCCCTATTTTTAATGGTATATTGAGATTATACACAATATTCGAAAATGTTTTATTCTTGGTGTTTTTTCAATTGATCCAACCGTTTAGGAGACAGAGGCCTTGATTGGAACTATTAAAGTTTTGAACCCAACATGGGTCTTGCAGATTCCTATTCTACTTTTTGATGGTCTTTAAGAATCCGAAGTCAGAATTTCAAAAATTCAAATTTTTTTAGTGCACAAACAGTCTTGGGGGTAGCGATCCTATGTATTGAAAAATATTGTATTCTTGAAATTCTGACTTCGGGTTTTTAAAGATCATTAAAAAGTAGAATAGGAAAGTTTGTAAGACCCACTCTCTATCTCTTTGTTTTCATCGATAAACTTGGGCTCAAAACTTTAAAAGTTCCACACTTTCTTGGCCTCTATCTCCTAAACGGTTGGATCAATTGAAAAAACACCAAGAATAAAACATTCTCGAATATTGTGTACAATCTCAATATACCATTAAAATAGGGGTTACTATTTAAGATTTCAAAGTTACCCCCTCCCCTCACAAGAGGGTAAGGGAGCTAATATTTTGGATAATGAATTTCCTCGGCGAAGTAATTCACTTTTCATTTTGGACATTTTCTCGTATAATGCTGTGTTTTCGAGATATTTCCATGTCTACACTTAAATGGACCACCGTATGTGATAGATTATTGTACTTTACGTATAAAATTCTAGTGACTAGCTGAAGCACCCGGCGTCGCTCGGAGAAAAATGTAGTTTTTATATTTATGCATATAGAAAACTAGCTGCTAACCCGGCGTTGCCCGGGACTTTATTTATCCTCTTGTTAGATTGTCATCGTCACCACCGGAGAATATCCTTTAGACCCATCTTTCCTTGGAATTTCCCTTGCCCTTGACGTAGACGCTATTATACCCTCTGCTCTAGTAAGTAATAAAGTTGAAATTTAACACACAGCTGTGTAATACTATCACAATGATGAAAAAATATCCAAAACTGGAGTTAAGTCTCTCAAAAAAAACAAAAAACATAGAAATTAATAATCTATATATAATGGGTGTTCCAAAAGTGTGTTACATTTTTTCATGAAACTAATAATTGTTTTGCCGTGACGAATTCTTCAGCAAAACAAAAATGTAACACACTTTTGGATCACCGGTATATATGAAATAGACTTGATTAATGTTTGTTTGCTTGCTTGCATATGTGAACAATTAGCCCGTCGTGTTTGCTTCTATTGTGTTGGTATGTTGATGAAATTAATGTTAGTCGATTATGGTCGATGAAATTAATACATGCCATAGCCGGCCCCGGCCAACACCCCCTAGAGAGAAGGCCTGCAGATAATCAAGCGGCTATTGTTAATCATATTTCTATCAATAATAAGCCCTAAATTTGGCCGCTTGATGATGATGTAACAATGTATACACCTTTTGTCCGCAGGGTTTCTCTCTAGGAGGTGTGCCCCGCACTGAAAAGTCACATGACCATATTAGTCCAAGCAAAAATGTAACATTGTTTCCAACAAACGAAAAAATACTGATTGCTAAATCCAAGATGGGAACTATGAAGGTTACATTGTTGCTTCGACTAAAGGTACGTTCACAAAGACGCGGTACACGCGGAGAAGCGGCAGTGCGGTAGCCAATCAGATTCATTCCGCGTCTGCCGCTTCTAAGCCGGATCTCTCAATCCATCTCTGAAGTATTTTGTAATACAGACAGAACTAATTCAGTACTCATAGGAGCCTTTCTTTGATATTCGAAAATGTTAAGGATGGAATATCGAATTTTCCTGGGCAAACCTAACTGGACACAAAATTCCAATGCGAGAATATGAAAGAATTCTTTTCGTTTTTCCAAAGTGAATATTTACTTTATTAAGGATTTTTCATGTGTTCTTATTTATATACAAATTCAGATATTGCAAAATTTCATCAAACAAACGGACCGAGCAACGCCGGGCATATCAGCTATAGTCCATCCAGCCTTAGTTTGCGTGAAATGTGATGGCCGTTTCAGTTGTTGGACATTGTCACTATAAAAGCTAAACAATACATAACAATTAACATGTCCATCACATTTCGTGCAAACTAAGGCTGGATGGATTATAGTCAATCATAAATAATAATAAACGCCATCAAACAAGGCTGGATGTATACGTAACCTTGGCAACAATAGCGATGACATTAGCCGATTATATATATGTATGTATGGATGGATGGATGGATAAAAGATACACTCTCTTCCCGCTTTTTATGCAATACACTCTATTCCAGTGCGAAAGTCTTGCAGTCATTGTTGATACTCTTTCACGGAAAATCGCCGAAGACCTCATTAAAGTCAAACCGAGGCCAACGCGAAAGACAGGCCCCGG